>CM033105.1:8299802-8471567 GCA_019321725.1 Paulownia fortunei | reverse complement strand
TTTCAGTTTTAGCTGGGAAAAGTAAAAGACTATGGAGATAGATATTGTTAAAAAATACTTCCAGATAAAGGGAATGGTTTAAAAATCTGAAAACTAGCTTAAGAAAATGTGTCTGAGCAACCTAACTATATGAAGTTTGTCGGATAAAATTTTGTGTAGCCGCATTATTTCCATCATGAGGTCAAGGATTTTGATATAAAAATGATGGCAGTGCAAAATAGAAATCATATCCGTGGTTTGTTTCAAGAAGCATCAGCGAATGGTTATCAAGGTCCTAACTTTCTGTAATGGTATATTTGTATAATCCTGATTTGAAGTTAAAGTAGTCATTAAAAAGCAGGCCAATCTTTTATCCAATATAAAGCTGAATTAAGTCCCATCTGCACATGACTCAAGTGAGTCTGTTGCCTCTGTTGTTGTCAATGTCCCTGTTTATTGAGGCTCTGCTTTTAGCTTATAACTTGAAGCCTAGTGGCTAGTATTGCATTTACCTTTTTTGTTTGAAGTTGGGTCAAGTTATCTTAGCAATTCTGAATTGACATTAAACTGGAAGGCTGACCGCATCAGAGGTGAAAAAGGGCTTACTAGACCTTCAGGTAATTGAATTTATTAATGAAGTTTTTTATAAAAAGAAAAAAAAAACACTGTACTTTCAGGGATTGGAATATTAAACTACTATCATTTAGTGCACCATGATTGACAATTTTTATTTGTCTTCTGAAAACCAATTTTTTTGTTCTGTACTCAAGAACCCCATTTGTATATCAACCGTCTGTGTTATCTAATGGAGACTAGCACAAAAGACTAAGAAATGCAATTTTATTAACACCACATTTAGAGAAAGAACAACTTTGTATATGAATTTATGTGTTTTTATATATGCGTTTTTCACCTAATGTGGATATTTGCACACCTAATGTAAATTCTTGCAGATATCTATGCATGCGAATATGTACACATACCAATACAAATTGAGATGTTCATTGCCTTCATAAATCTTAACAACCAATTTTTCTTGGATGATAAGAGTCCATCTTTTGGCTTTTGATTTGTGGATAATTCGGACTTCCCAGGAGAATCAATATAAAGTTTTCATCTGCTTCTCTATTGACAAGATATGCATCTTAGTCTATATTTGTTATCCTGGAGCTAGTGTTGTGTTAGTACACTCTAATTTGGATCCTGTAACATGTAGAGAAGGGGCTCCTCAGAATGTGTTTGAAGCTTTCTATGATAATTCTTCATTAGGTTGTAGCATTTTGCTAAAACAAAGAAAATTAAGCACTTAGATACACCACTTTTTCTATTGGCTGTTGAATTTAATAGGCAAAATTATATTAAGAGACTAGGAACTTCCTAAATTATGAAGGGCACATGAGTCTTACATATATAGAGAAGGGACTCACAAACCTTTATAATTTATTAAAAACTCAATTGTTGATAAAATTACATCTATATCATGGCTACTTCAACCATTAAAAGTAATTATATTATTTATCAATTTATTGGGTAAAATATCGTAGTTAAAATAGTGTAATATGTAAAAAGATAATTGATAGTTTAACTACATTAAAATCTTTAACTAGCTACTTGTAGTTATAATTTGAAATTAAATGTTTAATCAATTTGTGCATATTGATCAATCATATTTTCTCCTTTTTTCAAAAAGTGACCCTGTTGCAACATTAAAAAGACTAAATATTAGAAATTTTGCATGTAACAAATGACTATATGATGAAGATTTTATTTTCCAATTATAAACCTGCATACATAATTTATGATATTGGTGTGATAGACAACTATTACTACCATAATTAATCACTTAAATACAAGAAATACTGTATCCCATTACATTATACCCATTGCACTACAAATATAAAGGAACTTGCAACCAGATCTTGCAATTTTAATTTAGAGTAGACTAGCTGCCATATTTGAAGAAAGACCGAGAGTGTTTTGGTTTTGGTTTTGGTTTTGTTTTGTACATGAAAGCAATTTGTAGAATCCAATGTAATCTGAAGTGGTATTGTTAGCATAAATTAGATATTAAATGTACTGCTCTATACCATTTATCATTTTAAAGACTTATAAACTTCAGTAATCCCTTCTCTCTAAATATGTGAAAGTTTGTGTGCTTTATAAGTTGGAAACTTCGTACTCCATTAAGCCTAATTTCCCCAAGCAATAATAGTTTTATCTGTTTCTATAGTATTGTCATTTATTTGTTACTTAAGGTAGAATTTTGATTTATGAAGAATGTTTCACGAGTTAAAACATACAATTTAGGAATTTGATTGTTGGAAAATGATGTACAGGAAGTCCAACACAATGAAACATTAGTATAAGTTGGATTCTTAAATCATATTTTCATATATATATACAAGAATAATGATTGGTATTTTACCTTGTTAGCTATTAAGTAATTTATCAAATTATTTTTCTTTTATAACAATTTAAAAATAATAAATCAAGAACAAAAATAAGAAAGAGAATTATTGTCTTTATATTCTGTTAGAAATTATTTAAAATATCTATATTAACTTATATGATAATATTAAGAGTTGCTTTTGTGGAATTTAATTTTCTTTCAGTACTACTGTACTGCAAGATATGTCAATGTGATAGTTACTAAGAACTTTCTTTGAGATGTCAGCTTTTATTAATCAAATATACATTAATTGGTTCAATATGGTCTAGTGCTTTTGATACAGCTAGTAAGAATGTAAAAATCACAATTATTGTCATTTCTAAGTAATATATGATACATAGAAATTTTAAATTTCTCAATGAGCGAAAACATGCCATTTGTGGATTTTAATTGAAAGTGCATAATATAAAGGAATTTTATTGCTGCGGAAAGATCATTTTTAAGTTGGATACTTATACAATAATTAGAGTACTGATTGATCAGTAATTTCACTTATACCGAGAAACCAAAAAAAGTGATTTTTAGATCCCTTCAAAACTCTGAAGAATAACTTATTTAAAAAATGGCAAAGGGTTTAGTTTATTCGATATTGCTTCTTTGAACGCTTTTTTTTTTTTTTTTGCAAGCAATTTTTTAGGAGCTGTATAGATGTTTTTTTCTTCACTCCTTTTATTGAAACTCATAACAATGACATCCCAAACAAAATTTTAATTCCAATATAATTTAAACTGAATTTTAAATTAACAAACAAATAAATAGATAAGCATTTGCAATTATTATTTAATATAAGATATAGAGAAACACGGATTTCAAACTGAAATATAAAAATAACTTATGGCCCTCAGGCGCACTATTTGTGAAGGCTTTGAATTTCCTGTTCCATTTTTCTTATTCCATTGTATTTCATTTTTTGGATATATGACATGTGTTCATAAGATAAATGAGGTCCAAATAATCAGTAACACATGTTTATCTTATAGACACATGTTATATATCCATATATTGGAATATAAAGTGGAATAGGAAGAATGGAACAAAAGAATTGAAGCCATTTGTGAGATGCTATTCCCGGCTATGTAGGTTCATGCACACCTAATTAATAGGGATGATAATGAACATTGTTGATTGCTAACTAATGCTCCACTACACAGGTATCTTTGTCAACATGGGAGGATGGAAGCCCACAACCATGCCTTGATTATTCAATTGAAATTGATCCTTTGTCTGCTGTTGTTAGAAATCCTTTTTCAGAAAAGAAGTGGAAGAAATTCCAACTATCAAGTATATTCGGCAGCTCTACTGCTGCAATCAAATTGCATGTTCTGGATTTGAACTTGAATAAGGGGGGAGCTAGATTCATTGATCGATGGCTCGTTGTGCTCAGCATGGGTTCTGGTCAAACAAGAAATATGGCACTTGATAGGTATGTCAGGAAATGAGACAAGGAAAAATAGGTCTGACTTACTGGAACATGCTGGAGCATGTATTTATTTCATCTATTTTGCCTAGGTGTGTGTGACAGCAAGAAATAAGGTTCTGGATGAGTGTGGGAAGAAACTGAGGAAGGCAATTAGTTATTGACTATTTGATATGGTTGCTTGAGTGTGTTTATGTCTGTCTATCTATCTGCTTCGCGTTGAGACCCTTGGGCCTTTATTCTTACTATATTTCTGAATTATGTTGAATGTAAATAAAATTAGTTAGTTCGGGAAAATTATCATTTTGTGTGATAGCTTTAAGGCCTGTTAACATGAAGTGCTTGTCATGGGGAGTTATGCTCTATTTGTCTATGGAAGAGAGAGGATACCTTTTTAACATTGTTTACTGCACGTAAACCTTTACTCTGCTGCAGAGATGCTTGTTTACCTTGATACATCTGTTGTGACTATGTGGGTTGATTTTGGTGAAATATGAGAGTGGCATTGCCTCCATGGGACCACTCATTGTTCTAAATATCTTATCACATATCTAGATTGCTAATTTTCTATTTTCTTTTGAAGAATCAAACATGCTGTTTCTTATTTCTCTTGTCTCACCATATAATTAGGGTTATTCTTTTCAAGGTATTGGTTCTGCTAGTCTAACAAGCCTTGGGTTCTGCACTGTCATGTCTTTATATGAGTTTGTCAAGTAAATGTCTAAAATCATACGAAAAGAGAAAGGGGGATATAAAATAACCATAACAAACCCATCGAATAAAAGAGGGAAAATGCCCTTTTTAAGAATAAGTGGTTCGAATCATTTTATTGAGATGAGTGTTCTATATCGATAGAATATTCATGTTAAAACCATCTCTATATTAACATAGTGGTAGAAAAAGTACCATGCTGCGTCTAGACTTGATCTTTGGGATTGGGAATATAGTGATTGCACGGAGAGTTGATTACTAAATGGAAGTAACGCCATCCAGATCTGACTAGTTATCTTTTGACTTAAACTGGGATTATAGATCATTGAACTTGGTGAAACATAAAAGTAGCTAAAAGCATAGGAATTTAACTGCTGTTGAAACATCTCTGAATATCTGGACCATGAATGTGCATTTTACTGGTCTCACGCAATGCACACTACAGAGGTATGCCAATCTAGTTGATGTTTTAATTGTCGTGGATCTGTCTTCCAAATTAAAGCCTTCTCTCACGCTATATTTATGTTACCAAACTAATAATATTTCATCTATGCAGGCGGTATCTTGCATACAACCTGACGCCTGTTGCTGGAGTTGCTGCACATATATCACGAAATGGCCATCCTGCTGATAATCATCCATCAAACACCATCATGTCTCCTCTTCCTCTATCGAGCAGTATAAACATACCTGTAACGGTGGTGGGATCTTTCCTTGTGCGCCATAATCAGGGTCGCTACCTTTTTAGATGCCAATATAGCGAAGCTGCAACGGAGGTACAGTCTGATGCTGGAAGTCAGTTGATTGAAGCTTGGAACAGAGAGCTGATGTCTTGTGTTCGTGACTCTTATATTAAATTGATACTTGAGATGCAAAAGTTACGGAGAGACCCATTGACTTCTGTTCTTGAACCAAATTTAGGCCGTTCTGTTAGTGTAATTTTGAGTGCTTACAGGGATGAAATATACTCATTTTGGCCTAGGTCGGGCAGGAATGCCCTGGTCAAGCAACCTATAGATGGTAAAGATTCAACTTCCTTGAAGCCTCTGAAGGCAGACTGGGAATGTCTAATTGAACAAGTTATCAGGCCATTCTATGCTCGCCTTGTTGAGCTTCCTGTTTGGCAGCTATATTCTGGAAATTTAGTTAAGGCTGCAGATGGTATGTTTCTTTCACAACCTGGAAGTGGAGTGGGTGACAACTTGCTACCCGCCACTGTTTGTGCTTTTGTCAAGGAACATTATCCTGTTTTTTCAGTCCCATGGGAACTGGTGACTGAAATTCAGGCTGTGGGCATTGCAGTCAGAGAAATCAAACCTAAGATGGTCCGGGACCTTCTTCGGGCTTCTTCACCATCTATGGGTAGTTGGTCAATTGATACCTATGTAGATGTCCTTGAATACTGCTTATCTGATGTCCAGCTTCTGGAGTCATCTGGACCCAATGAACTTCATACACAAAGGGACTTGAATAATCCTGATTTTGGTTCTTTAAGCAAAGAAGAAGATAGTCATTCCTTTGCTGTATCAGGCACCAATTCACATAGGCATGGGATGTCTTCCCCTACTTCAGTCAATTCTGGAGGAGATGCAATTGAAATGATGACAAGCTTGGGGAAGGCTCTATTTGATTTTGGTCGTGGAGTTGTTGAAGATATAGGAAGGGCAGGTAATTCATCGTCTCACAGGCACCCTTTGACTGGAATAACCAGTTATGGGCCCTATGGCTTCAGTACAAGTGAGGACCAGAAGCTTTTCCATGTATCTTCTGAAATCAAAGGCTTACCCTTTCCAACAGCAAAAAATAGTCTGATTAAATTGGGGTTCACTGAAGTTTGGGTTGGAAACAAAGAGGAACAATGTCTGATTACTTCTTTAGCAGGAAAGTTCATTCATCCAGAAGTGCTGGAGAGGCCAGTCCTGCAAAATATTTTTTCTAACTGCTCTATTCAATCATTCTTGAAACTCCAAGCTTTCTCTCTTCGCTTGCTTGCTAGCCACATGAGATTTGTTTTTCATGAAAACTGGGCAAATCATGTAATTGACTCGAAAAATGCTCCCTGGTTTTCATGGGAGAAATCTGCAAGTTCTGGTAGTGAAGCAGGTCCTTCTCCTGAGTGGATTAGACTTTTTTGGAAGATCTTCAGTGGCTCATCAGAAGACATCTCTCTGTTTTCTGATTGGCCCCTTATTCCTGCTTTTCTTGGTCGTCCAATCTTATGTCGTGTGAGAGAACGTCATCTTGTCTTTATTCCTCCCCCCATAAGGGATTTGGATTCTTTTGATGTTACTTCTGAAGTAGGTACATCTGAAGTTGGTCAATCTGAATTTTCTTCCGAGTCTCACGAGGTTCAAGCATGCTTGTTGTCATTTAAATATATAGAGGAAAAGTATCCTTGGTTGTTTTCATTGCTTAATCAATTCAATATTCCTATTTTTGATGTTAATTACATGGATTGTGCTCCTCCATCAAAGTGTTTGCCGGCAGATGGGCACTCATTAGGGCAAATTATAGCATCCAAGCTTGTGGCAACTAAACAAGCTGGATATTTTCCTCAACTTACGTCCTTTTCAGCTTCAGACCGAGATGAGCTCTTCAGTTTATTTGCTTATGATTTCTCTTCCAGTAGTTCCGGTTATGGAAGGGAAGAGCTTGAAGTGTTGCGTGATCTTCCTATTTATAAAACAGTTCTTGGGACATATACCCGAGTGGAAAGCCAGGATCTGTGCATGATCTCTTCAAACACATTTCTCAAGCCATCTGATGATAATTGTCTTTCTCACTCAACCGATTCTACTGAAAGTTCTTTACTTCGAGCACTTGGAATCCCTGAATTGCATGATCAGCAGATTCTTGTAAAATTTGGATTGCCTAGATTTGAACATAAACCTCAGCTTGAGCAGGAGGATATCTTGATATACCTGTACACAAACTGGAAAGATCTTCAATTAGATTCATCTATAATTGAGGTGCTTAAAGATACTAATTTTGTGAAAACAGCTGATGAACAGTATGAAAACCTGTGTAAACCTAAAGATGTATTTGACCCAGGTGATGCGTTATTGACGTCTGTATTTTCTGGAGTGAGGAAGAAATTCCCAGGAGAGAGATTCATTTCTGATGGATGGCTTCAGATTTTGCGGAAAACGGGTCTCCGAACTTCGGCTGAAGCAGATGTTATTCTGGAGTGTGGTAAGAGAGTGGAGTATCTTGGAGGTGAATTTATGAAGCAGGCAGAAGTTCCTGATGAACTTAACGTTTGGAATTCACAGAATGAAGTATCTTTTGAAATTTGGGTGTTGGCTGAAAATTTGGTCAAAACAATTTTCTCTAATTTTGCTGTACTTTATGGAAACAACTTCTGCAATCTCCTTGGCAAGATTGCTTGTATTCCAGCTGAAAAGGGATTTCCAAATATAGGTGGCAGAAGAAGTGGGAATAGAGTGCTTTGTTCCTACTCTGAAGCTATAATGATGAAGGATTGGCCTCTTGCTTGGAGTTGTGCACCGATTCTTTCGGTACAGAGTGTCGTACCCCCTGAGTATGCTTGGGGACCACTACATTTGTCAAGTCCTCCAGCCTTTTCAACAGTACTTAAGCACCTTCAGGTACTGTTACATTATGATATTGATTTGAAGCTTGTAGCTCACTTTAATTGGCATGTATGAAACATATTCCACAGGTTATTGGAGGAAATGGTGGTGAGGACACTCTGGCTCATTGGCCTGCTGTATCAGGTATCAAGACAATTGATGAAGCTTCCCTTGAGGTGTTGAAGTATCTGGACAAAGTCTGGCGCTCCCTCTCTTCTTCAGGTAATCTAGTTTTTGTGTTAAGCCTCCAGGTAGATGCTCATGATGTTTAATAGCAGATAAGTCTCTTTATGTATACATATACGTATATATGTGTGTGTGCGAGCGCGCATGGCGAGCTATAGTAATGACTCATGTTCTTTATTTTGTTAATTTTGTCTCAGTTTTTTTACTTTAGGTCTATCTCAGAGAATTAACCTGTTAAAATGTTAAAATTTAATAGCTGTGCCTTTTACTTTCTTGACATTTTAGAATTATTCATTAGCGAAGTATATATTTAGATTAGAGATTTTTTGATGGTTTTACCATTTTTGCATTGGAGAAAACCTTGTCTACCCTTAAAAAGAGATATTAACACTTCATATATTTGTTCCTAGGTACATACTAAATCTATTTTTTATGCATTCTACAAATATTTATGCTTTAAAATGTCCAATTGGTTATCGTTTCTGTACCAAATAATTTAGTATGTTTGACCTCAAAACTTTTGAATAGGACTCTGGGTTTATTCACCCTGTACTAAGTCTAAAGGAAATTTATTCTGCAGAAAGGACAATTATAAGAGTGGCTCATGGATATGTTTTCTATGATTTTGTATATATATGGCACCGAATATATTGCTGGTGTGACGGTTCTGTATCTGTGTTGTAAATACTGTATGAAAAGGAAAAAATGATTTCTATTATCAAATAACAATTTGCATTCGAGAGGTTTCTTTCTTTTTTATTACCTTCCTAGCATCCAATATTTCTGGGCCCGCTGTTTGCCAAAGCATCTTCGCACTAGGGCCAATATGAGTTGCACACTTAGCTACACTTAAGAGTTGGAAAGATTAGCTTTTGTTCCTTACAAATGACCTAGTCTGGTCCATTCCTCGAAAGAAATTTTTCAGGATCCTAATCCGCCAATATTTTTATTTCTTGGTCTAGAAAATAAATAAGCATTGAGTCCTCTTTTTTTGTACAACACATACAAAGAGACTTTCCATCAATTAAATTACTGGTAAACCTTTGGGAGATACATCAATTAAGTTTATTTTCCAGTCTCCTATGTTTTTCTTTTCTATTTTCCTTTTATTCCTGTCTCCCGTTTATCTATTTTCTTTGTAGTTCACTAAGAGAATTTATTATCTGGAAGGTGCATCATATGATGCCACAGTGTTGATCGCTAGGTTTTGTATACCAATACGTGTTAGTTTTGTTCCCAACTTGAACTAGTTTATTATGCTTTCCAGTATATAGGTAAGAAAGGATAGAAGGAGCACTAATAGAACATTAGGAATTTTGTCGCTACATTGTCATAATTGGAGCTGGGATGTGTCCAACTAGTTATGTTAGTTACCAAGCATGAGGTAGGACACATGTGGACTGTGTTTCTTTAAAATAAATCTCAGATTTTAGAGAGAGAAATAAGAAGGTAAGAACCCTGTAATGAAGTTATTGTTAATACTATGGAGATAGTACCTGACTTCACTGCTCATTTTAATTGCATATTTTATTCATGATAACTTTTTAATATCTAGAATTTTTACTCCATCAAGTTAGTTTTGTTTTGGGATATTGGTTTCACTAGATCTAACACAGGGCCATAATAAATGTAGTGTTATTACTTCACTTGTAGGAGTATGATGGCCAGATAAGTGATGCCAATTGATTACACCATGTCTGAAATGATTTGATGTTCTGCTGGGCAAACCTTGACTTGAGTTTGTGCAAAATATCTGATTTTTGTAAACTTTATGTGCTTTCTTGCATTTTGATTTTTATCGAGTTTGAGTTAATCATTAATGCTGCATTGACAGACATAGCAAAGCTGCAGCAAGTGGCCTTCTTGCCAGCTGCAAATGGTACTCGTTTGGTGACAGCAAGCTCTCTTTTTGCTCGTTTGACGATAAATCTGTCTCCATTTGCATTTGAACTCCCTTCCGCGTATCTCCCTTTTGTGAAGATTCTTGGAGACTTGGGCCTTCAGGACTCACTATCTGTTGCTTCTGCAAGGAATCTTCTTTCAGATCTTCAAAAAGTTTGTGGTTATCAGCGTCTAAGTCCAAATGAATTCCGCGCTGCAGTTGAAATTTTACATTTCATTTGTGATGAGAAGAACAGTTCAGGCATATACAACTGGGATTCTGAAGCAATTGTTCCTGATGATGGCTGCAGGCTCGTCCATGCAAAATCATGCGTATATATTGATTCTCGTGGTTCGCATTATGCCAAACATATTGATACTTCCAGGCTAAGATTTGTTCACCAAGATCTTCCGCAGAGAGTGTGTGAAGCCCTTGGTATCAGAAAGCTCTCTGATGTCGTGAAAGAGGTACTCAACAGCTGGAAGCTCTTTGACTTCATATGTGTGTAAATATTATAAGTATTTCTCTCACCTTATGATATTGGCTATTCACCATCTGTAGGAACTGGACAACAGTGAAGATTTATGCAATTTGGAATGTATTGGTTCTGTTTCACTTGCTGCCATCAAACAAAAGTTAATGAGTGAATCATTTCAAGTGGCAGTGTGGAGAGTACTAACTACCATAGCTAGTACCAATCATGCATTTGGTACGCCAATCCTGGAGAAGGTCCAAAAATCATTGGAATCTATTGCAGAAAGATTGAAGTTTGTCCAATGCTTATACACTCGTTTCCTGTTGCTTCCAAAGTCACTGAACATTACCCTTGTTTCTAAGAATTCCATTCTTCCTGAGTGGGAGGAAATATCCCAACATAGGGCCCTTTACTTCATAGATCAGTTGAAAACTTGCGTCTTAATCGCTGAACCACCAAAGTACATAGCAGTTACTGATGTAATTGCTGCTGTAATAAGTCACATTTTGGACTCACCAATTCCATTACCAATCGGATCTTTGTTTCTTTGTCCTGAGTACAGTGAGACTGCACTCCTTGATGTCCTGAAACTTTGTTCTCACACAAGAGACACTGAGTTCAGAGGTGGAACTGACTATTTGCTAGGCAAAGAGATATTGCCCCAAGATGCTATTCGAGTACAATTCCACCCTTTAAGACCTTTCTACAAGGGAGAGATAGTGGCTTGGAGGTCTTCAAATGGAGAAAGGTTGAAGTACGGCAGGGTTCCAGAGAATGTTAAGCCATCAGCAGGACAAGCACTTTATAGATTTATGTTGGAAACTTCACCAGGAATGACTGAGCTCCTTCTTTCTTCAAACATTTTTTCATTCAAAAATATTTCGTATAGCAGTGAAGATTCATCAGCTACTATGCAGGAGGGAGATAATATGGTACATGAAAACTCAAGGCCAGAAACTTCTGGAGGAGTCAGGTCAAGGCCCTCTCAGGTATTTTTCTTGTCAACCTGTATGTAATAATTGAATTCCGTTGCTGTATGATGTGATAAGTTCCTCATTCATAATAATTTGAATTGTAACTTGACATAGCTTGAAAGTTGTGAGCTGTTGTGAGTTGAAATAATATGAGGTGTTGTGAGTGCTGCTGAAAGTTCGTGAATCCAGTTTTATAAAATTCACCCAATCACTCTGAGCATTTGCAGTCCAGAATGTACAGAAGTTATATAGATTGGTATTGAATCATAATGGAACTTTCCTCATGCATTGGCTAATTCGTACGATGTAACATAGATTTAGACTGACAAGCTATGTCAGAATACAAAGTGACAGAAAATGTGTTGTTTTGAGCTCGAGTTTGAAGACATGAACCCTCTGACTACTCCGCTTTATCTTGTTTATTCGTCGGGCAATTCCGAAAAAGAAAAAAACAAAGATTATGGAATAACTCCTTGCCCCACCAAGTCTTTTTCCTCTTGTCCTTGGTGTCAGTGACCGGTCCTGGCTATGGTTGAGGATCTAAGAAGTGGATTTGTGTTATCAAATTTTAGTACCTGTCAGATAGTGATACTAAAACATGAGATCCAGTTCATATTATATGCTCAAGGTGAATTGGAAAATATGTTGGCAAGTATGATCTAGCTGTTTCATAACACTGTGAACATGTAAAAATGATCCCCACGTCTTCCATTTCCAAAGAGTTGAAGTTGGATATTGCATTCTGTTGTGCTGAGATGTATGATTATATGAGAGGCTGTATAGTTAGCTTTTAATGCCTGTTTTTTTCTTGTTAAGCTCGTTGCTTGATTAACTCAGTGTAGATCTTCTTCTTATCAAATAAGAACTTCGTGTTATTTTGAATCTGTTCTTTGTCACATCTTAGATGTGATAGTTTCTTATTTTTGCTTTCTACATGTTGGCATACTATCTTGTCTTAGTAGTATCTGATCTTGGTTAAGTGCCGGGTTATTCCACATTCTGAAGTTTTTGTTACTGTCTTAAAGTTTTTATCGACTAACGACACAAAATTTGTACGATGTGCACCGCATCGAGAATCTTTGAAAGTGAGACACCACAGGCTCGTTGAAGAGGGAAAGCTCACTATACAATTAAGGTCACTCAACAATTAAGTGCAGCTAGTGCACTTGACTAATAAGATAGAGATGGGCAAGCCAAACCCCACTCCTGACAAGTTGCTGAGCTAAGATTGACTTTGATAATCCTTTTACCACATCTTCTGGAGGTGGAATAAGAAAGTTATCTTTTTTTTTTTTTCCTGACACTTTTTTCTTCATATTTTCTTGTTTGAAAGGGAAGGGGTTGGCTCTGAAAATAGTAAATCAGGACTCTTTGGAATAATGCAGCCAAAGTGATTAGAGATCGTTCATATATTTAGAAACTACTTGCACCTAATTTAATAGAAAATATTTAAAACTTCAAAATGAGGTGATATTTGTTCTCTCAAAGCCTTAGAAGTCATGTCAGTTACTAAACTTCCTTTGTCACACATTGAATGCTCTTGTCTCTGTGTTGGAATACGTCGACAAATAAATCTCATTTACTGAATGGAAATATTCTTTTAAAGTACTTTATCACTTAAAATAATTATGGGACGTCACTAATGTTCCACCACACTACTTTTAAACAATTGTACAAAACCCAAAAGGTTTTAAGTCTTATTTGGAACTCCGTGCCAATTCAAAATGGGACATTCAATATGGGATGGAGCGAGTATGACTTTTCTATGCTATTCTACAAATTGTAAATATACTTTAACACGAGATAAGTTTTGAAAAGTTTCTATATTACTCACAGTGTCCCAATTTGAATGGGCATGAAGTTTTAAGTGAGAGTTGGAATGGATATATTTACTCTTTTTCGCTCAGAAGTGGTGTTGAGAGTTGATTGTGTCAATGTTTTTGAGAAAATAGGATATTGTCATTGGACATCCTAAAAGAGCATTCAATTTGCAATAGAGGGAGTAAGTCTCAACAGTGCAAATTATTTTCCGCAAATGAGGTCAGTTTAAAAAAGTACTCTTTTTACTGTATTGAAAAGAGCTTCCCTGATTGATTCACTCTTGGTTAGCATATTGGAGATGATTTTTTAAAAAAAATAGGATATAAACAATTGAAATACATTACAATCTTGACTATATCTCCTTAGCATTTAACTATTAGTGATATAAATGTGTGACATTGAGGCCTCATTTGTTATTCATCTCAGTGGGATTTTTCCCACTTTTTATTATTCCAAATGCATAAATCATGTTTATTTTACTTAATCTCATTTGAAATAACCCCTTTTGTCTTCTCATTTTCCCACTCAAAAATACTTCCCAACCCTATTCCCCTCATTTGCAAACCTATTCTTACAAATTGTGAATCAATCTTCTCCTCCAATTAACTCATGTCTCCCCAATCCTATACAAATAGGGACCCACAACTATTCACTAACTCATTAATATATTTTTATTACTATCTATATTATTAATATAGGACCCACAACTACCCACTAACTCTCTTTAACATATTTTTATTACCAACTACATCAGAGCCACCACTTAAAAGTTTATTCTACTAAAATATCTAACTCACATAAAATATTAATTGTGGACCCCATCACTACCAAGTCATTTAATATTATATACTTATATTTTGAAAATGATTCCATTGAAAACAATGAACCAAATATAATTTCATTCTCAACCCCTATAAATTTTCTATTTGAAAACAATTATGCAAACATATTTTCATTTTCACACGAAAACGATAAAACTCCACTGAAAATGCTGGAAATGGAAATTCTCAAAGGAAAGAAAACCAAACGACGCCGGAGTCTTCAGTGGGGTAGAATGAACCTTGAACAGAAATCCAAAAAATTCATTGTGAACTTTTTTTGAAGTCCTTTCTTGCTGTAGCCTTTATTGCTGCACCTTGATCCCTTCTTGTACTTCCAGTATTTTTCTTCAAATGTGTCCAAGTGCTGTCAAGTTTCTAGACTTCCATCAGTATATATCAATTGTAACCGCCAAAACAACTTTGAAAGTTCTTTTACAACCCAACCTTTGTGTACTGACATGCCTTTTGAGGGAAAAATGTGAATCTTTACCATGCCTTCTGGACTATAGGCAACCACAGTGATCGTCGATGGTCAATACTAAACATAAATTCATTTGATAATAATCGAGAACCTAAGAAAAACTTTGAACTAAGTTAGGATGAGTGAGATATATGCTGCTATATAATGCTGTCCTAAGAGATGCGGTTGCAGCATATTTAACAAGTCGAACTCTATGTGCCACCCAAACTTTGTGAAATATGAGAAGCACTCATCCCCTTCCAATCATGCATCTTGTTGTTTTTTTGTGAATAATGCTGTCCTAATAGATGCGGTTGCAGCATATTTAACAAGTCAAACTCTATGTGCCACCCAAACATTGTGAAATATGAGAAGCACTCATCTCCTTCCAATCATGCATCTTGTTCAAATGCCTGTCTGATTGCTTGATTCGTTATTATGGAATTAATCCTATTTAATTTGTATTGTTATGTCTATATCTGCATCAGCTTCTATCAGTTTACTTCTGATTACATGCTTCTTAACTGTACTTGAGTTGTGACTTTTTTAGTGGCAGCAACAGCCAGTGCAAGACCTCCAGCGTGGCCGAGTATCAGCTGTGGAATTGGTCCAGGCAGTTCATGAGATGCTTTCTTCAGCTGGCATCAATCTAGATGTAGAAAAGCAGTCACTATTGCAAACAGCGTTAACACTGCAAGAACAACTGAAGGAATCTCAGGCTGCACTATTGCTGGAACAGGTCTTTATCTTTAATATTTGCAATATGATGTGTGTTTGAAGAAAAACTAAAAAGTCTCTTGTAAAATATGCTCCAATCCAAGGCTAGTTATTAACCTTATATTTTGGAATAACTATATACAAGTTATAAATTTGAGTAAGTGCAGAAGTTACATGCTCATGATGTTTGACTGGAAAATTGAATCTGGATCATATTGCCTTGGAGCCTTATTGGGTTTCCAAAACATAAAATTATGAGCAGCATCACTTTTAGCATTCCACTTGAGGTTCATTTTTGCGTATCTTTTTATTGATCTGAAATCGACGTGAAGGGTTATACCCACTGTATTTAATCTACGGAATCAACTGGACATTAAATTTTGCCTTCAGAATTAGATTGAAGAATCTTGAAAATATCTGCAGCTTAGAAAATTGTCTTTCTTAGAGTGCATTTTAATTTTTACTATACCCTAATTTTTACCATGGATTGGCCTACTAGTTATTCTGGCATAATTTGTCTTGCTGTTGGGGATGCGATTCTGTTTTTTCTTCGAAAAATGTGTTTGTTTCTTTCGTCCAAATACAGTTCCCTGAAAGGATTCAGCTGCAGTGGATGCCGTCTGTGCGATACATGAACTGCCATATTAAGGCTTAAGTGCTCAATGTTGGACTCTTGAGATATGTACATGATTAGGCATTTATGTGAATCTGCATATATAATCATTAGTTAGGTTTTTAACAGATCCTTAGATTTTGAGATGCTTACTTTAATGTGGCTTGTCAGTATGCCATGCTATTATACTTCTTAGAATCCCATGAAATCTAACATTTCCTAGCCAAAGATGGATGTACAGTATATCCGAAACCCATATTTAAGTCAGTGTATCATATCGTATTGTCATATTAATGATCTGGTGTAATATTTCCTGTTATAAATATGAATTAAAACTAATAAATTTTTCTTGGTTTAACTCTGTGGTCACATTCAATTACTGTTTTTCTTCCAATCTGTAAGATTCAATTGCAAAGGATTTCCCTTATGATAAAGCCAGATCTGGCTCGATTATTATAAAGTGAATGGATCTGACCTATCTTCACTTCTGATACAAAATTGTGGTCTAATGTATATCCTCTTTTCATAAGGAAATAAATCAAAAACTTTATCATCAAAAGTGAATCTCTATATTGGTGCCTCCTTGGGAAGCCTTTCACACTCTGGATCTGATCAAATATCATGTATGAGAGTCCTGCAAAAACGTAGAGTCCTCATTTAAAAGCATGTCATGCTTGCAGAATAAAGGAGTAAACACGGTGGCTTATAGCTTCATGTAAATATTCCTTATCTGTTAACCTTTATAGTGTAAAAATTTTCAAAATCTTCTCTGATTTGATACCAATGATAATTTGATGGGTTTAATTAGATGGGGAAAATTTTGTAAGGGCCTTTTAGGAAATTTTCTGTAGACATGTAAGTCTCAATGAATACAGATATGTACTTTGTCTGATAAGCAGAAGAAAGAGCCGTTGCACTGGGAAACAAATTTGGTGTCTTTTTGGGATATGAATCTATAGCAATTTTTCTGGTACTTGTAGTGTTTCATTAACCAGCCACTAGAATCTGAGCTGTCTATCACGTGAATATTGGAAAGAAAAAGTGTATTTCCCTTCCTCCAGGGATTCTAGCATGCTTTCTCTTACATTTAGAAGTATATAGAAAAGATAACTTCCTGAGAAAGAGTGAAGAAGAATTTTCTTTGTGGCTGTAATTTATCTTGTCTTGTCCATATTTTAACTGTCTTTACATGTCATGAAATTTCTTGTGTTATGCATAGATATGAATTTCTGTTTTTGATTTTCCACAAGCATATTGTTAAGTCGTATGTAAACCTCGAATTTTCTCACATTCAGTCTTTGAAAACTTAGCTACATTTTAAATAATTGAAAAAAGAAAGAAAGAATGTGATTAATTTTCATTTAAATGTGTCGTTATGAACAGAAAAGTCTGACATGGCTGCCAAAGAAGCTGATACAGCAAAAGCAGCATGGTCATGCCGAGTCTGTTTAAATAATGAAGTTGATGTTACCTTAATTCCATGTGGTCATGTACTGTGTTGGAGATGCTCATCTGCAGTTTCAAGGTGTCCGTTCTGTCGGCTCCAAGTATCAAAAACAATTAGAATATTTCGCCCTTGATCACTGCGCACTTAAGTATTTGAATCAGGTATTGGGATAATTTTTTTCCACAGGAATTCTTCAGTTTTCTTGTGGTTGCATCTGGTCATAGGAAGTTCTGTAAGTAATATACTGTTCAGTTACCTTGCATATATGGAGGTGGACGAACCAACTTTGGGGTTTCTACAAATTTGTGGTATTAAGTTTTAGCAATATCTGATCTTCTTGTGTGCAGGAAAACTGTTTCTTATACAACAGGCTGGATTTTGATTAACATCATAATGATTTTATTGTCAGTCTCAAATTGATGTTCCTGCATTCTATTCTAATCTCCACTGAAGAATTTCTCTCATTTTTGCTAAAATTCAGTTAAATTTTCAGTCATCTGGAGTTTGTCATTTCGCTCATATAGAGATTTAAGTTTGAATTAGCAACTGGGTGTGCCACTAAAGATGAATGGACTTCTTTGAATTACTGTGTACAGCCTGTGGACATGTGTTCTGTGATTTTCTATTTGTCTTATACGGTATTTGATATCGTTCAATTTCGAGAAATGTCAACTAGGAATTAACAGAAGTAATTGCAATGAAAACTCCATACCAGATCAGGAGGGGTCAAACCCCAATGTCTAGGGACAAATAATCTAGAGATAAATTACAAAAATTAGGTTCAGGGGTGAAATTACAGGGGGGAGGTGCTAGGTGCTCCTCCTACCACCTGTCTGCATGTCTCTTTGCAATTTTACCCATTATCCTACAAAAAAATAGAAGGCTGCAAAAGGAGATTTGTACAACCTAGACGGTGAGAAACAGTCAAAGACAATAAAGTGAGAACTGTGCACCCTAAAACTCATGAGATTATTAAAAAGCATGAGGCATATAAAAAATACAATGGATGCTGATTTGAAGGGTACTTTTGTTGTAAATAAGGTCTACACTTGTAATGTTACAGAATCTGCTTCAGGTTCCTTCAGCATCAATCTTTATGAAGATGTTATTTCCTATTCATTCTCTGGTTAGATTACTCTGAAATGATGGTGTGCTCTCTCTTTACAGAACTGGATGGAATTATTGTCACTTCATTTTATGCATTTGGCTTCACAATTGTCCAGATAGCCTTTTTTTTTTTATGTTTCAGATCTAATGGCTTGGTGATTGTCCAGTCATGGAAAATTCTCCTTAAAATCTACTTGATAGCATGTTAGTCCAAAATTTCTCAACAATTATTTGTTGTTCATATGGTATCATTGTCTGTTGGAAGTTACTCAATGATCGGTTCTCGTGGATGTTAGAGCCCAGAGAAATTGTTTTGTGTTGCAGCCAAATGCATGTGTTATGCAAGTATCATCAGTGGTCCAAATTCCATCAAGGTATAGTCTCAGTGCAGAAACATGTTTGTAACATCAGTTGCCTAATTAGATCACTACTCTTCTATATGCATGTAAATTTTTTGATGACTGTGACCGATGGACATATTACAATTGTGCTTCCCATTAGTTCTACTGCTTAGTTATTTACTGCTGGAGTGAAATGCCGTTCTAATTCAATGGTGATTGTCTTGTGTGGAAAATTACCATTTTTTCGGGTTCTATATTTCATTGGATATTTACATATTGCAAAGGGATTGGATTTTGTTTATAAGAAGCCGAATGTTTGAAAAACTGTAAGGTGATGGAGGGGAAACTGAGTTTGAGTGGTAGGTACCCAAACTCAATAGTGATGGTGCTCAAGTAGGATATTCAGCTGAAGGAAAATTTGTTCGCGATGACCTGAAAAATGTGAGAATTTTGTGTTTTGAGAATGATTGGTGCATGGAATCAGCACCAATGTAAGATTATGCCATGGTTTGGAGATTGCTAGCAGAGGAGGTTGGCCTCACAAATCCTTTGATAGAACTTGATGATGTGCAATCTATTACTATAAGTCTTCAGCAAGGAGGGCTTGAGTGGATGCTTTATCTATCTATACTATTTTTCTATATTAAAGTAAATGATTCAAAAGTATCTTGAAATTTTGGAGATAATAGAATCCTACTCAATAAGTATTAAATAATAAAAAAGAGAGGGTATAATTGAATTGTAATTATTTTTAATAGTATAATTTGAACATAATTTTAAGTCTTTTTGTATCCCAAACTCTTTGAATACTTTGAATTTTCAAATAAATATAATTTTATATTAAATTAAATTTTAAAAGCTTTCTAATAATATCTCACAAGAATGGATAGAGAAATTCGTATGGGAAAATTATAGTCGTTTAAAGTTGAGTATTATGTATAATTTTATATTAAATTTATGATATTTTTTATATAATTGATAAATCTCTGTTATAAATCAAGAGAAAAAAAAAATGAATTTATAGTATAAATAAAAATTATAAATAAAAAAAGTTAGCTCTAGGAGCTTTGATGTTAAATATAAGGTAATTGGTATAGGATTTTTTTCATATTCATTTTTTTTTTTATATTTTGGTATCTAAGTTTTTCATTAATCTTTACTATTTTTTTTTTTTTTTTTTGGTTATGATTCATATATTCTTTAACTTTTTAGATCATAATTTAGAGTCAATCATCAATTTAATTCTTTTTTCATGATACATTCTTTCTATTAAATAATTTGGACAACATAAAATTAAGATTGAATAATAACAAACATATTAAAAATATTTAAATTCTTATAATCAAATGAAAAAATAAAAAAATAAAATAAATCTAGATAAGAGCTATATTTTTTTAATTAATGAGATGAGATTATAAAATTAATTTTCAATGTGAAAGTTTAAGAAAAAGATTGGAGAGAATAAGAGAAATATTTACTTTATTTTTATTGTATTTTATTGCCATATTACTTTATCAATAGGATGAAAAGTTTAAAAAAGTTTGAAAGAAGAAGAAGAAGAAAGAGCAAATAAATTTGTTCCTATAAAAAATATCACTTTTAAACTCTAATTAAAGACTTTTAAACTCTAATTAAAGAGTTAACAGGATATTTACAAATCTTACATCTCATAAATTTTAGTTTCAAATTTAATATTCTCTTTCAAATAATATTATGATCTCAATCTCTTATATTCTATCATAAATATTTTATTTTTTATTTAGATGGAAGTATAATGTTAGAAAATTTTAAATCTATGTTTAATCAATAGATAAAATATGATTTAATCAAATGGAATATAACATAAAAATTAAAATTTAAAATTAAAGTAAATAGAATGAAATATTGTATGAATATTATTGTAAGAAATTTAGAAGAAGAATTAAAATAATTTTATACAATATGTATCAATTCGACATTTACAATAAAATTTGGGCGTTACTTAAAACTTACATGCATAAAAATTATATAAACTCAAGTATCAATATGATATCTATAATAAAATTTAGGTAAAAAAAATAATCTAGTTTAACAAAATAAAATATAATATGAAAAATAGAAACAAGAATTAAAATTGGATAAAGTCTAAAAGTGTACATATGTCATTGTAAGAAAAAAAAAAATAATATGTAAATGCAAAATTCATGTATTTCTTAAACTATATTTTAATTTAAGTACTTATATGACATTTATGGTAAAATTCATTTAAAAAATTTAACCTTAAAATTTACTGTGTTGAATCTTGCATAGTAAGTTTAAGGAGTTATTTATACATTGAAGCCTTGTGCAACTAATTATGTAAATGAATCTACCTCAAGAATACGGGCAACCTTTTTAATATAAGATATCTTGGAAGGCTATTGATAGCTATTAGTAGCTATCTCCTCAAATAAAATATGGGTTTCGTCTGTAGTCTTAGACATTAAAGTCCCACCTGCGGCAGCATCTATTATACTTCGAGTTTTCCCATTCAAACCATTGTAGAAGTATTGTACATACTGCTAATCCTCATAACCATGTTGAGGATACCTTCTTAGAAAATCCTTAAATTTCTCCCAAGTTTCATATAATGACTCAAAATCTTGTTAGCAGAATTGAACTATCTCACTCTTGAGTTGAAGTGTTTTATTTGGTGGAAAGTACTTAGTAAGAAATTTTTGTATCAAGTTATTCCAACTCAGTATGCTATTTGGTGCAAAAGATTGTAACCATAACCTAGCTTTATTCCCAAGTGAAAATGGAAATAAGTGAAGTCTAATAGCATCCACTTCATTAATTTTGATGGTGGCACAAATCTCCAAAAATATGGCTAAGTGTGCATTAAGGTCCTCCAACGCATTTCTTCCAAATTAATTTTATTACACCGTACTAATGAGAGCCGGTTTAAGCTCAAAATTGTTGGCATTGATTGGTTGTCGAACTATCCTGGAGTAGTTTTGGTTGATGGTTGGTTGAAAATAATCCTGGATAGCTCGTTATGGTGGTTGTTGTTGCAATGGAAAATGGAAGATTGACATTCACATTAGCATTGTTGATGTTATCCGCCATGACTTGATTGTTAAATCTTTTTACTGCTCTAATAGCCCGAAGAGTCCGCTCGATTTTTGGATTAAAATAACCCAAGTCAAAACTCCTAGCCTTATGCATACAAATATGTATAATCCAATGCAAGGCAAGACAACATCAACATATTGAAAGAAAGTAAAAACAATCTAAACTAAAATCAAGACTAAGTCATAACAATTTTAATGCAGTTATGATAAAACAATCCCCGTTAACGGCATAAAAAACTTATTCGTGAAATATTTTGCAAACCGCAAGTGCACGGTGACAAGTTTTAATACAACGGTAAGTTGAGTTGAGTATCCACAAAAATTATAATAAAAAATTACAGCAAGTATTGTAGTTCAAATAGTCCTAATTTTATCTAAAAAATCAAGTGATGATTGGTAAACAAAATAGAATAAGATAAAAATTGCAAAGATAAAATTAGAGTTCTTAAAAGTAATACAACAAACACCTTATGAGCAAGAAATTCTAGAGGAATGACTCATCTAATTATCATCTATGTTCTTTCTTCCAAAACATACCAATTCATATCAACAACATATGTAAGTTAAGAATTCCTAAGCTCATTAATTCTTCTCATGAGTGCTGAATTAATTATGAGTTCTAATATGAATTTTAATGTCTCTATAAAAACTCAAAAATAAAACTCTACAAAAGTTCAATTAATTTTTTTTCAAAACTTCAAAGGTTTCATAAGCTTCTCAACTCTATGATTCCTAGGTTATGTTATCTTTATGATCATGTACAATCTTCCCTCTCTTGAGTATCAAATCTTATATATCAAAGACTCTCAATTAATGGCCAAATAATCAAGATGAAATACTAAACAAGATAACATAAACAAGATGAATAACTTAAACTAATATTGTTTGGAATTCAAAACATAAGATTAAATAAGGTTACATCATCCTCTAGAAAGAAATATTTAGTTCATCATGTATGACTATAACTTCAAGAAATACATAACAAAGACTATGGAAATTGTTCACCAATTTGTGAAGAGGAAATAATGGTTGAAACTCTCTTTATTTCTAAGAATGACTGGTCTCTAGGAATTGCCTTCTTCTCCAAGTCTCATTGTTCTTTCTTTCTTTTTTTTGGGCTTCTCCTCACTCTTCTCTCCTCAAAAATTGATTTGGAGGCTCTTGGAATTCCTCAAAATAGATGAGAAATGCCCTAAAGAGGTCAAAATGCCCATTTTGACCTTACTTGTCTGTCCAACAACGCCTAGGCGCTGCTATTCTATCCAAAACAGTGTGTGCAGTGCCTAGGCGTTACACTTTCTGTCTAGAATTAGTTTGTGCAGTGCTTATAGCCTCTTTCAACTGATTTTTCACCACTTTCTAAGCTAAACTAGCTTTTAGTTCTTTATACAAATTGTATCTCTATGTCTTGGCTTTCCAGTGATACTTGAATCACCTAAATATGACTTCTTTGGAGAGAGTTATTCTGGAAATACCAAGATGTGTCATTTTATAAAATTTTAGTCTAGTGTTGACTTTTGAACTTAATTTTTCTCATTGATATCGATAGAATTGGATTTTGTAAAAAACATAAAAGTTATAGATATATTTCTTAGATTTCCATTGGTTCAAGAATCAGATCAAAATGATATTTGAGCAAAAAGTTATGATTAATATAAAAACTGCCATTAGTCACACCACAATTCGGATTCTTCAACATTTAAATCGAGTTTTTAGTTTCTTTCAATTTTCCAAGATTTCACACTAAGTGCATAAAAAATAATAAAAACACTTGAAAACAAACCAAATATTAATCAAAAGGTATATGAATGGTTAGTATTAAATCAACTTATCAGTTCTATAGGGAGGAGGTGAATAGACCTTTCGAAACTTTTTGTTTAAACTTTTCATACCTTTTAAAATTCCCTTGTTTGAACTTTACACTCATTTATTTTCAAAATATTAGCGCTTGGTTTTAATTTAGTGAGATATCAACCAAATTGCTGACTGAGATATTATATTGATATGGACCTTATCTTCGCAAAGGTCCGAACCCATTTTTCCCATACAGGTCTAACTCCTGAATTTCTCCATAGAGGTCAGATTCCTCAATTTTTCCTACATAGGTCCAAGTTTCAACTCTTCCCACATAGGTCTGAGTTTTTATTTTTCTCACCTAAGTCCAAGTTCGCCCAAATAGCTCTTTGATGGTAGTGATAAGTGTATTACTCAGCAAAATAATGCGTAACGCCTCTTTACGTATATTTTTCTTGCTTCGCTCGTCAAGATAGAGATTGGTTTTTGAGCTTAAGTCTTTGAAGATTGAAGAGCCTATTTGCTTATGTATAAGGCTTCTATTAGCTCTTCTTGATTTTTACTCATTACACCTACTTTTCGTGTACCACTAGTGCAGTTATTCTATCACATTATTTGTCTAGTCACAGTCTAATACTATTTGCAGTTATTGTCCTTTACGTCTTTTTTGCCTCATTTTTGCATTCTTTCTATTGCTTCGGTCTGTAGTGGTTTATCAATATGAGGTTACATATATTATTAGTTCTTTGAAGGTAAAGTGTCCTCACTTCGCTATGACCTTTTAGCCATGCTAGGTGTACTGCTCTGGTCTTAGACTTGGCCTTTTCTCAAAATTAATTATTATGCATTTAAGTTCCGCGGACGTGGCTAACCTCGTGGATCTTCTAATAACTTCAAATCCTTACTTGACTGCGTTAGTCCTCACATTTGCTTAAACTCTTAGCCTTGCTAAGCCTTTTCTTTTGATCTTGGACTTGGTGCTTTAATCTTAAACTCTTCATCACTATTTTGATCATCAACTCTGCTTCTTTAACTTTTTTTTTTGTCGACTGTGTCTTCTTTGAGTACTGTCTAATAGTGCAGTCTTTACAAAGATCCTACATAAATTGAAAATTTAAAAATTTTAGGGGTCTAACCTAGACTAACTTACCCATCATCAAAATCTATATAAGTTGATCCTAACAATCCGTCATGCTAAAAAAAGAATTTTTTTTTCTAGCCACCAAAAAATCTTCTTTTCCACTTCTAAACTTATACTGTACATCTCTTCCGTATTGGTGAATCATATGATGAAACCAAAACTAAGCTAGAATGAGAGCCTCCAAATACCGAGTAAGCATGTACTATGAGCATAAGATTTTTTGCCCCCGAAAGACCCACCAAAGCTGGAAGAAGAATGCTTTAATGGCTTATTCTATAATTTTTATCCCCAATCCATCCTTATTGTATAGTTTACATATCTTCTCCTATGAAGTGCGGAGAGTCCTCTTTTAATTACCATAAGATCCCTAAAAAACACCTTGGTAGTAGCCTCTTTATTCTATCCACGACTCCCTTTGTCGGTTCAGTGACTTGGATAAGGTATATTGGCATTGAAGACAAAGCACATTTTTATCAAAGTAAGCCTCCTTGCATATGACAAGGACCTAGTTTCACATCCCAATAGCCTGGCTGTTATCCTGGCAACTATATCGTCTTATAAAAATTCTTTTTTGATCATTGTATAAAGGAACTCTCAAGTATGTGATAGGTAATTTCATGAAGACAAAACTTGTGATAAGTTTAATAACTCCCACTTTTGATGTTGTCATTCTTTTTCCTACAACAAAGAAGCTCTTAGCCTTGTTTATTAGTTGACCTGAGACCAATTAATATTTCTTTAGAAGCTCCATAAGTCGTTGCAGCCTATCCATATTTTCTTTAGCAAATATCATTAAGGTGTTGGCATACACAATGTGCGATACCAAAGTTTCTTTTCTAATCCTTCGTTGGATGCTTTCCACATGTAACTTGGGTCATGATTATGTTGAGATACATTTATAATGGGCCATGTGATTCTCTTATTCTTCCCATAGATCACTTGTTGCTGGTAGTTCATTCTGTTGCAAGAGGTCTGACCCACCTTCAATATTTGAAGGATTTGGACGCCTATGGGTTTCTGGACTAGACACCTTTATGTGACACAATTAACAAATTATGGATCGGCCCAAGTTAGTTGGCTTGATAAGTCAACATGAAGCTGGTTGGTCTCCACTTGATAAGGTTATCATTTACCAGTAGCTCATCACCACTGATATTCCTCACTTTCATGGCTCTTTGAGTTGGTTTATCATGTTGGAAATTGGTTAGGTTTAGGACTTTTGATCCAATTTGTATTTATGTTTGAATTGCATGTTAATTCAACAATTTAGATGGGATTTAATTTTTTAATTGGAATCAAATTCCTACCCCAATGTAACGTATTCTCCAAAAATACTCTCTCCATATTTCTCTCTATAAAGTTTTATCTCTACGTTTTTTCTTGGAGCATCACCATAAAACTCCAAAAAATTTAAGATGTTGAGTGAATAACTCTAATAGCTACCCATGACCGCGAGACAAGGCATGTTTGTAGTTGATTTTGAGGAATGGATATAAGGATTATGGACATGTTCATAATTCGATCAAAATGAAGTTTCTAGACGATCTTGATTCAGGATATGGGATCGACAATTCCACTGCATAAAGGTATATCCAATTCGCATTCCTTATTTATGTGTTTCATATAGATTGTTTGATTATGTATGAATATTAATATGTGCTGTCATTTTTATAACATGTCACACTGATCTCAATTCTCATGCATAGATTAAAGCCCCAAAATGAACCTCGTCAAACAGGTCTACTTCTCTAATTCTTTAAAATTTCCCAGCCTATTTCTAATAGTCATTGCTAATTCTCAATGAGTCTTGCTAGGGGGTCATCGAACTTCGACATAAAAGTCCATCTCATCCAAATTAACATAAAAAATGAAAGAAATATATGCCCTACAGATCCAGTAAACATATTCCCTTGCATGCATATTTCTACTAGTGCATTATGTATGTTCAGTATTTTATTACATAGAATTCAAGTTAATGATGGATGATCATTAATGTTGAGATATGATTTTTAATTTCTTATAATAAAAAAAATATTTTCATAATTTTTAAGTATGTTGGGCACCATACTCGAGGTTGTCATATGTTGTATTACTATATGTGATAAAATGAGAATCTCAACTACTAGAGTAGAGACTTTTAGTAAACATTATAAATATTTATAGATAACAAATATTAAATAAGGACTGCTATGAGTAATTCTTCGATCTAATACTGTCAGATAAAATAAGAATTACTCAATGTTACAAAAAGTCCTTATAATTTAGAATAACACGTTATCTTATATGAGTTTTATATAACTTTTATGTTGTCAATAGGTGAAGCCTAATTACAGGCTATATACTGACACATTGGATTATGTATATGAAATAGAAAGATTAGTAGTTTTCTAATATAGATTTACTACTCCTAGTGTAGGAGAGAATGTTAAAAATTATATCTTACTGAATTAGATTTAATTCGGTCAGTAAAATATTTATTATCTAATTGCATATATGATATACATACAAGCTTATGTTGACAGTTTAAATATGGTCCCATTCCCTGAAGTTTGTATGGAATATTAGTTGATGAAATAATTTACATAAATTCGGGTATCTCATCGACATCTCTAATTTTTGGGTAATATTGTAACTTGTTAAAATACATTGTTATTATTGCAAGCTTGTATTAAGCTTCCTATAGAAGACCAATAGACATACTAATTTATTTTTAAATTCATAAATAAATAGAAATGCATGTGCATGTAATTTATCTATGAACAATATATTATTATTTTTCAATATATATAATACAGATTACTATTACATCATTGAAGTCTAAATTATATAAGTTAAATAAATCAATAATTCAATAATCGTACATAAAATATAAAATTTTACTGACATAATATATTATTAGATAAACTCTTATACTTTGTATATTCATGCAGTATATATAGTTTGTATTGTATATACATTATTTTATACGAACTTTAAATATACCAGCATCTATATTCCTTATTTAGTTTTATATTTTATTTTTACATATTACTATTTATTTGTACATATGAAATAATTTTTTTTTGTATTTCAATTAAGAAATACATATTTATATTCTCTATAATTTATATTATAATTTAGGTTAACAATATAGATACATAGACATACAATATTTGAGTATATATAAATGTTACACTCTTTATCTATTTGGCATGTATATATGTAATTATGTATTGTGGATTCATATATATATATATATATATATATGTCTGTGTGTATCAAATAAAACATTTGATATATAATATCAATCACTAATTAGATATGTATACACATACACATTATATTTTATATTATATACATGTTTTTTTATCCATGCAGGTCTCGAATCTGCGAACATTATATTGTATACATGTATACCTTATATATATTATGAATAGTTATTTGTCAAATAGAATTGAAATAGGTAATTACATTCTTTCTTAGTTGTCGATACAAAATTATAGAAAAATGAATTTGATAGAGTCAGATAGCATATTTTTCCTCTCAATAAAAAAGTGAAAGGAATTTTCTACCAAAACATGCGAGTTAATTAATTGCCATGTGCGATGACACATACCATTTTCCTTCAAAAAGTTAATTGTGGCACTAAAATTGTAATTAAATGCTGATTAATGAGATTAAAATTAAATTTTTTGGGAAGTTTGATACCAATCTTGCAAAGCTCCTATATTATGAAATCAAAAAGGCAATTTTTCTATGGAAGGTTTTGGATATTTCCCGAGGTCCTTCAACGGTTCAGCCATGTAGATCAAAGTAGACAAGGTCTAGAGTGAACAGCTTGTTTAGTTGGATAATTATTTCTCTCAGTTGTTCACTTGTGATTTTTGAATTTAATTATTGTTAAGAATCCTAATTTATAAAAATTGCAATGAATTGCTCGATTAAGAGTTTAAAACAAGACACAACATTATTTTTTTTTTGGTTGAATATAGTACCATGATCTGTGTTTTCTATATAGTAATGTTCTTTTTTTTTCTTTTCTTTTTATAACATATGAACTTAATCAAGGCCAAATAAAATAGAAATTAAGTGAATTACACATCCAAGATGGAAATATGTATTGATTATTTTCTTTAAGCGAAGGTTGTGGAATGAAGGAGATACCATAGCTCGTGCATTGTGATGTATGGAAATTATTTTATATGGTATTATTTAATATAAAATTATAGGCGGGAAAATTATTTTATATGGTTCAACAAAATATTTGCACTAAGATGAAAATCTATATAAATATACTTTATTGAATAATTAAAAACTAACTTTCTATCTCCTTTAAAGTAATTTTAAAATCTCTGTCCATTGTAATTTTATAAGTACCACTATAAAGTTTCTAAATTATGTGACTTTCTGAATACTTTGCCTTTGATTTTAAAATTCTAAGCATTGTCTTGTAGAGGTATATATTGTATAATTGACAGTAATATTTTAAACTAATTCCATATGGGTGGGCTTGAGAATAAACTAAATTAAAACTGCATGATTATCTTTTCAAATTAAGTCAAAAGTTGTAGGGCCAATTTTGTAACTATCAAATATGCTGAAAATTAAAAATAAAAGACACTTATAAATAAGTTAGCAAAAAGTGAAAATATAATACATGCGAAATACTATATTATATAAAAATAAGTTAAACCTTAAAAAATAGTAAAAAAATATTAAAGAGTAAATATCAAACACTTGTAAATGAGAAAATAACTATTATTATGAAATTTGTAGGTTCTAAAATATCTGAAACGAGAGTTTTTGATTAATTGACTTGGTTCTAGTGTCAGATAATTTATTTATTGAGATAATTGACTAGGCTTTAACGTTAGAGAACTTTTTATACGTTGCTATTTTTACTTATAGATCAGGTTTTTTTTTTTTTTTAAATACAATATATTGAAGGTAGAATAAACAAAATATGAAAAAAGCAAGTTTGAATTCCAAAAAGCAAGATGTATTGTTCAGTGGAAAAAAATATGTCAACTACATATCTGCAAATACAGTCTTATGGGGGCAAATAAAAAAAATGTGAAATACGAATTTGGAGTGCAAAGATAAAAAATGCCATTTATTAAAGCAAAACATTGGCAATTATATTAAAAAAATTGTTGAAGTGACAATTGAAGAAGTGGCAAATATAATCAATAGTGGGGAAGTAATCAAGTTTAAAGTTTAAAGTAGTTGAGATTGATATATGCTTAACTTATCTTAGAATACAAATATTATTTTGGATATCATGGACATGATTGGCTGAGATTAATTGGAGGAAAATATAATTAAAATCAACCAATTTCACTTAATTATTGTTGATCATCGATTTTTCAATATCCTTTTTCAACATACAAATAGACTTTGAAATACAAGAAATGTCAACATTTAAAAGGTTTTCCCACATATTTCAGTTATATATATCCATTTTCATAATAAATTTATTTCAGGTTTGTCCCACTTATTTATTTCAACTTAGTCAAACACCTCGTATGCTTAAATAAGTGATCAATTCAATTACTCATAGGTTTTATAATAAGCATAACCCTGAAAGTGAAAATTCGTTACTTCTATATTTATTAACTTTTTATTTAAATTTAATATATCTACTTTTTTTAAGAAATAATACCTTATTATATGCAATAATGCAACCATATACAAAGATAAAATATAAAACTATCCAACATCTAAAGAATTTGAATGCCACCAAAATGTAGAAAAATATTTAAAAGATCAATACCCATAAAATAAGGAAATATATCAATTTCAGCCAGGAATAATAACAGACCCAAAAAGATGAATAATAAAATTATAATGCTCTCCAATCAACGAACAAATTAAAGAAACAAATGCACTGAAGTACAGGTTAAAATTCACTTGGTATGTTAGCAATAAACATTTTTGTAAATTGTAATTATATACAATAATTTCTAACTATTTGAAGTATGCCATAGAATTATGATTCAAGAATATTGAGCATATATTATTACATTTTTCAATAAACTCATTTTTCTAAACATCCAACACACAGTTCTACATTCATAAGAATAACATATGGCTATAAAATCTCACAAGTCACAACCAACCGCGGAGGAAGGTGCAAAAAATGCCCACTGAGCCTTTTTAGTTTTGAAGGCTAGTTAGATACTTTGGCTAATATAAAGGATAATTTAAAAATTTTAAGGGATCAAAAATTTAATTCACTCAAGCTATTTTATTCACTCGTTGTGATAATCAATAGATGTTGAAAAATATGGAATTTTTTTAATTTAAAAAAAAAATCATTATTTTATTTTATTTTTTAAATGCTAACATATCCTATTCATGTACTGGGACGTCAAAATTGAGGCTAAATTGTTGTTCATGTTTGTAGGACATTGTTCCAAATTATGCAACACCTAAGAGATCTCTGTCGAATGGTGGGAGATGGCCCTTTCGATGACAATGGACAATTTCACCATTATCATTAATTATTGAATGAATATTATTATTCAGTAAATATTACACTTGGTGATATATATCAATATATATCAAATATGTATCTCATTATATATTGACATACAAATATATATATATATATATGTTTGTGTGTGAATATGTGATACACATTCAATATACACCACCATATACAGCGTTTACACCACATATTGGAATATCGTAATACAAATTTTTTTTACGTTATGTGAATATTTAACTGGCAAGTAACTCCTGTGAAATAAAAATTAATGAATTACACATTGTATTTTTAGAATAAGATCAAATAAAAATCCAATCTCAACTTTTACTATTTATTAAATTAAAAAATAACCAATTGTCCATTATAAATATAAGATGGAAATTTCTGGTTTATTTATTTATTTATTTTTGCTTTTTCATAATTATTCAGAATAAAGTCATTAAATACACACATATAGAATATGTATTTATCAGTAGTGTACATATTATTTTGAAAGATATTAAATAAATATTGTTTTATTAACAGTCCCATTATTCCATCAAAAACAAAGTGACAAAAAGTGAAATTAAAAAAATTGATGCTATAAACTTTTAGTTTTCATCATATATGGCAGGAATAATAAAAACATCTAAGAAAACTATCAAATATACATTGCACTACATAAGCGCAGTGAACTTTATGCCCATATGTTTTACTTATTTTACATATAAAGACTAAAATATATAATTTGAAGAATGTACTTTGTTTTATATATGTCCAAATAATGTACAAGCTAGTCAAAATATATTCTATATTTTGATTTTCACTGTAAATGATAATGAACAAGCAATGAATAAATAAATTTGAAAAACTATTATATGTATAATTGCAGGTTGAATATCCGATCTTTTTTTTCATTTTGATAAATGATAAAAATTGAAGTTGAATTTTATTTAGCTAATTTTAAAATTGAAAGGGGTGATTAGGCTGTTTTCTTTTTTTTTTTTTTTCACATGAGGCTATTTAAACATTCATAAGGGTAAAATGTTAAAAGGTCCAAATGAGATGATCCTTTCCTTCTCCCACCGGAATTTGTAAAACCCTTTCCACCAAGAAATCTGGTAGTACCGCCTCCAATTTCTCTTTATTCCTGGCACCATTCACCAAATACATACATAGTGATTCCTCTCTATTGAAAGCTGGAATTAAATCATCCAAATTTTGTTCTTCCATCCATCAATCATATAAGAAATACGCCCTTCCATCACCCAAGTACCACATAACGATAGGTTCCACCTTATCTCTAATAATTAGGACTTTTCTTTTTCTTTTTATGGAGGATACTATTAGTTCTCATCTGCACTTAGAGTAATTTGAATCCATAATTAATGAAATTGTAGGTGCAAGTTTGCTTACCAACAAGTTACCTTATCTCGTCATCTCTAATATCTAAGAATGAACATATGGTTATTGGATTATTTGAGTTTTAATTAATAATCTATACTCTAAGCCCAGTCAAAAGAATAGTTGATAGAAGAACTTTATTTGTATAGTACTCGTAATTAAAATATATATATATATATATAGGTTTTTATGGTATATTGTCCGATGCTAATTTAATTGATGAGTTCTCAAAATTAAAGGATTAATTTTAAGATATTTAATTAATTAAATTAATCAAAATAATTTCAATTATTCAATAAAGTCACACGAGTTTCGAGTTCGATAAGAGTTTATTGGTGAACCTAAGTTCACACACAAACTACAAGTCCTTTTCTTACTAAGCAAATGATGGGTTAAAGTAAATTAGTTAATGTGATTAATTAATTAATTTATTGAGATTCAATTAATTCAAATATTGGATTAATTTAATTTATTAATATGGTCAATTAACTGAATCTAATTAGATTAAAAAAAATACAATTAGAGTATTAATTAAATGAACCTTAATTAATCTATATGATGGATTAATTGCATTAATTGATCATCTCAATTACTGAATTTGAGTAATTTTAAACATAAGTCCAGTCCATATTGGCTTAATGGGATCAAGGCCCACCAGAAAGATGGAAAATTCTAATTCTAGAGAGAAGAAAATAAGGTAGTTGCATCAGTATATGATACTATCCATAAAATTCTATATGCACTAGAAAACTATCTTATGAAGGTGGCATCTTACACCGAATTTGGAGTCCCATTGAGATGGGAAAGAGGGAGTATGAATGCTCCCTCCTAAGGAGCCAAATATAATAAGAAATAAAAAAATTCCTTTCCAGGCACTAGAAAATTGTCCCTCTCTTTTTTCTTCATATATGATTTTTGTACTCTTCTATTCTATGCTTTTGAATAGAAAAACTCAAAAATAAATTACCTATACACAAGATGTTTGTGTTATTGCTCCAAAAATTCTATACACTTAGCTAGGAATTGTTGAATCGAGCTTATCAGCATAAATAGATATTGTGTGGGCAAACCTAATTTTAGAAGAGAAATACTAGGAGCTTTTAGACAAATCAATTCTAACAACGATTTGAGCCAATCAGAATCATTTTGATTCTATCCTTAAGATTTGATTAATTCAAAATCTCGATTTTTCGGAAACTCTCAATTTTCACAGCGAGAGATAAAGAATAATTTGAATTGTTTTATAATCCGCTACAATTAGAATGAAACTTTATGTAAAAGTTTTGAACTTTAACCTAAACAAAAATTAATTTTTCATAGTAAATCAAATCATGATAGCAACAGAGAATATGGATTAAATAATAATTTTTATTATTTATGTTTACAAAAATATTTTAAAGTTCCATTACACCACATATCCTTGGGCCATTGCCATCCCAACAACCTCAATATCAGAGTTTAAGTTATGCCAATTTAATTCATCACATGATTACGTTAAACTCAATTAATACGAAATTGAATTTTAGTTGTTTATGTGATAAATGTCATGCATTTTTTTATGGATTAAAAATATTTTCTGTTTTTTGGGATTTAAAGTAATTTTTTATTTTTATAGAAACACATAAAAATAACGATCAGTTGCATGCAAGGGACAACATGCAGCTCATATGCACTTGCTGTGCACACGGACTCATCGTTGGGCAAGCCAGCAATGGGTTGCCTGACAAATTGCCAAGCGACGTGCAATGTTGGATGGCATTTAGTTATGCCCAAGTGCTGGGCAGTAGCCCAAGGTCGACGTGCGGATATGCCACATGCCCAGTGAGGTTGGGCAGACACCTAACACTCATTGGGCGTTATTTGGCACCAATTCCCAGTTGTTGCTAAGCGTTGGGCAGCACCATCTAATGGATGGGGCAACAGCCGTGGGATGCTGCCCAATCTTGTTTTGCATGCAAGTATTGCTTATTTTTGGGGTTTTTTATGTTAAAAATGAAAAGATAATTTAAATTTAAGGGAAATCATTTTTCTATGAAGAACTTTAATTTAGTCACAAATTTAAAAGAAAATACAGAAAACATAACTAGTAAATTTATTTGTTTTTCATTGTCATATAATGATTGAATAATTGGCATGTTGGATGATCATAAAGCCAAGATTAATATGATTGATTTTACTCAATGAATGATTTTTAGGTTTAATTAAAATGAGGCATGTGAGCTTCGTCTTTTTATAATTTTTTCTCGAAATATATTTATATCTCACTACTTTGTACCTCCCTTGAATTCATTATGAGGTTTCTTGTAGATCTTCCAATTGTAATGATAGTAGAATATATTGGTGATGTTTTATTTTGATTTGGCACACATCACAAGAATAAGGAGACTAAATTAGAGAAAAGCATGGAATGAAAGCACATGCATGGATGTGATGCATATATATAATATATATGCTCTAATTTAATTATCACCTTTAGATTGACCTTTAATTAACTTTGACTTGAGTGGATCATATAGGAAGTAAGCCTCATGATCATCCATAGTTTTTTGTATGTATATGATACATGCTTAGTTTTATTTAGTACTTTCGTTATGATGTATGTTTAGTATCATTAGATTAGATGATATTAAATAAACAAGATAAAATTGACGAGACATTGCAAACAAACAAAAAATGTGTTTCCCTCACTTGAAAAAATATTTTCAAGTAGAAAATGAAAGGTTTGATATCAAGCAAAAACAGATAAAATCTGATTGGACCCAATTGTTCATGATTTTTATAAGTAGTAGTCCGTTGGCCACGAGTTGTAGGATGTGCTATGTGTTAAAGTAGTATCTAACGTGTCAATTAAATTGGATGTTTTTTATATTCTTGTATTTGTAAAAATATTTTTTTTTTCAAATCATATAATTCAAATCATATTAATAAAATAGGTAATTTTTTTATCTTTAATTGTGTATAGTCCCTGACCAAACATAGCTACGGGGTATTGTCACGCATTTGATGGTAATTATGGAATATACCTCTACAACTTTAGTCTTAAATTAGTTCCAATTTGAGGGTTATTTGAGATGGGGCATCGAATAACCCAATAGACTTATGCATACGATGTATGCTCGCATGAGGAGGATGTCTCGCTATATGGACATTGGCGTAGTAACACTAATACACGTATGCAAATGCTTGTTAGAGAACAAGTACACTGAACAGGCCCACTGGAAATTCTTAGTTGGATATATTATTTTTCGAAATAAGAATTTCTATGTTACGATAGTACACAATTAGTCTTTGAACTTGAGGCACAATTGTAGCATTGTGTATGTCATATTCCATTTTGATATATCTTCTGATTTCCTGACAATCACAAATAGGGTACGTTAGATGTTGTATTGACATGGAGGTTAATGATTAGCCAACTAAGGATCCGTTACTTATCTGGAAGAACAAGTGAATCTTCCATATTTTCATAATTCTTGACTCAAAAGTCCTTAGCCAAGGCAGGATGAATATTAGACATAATTTTCTAATGATTCATCATAAATCATTACAACTTGAAATGAAATTATAGTTATTAAGTCAATTAGAGTTTTGACTAATAATCCATGCCCTAAATTCAATCAGGAGATTAATTGCGGAACGATCTTATGTGTATGGTACTCGTAATTTAAATAGGTTCACTATTTTCTTTTTGAATATATGGTTATATGGTATCGTAGTCATAATTTTCGATATTTAGTTAGAAATAATTTTGAAACTTTGTTTGGAATTTTTTTTGAATCATCTCCACACACTTTCACCATGACTGAAAATAAAAGTGTTCAGCATGAAAATGAGAATCAACAGGTGCGTACCATGCGTTATTACTTGCAACATCTTCGAAATTCTTCTCATTCTTGTTTCATTTTTCCTCTAAATGCAAATAACTTTCGATTCAAGTTAGGTATGATCCCTTTACTTCCTAATTTCTATGGTTTAGACTCTGAAAGCCCTTACTTTCATTTAAAAGAATTTGATGAAGTATGTGCCACTTTTGATTATCAAACTTGCACAAATGAGATTGTTAAGCTAAAATTATTTTCTTTTTCTTTAAAAGATAAAGTAAAAAATTGGCTTAATTATTTAAAACCTATGTCAATTAGCACTTGGCAAGAAATGCAAGCTGAATTTTTGGAAAAAATTCTTTTTAACTCATAAAACTAATGCTTTGAAAAGACAAATTCAAAATTTTTCTCAAAATTCTAAACTTGTTATAATTTTAAGATTGCAAACTCAAGTGCAGGTTGTATTAAGTAATAAATTTCTCTTGAGTCCGAGGTCGATCCACAGGGAAGTTGTTTGAAGAATTCAAGTTTATATTTCTAAAAATATGGAGTTTATATGAATCAAAATATATGAACAATTAATGTATGCTGTAACTAATGAAAAATCGAAGTAATAAAAGTATTGAGGATTAGGGATCCACTCTTGAGTTTTGGATAGAGAAATAGTTATTTATTCTTTTTATCTCTATTAATTGCCACAATTGGAATCCATACATAATGAAGGTTTCAATAGAAAGTTATTATCAAATAACTCATGCAATAAGGTAATCATGATATTGTCTTACTATTGCAAATTATCTCTTAATGCCAACACTTATTTATGGGATTAAGTATTTATGCACACCTTCGTCAACAATAAATCAAGGCTTCACATTAGCAGTCGGTAGGGTTTAGATCAAAAATAAAAATAATAATACAATATACTTAAACATTTTCTATCCTTATAACCATTTCTCTTCCTCTATTAAGAGGTTCACTATTTTTTCTCAGCAGAATGAAATTTAGAAAGACATAATAAAAGTAGCAAACACTAAAAATATAAGAGAAACTAGAGAATGCATTTTTGTTACTATTAGAAAACTTACAATACTAGAAAACATATAAACTAGAAAACTTAGTCTAAAGAAATCCTCTACCCTCCTTCTCTTACAAGCTTAATACATGGCCTATTTATAGTACTTGGAGTAAGCTAAAGGCCAAACAAATAATGGAGGGGTTTATCAAGTAGTATGCTAGTTGACAAGAGTTGGTAAATTGTTACACTAAGTTCTCACCCACTGAATTGAATTGCATTGTTCAGTCAAATACAACTAGATTTTGAAGATGTTAAATAATCAAACTTGTAGATCTTTCAGTGTTGATATAATTTCATATATCTTTTGTCAAATTTGGTAGTCGAATGAAGGAGATGTGGTCAAATTATCGAGTCATGTCCAAGAGCCATCCTTTAATAGCAACAACAACTTGCAGCCTATGTTTTTACCATTTTGATATATTTTCTCACCATCTTGTCTGCAGCAAACTTGTTTATTTATCTCTTGCATATAACATATCTGAATTTCAGTCCAAAATTAATTTGGGCTTAAGAGATATAACTTAATTGATAAAATAAGTCAATACTGGGCTGAATTCTGATCCGAATTTTGGTGATCCATTTTGTGCAACTACTTGGACGACTTTTCTGCTATAATCAAGATTGAATTGGGCTGAGCTTCCAACAGAAAAGTTGTAGCTGTATCTCTTGGCTTTCAAATTAACAAGCTTCAGGTCCACAGGGCTTTTGATCATGAATTTATGCTCAAATTACAAACACTGCACAAGTTTGGAAACATGCTTCCATTTATTCCCTAACACAAAATATTAATAAAATAATAATATTAACAAGAATAAACCAAGAAAAATATAAAGGATTTGATACAAAAATATGTCAAAATATGCACTTATCAAATTCCCCACACTTTACCCTTGCTTGTCCTCGAGCAAGCCTAAAACAAACATACACTAATCCACTTTCGTAGGAAATTACGATTGCATTTAGCATATGCAACAAGCCTTTAAACCCCTAGGTGGCCCATAGAGGACGAGTTATAGTCTCGTGAAGGTTTCAAGCAGGGATACCCACAAACACCTATAATAACTATCTTCCAAATTTTATTCTCATAAAGCAACAAAGTAGTTTGGAAATAAAATCAAACAAGTGTTGAGTTTAACTCTTAGTCATTCAAAAGTAAATACATTTCTACAATAAGCGTACTCAAGTGTGTATGTGGATAGTTAATGTCAATAGTGACGAAACTATGCATGCTTCAAATAAGTAAATTCTCATAAAACCTTACAAAAATCATCACTCAATTTCTAACAGAAAAGTTAAACATCACAGGCTCTTCCTTTGGTGCAAATTTCCACTACACTGAAGGCACCACATGAAATCAGAAGGTCTTCAACAAAGGTTGTAATAGAGGCAAATGGTAGTGATGTAGGTAAGAAATAAAAGGATAAAATGCAACAAAGGTTCTAAAAATTTCATGGAATTAGAGATATAGAGTTTATCGATGAAGAATTCTCAAACCCATAAATGTCAACATTGGGGTCTATTGTTATTTTGGATCTTTTTTATTCATCTTGCAACATCTCATTTTCAGTTGCAACTCGTAGCACTTTGCAATTTTTTTTTCTTTCTATTTTTTTTTTTTTTTTTTTTGAAGAGAAACTCCCCCACACTTATCTTCTATTCCAACCTGAATTTCTTTTGTAAGTTTAAACTGTTAATTGGATGTTTCTTAAACTCCAATCATTTTTAGAACAAGAGGTGTATAATAGTGTATTTAGGTTAGGTAAAAAGATATGGTTACAAAAAAAAAATTATTTATTGAAAGGCACAAAGTGGTTTACTAGGGGGATGTTCTCTTGAAACATCATATGGGGAATAAGGTGATTTGACAATGGTGCTAGAAAGCCTAATGCCTTCATCATTTTTCTAGTAGTGCATTATAAGTCGTTCGCCTCGACAGACCAAAAGTAAAAGTTATAATACTCAACTCCTACATGTTGAAAATCCAAGTGATGATTAGAGTAAGGGCATAAGAACTATCTATTTTGACATGATTGTCTTCATACTGAATAACATAACTATTTGTGCAAAAAAAATAAAATTGAGTATAATTATTACAAAAATATATTAACCAAATAACAACATCAAAGTTCAAAACAACACCCATTATCAATCAAACCATATTATTCATGCTTAATTTTAATCATTAAAGTTGGAAGAACCTCTATGACTCAAAAAAAGTAAAAACAATTAGTAATTCACAAACATTTGTTAAAAACTTCACAAACTTGCGATGTTATGCAAAAAATATGGATGTATCTCAAGAGTGTTACAATTATCCTTTACTCCGCCACCATTTTCATGATTCCAATGGACCCATTAGAAAACACGCTCGAATTTTTTTTTAACTAAAAAAGTAAACATTGAACACACAAGTTATAATATCAACTATCCCTCCCCTCAACCTAATCGAGATATTATCCCCAATGTCAAAAATAGATAGAAAAGTAGAGTTTGAAAGATATCACCTGAAGTGTGGCTAAAAAAAATAAAGCTGAAACAATAAAAAAAAAACACATACTATTAGATAAAACCATTAACAATAAGTATCACAGACTGAGAGTCAAATGCAATTTGCATTTTCGACCATTGTTCCTGTTGGACCAATCTACATTGGCTAAGGCTGGATCAGGTTCTGGCACATATGCTAGAAGTTGATCAATCTGCTGGTCAGGTGTTGGAGCAGAAATGAGGATTCTTCTCATAGACGGTGAAGTAAAACTTTTTTTCACAGCATGATCTACAAAAGATAACAAACCATCACAAAAATCATTAACATTAAGAATACCTATAGGTTTTTAGTGAATGTTGAGTTGTGCCCAAGAGACAACTTGAAATAATTCCTCCTGTGTACCAAAACCGCCAGGTAGAATGATGAATGCATCCGTATTATTTAAGATGTTAGGCATTCTGTTCTGAATATGTAACACTTTTAGCTCATCTCTAATGGTCATACACGTGAATATACATGTAGTTGTAATTGTAGCTCACATCTTTATCTGGTTTTATGTCCAGTAATGGTTACAATGCCCTTTATGGGTCGAGGATATGCTTTCCATCTAGTTTTCTTATAAACTAGCAAACAGGGTCTTTTAATGTCAGATTCTCAGGACTATAAAACTCATATTCATTTCAAAACTGATCCCATAAATCAAGAATTGCACGTTGTACCAATCCACATGAATTCATCTCAAGAGTCAATATAATGTGATCTAAAGACTCCTTACAAAGTCCATCCATAATGAATTTAAGTTTATCTTCTCGATTTTTAGAGACCATTCCTAAAGAACGACACTTTTTATTGCAAGTCTATCTAGCACAATTGTGATAAACTTTCATTTTTTTCACCCTTCATTTTTTTGAATATGTGCTTTTACCAAAACCAGGTATGTATCTAGTAAGCAAATTTGGAAACTCATGTGAAAACTCACCTACTCTTACCTTTGCTTCAATTATCCATCATATGTCCTCCGGGATGCCCTTGTGCATAAGTATTCTCAATCTTTCAATCATGATTTTATAAATTTTCAAAATTGCATTTGTAGGAAGAAAAGGAAATCGCTTTTTGAGAGTTAGAAAAATGTCACCCATTTTGAAAAGAACAAAAAAAGAGAATGGGAAAAGCAAAGAAATTTTGTACAAAGATTTTAGTTGTTTGGGAAACTAACAAGTCCGACTTTTATAGCCACGGAGTATTGTTATCCACTACTTAACCGGAAAAAAAAAATAAAAGAGAGAAAAAAAACTTTCAAAATAAATAAAGTTAGAGAAAATGAGTATATACAACACTAATCATAACAAGGGTTAGAAAGAAAAAGATTTTCCTCTTGTGAAAATTGATTTTCTAGAAATAGTTTAACTCTTTGTCCATTTACTTTGAGTATGTTACCATTTCTAGGATTCTCAATGTCAATCGCCCTGTAAGGATATATTTTTTTTTACAACAAAAGGTACTCCACCTTGATCTCAATTTTCCAGGAAACAAATGCAATCAAGAATTATAAAGTAAAACCTTTTGAACAACCTCAAATATTTTTCTTGAAATTTTATTATCATGAAAATCTTTTATTCTTACTTTATAAATTTTAGAATTCTCATATGCATCATTTCTTAGTTCTTGAAGTTCATTGATTTGCAATTTGCGCAATTTTAAATTTCATCAATGTTGAAGTTAAACATTTTGATTACCTAATAAACTTTATTTTCAAGTTCAAGAAGTAAATGACAAGATTTTTCATAAACTATCCTATAAGGAGACATGCCTAATGATGTTTTGAAAGTAGTTCTATATGCGCAAAGTCTATCAGTAAGTCTAAGAGATCAATCTTTACGGTTTAGGTTAACTGTTTTCTCCAAAATTTGTTTTATCTCCCTATTTGCAAGTTCAACTTGTCCATTTAACTGAGAGTGATAAGCAGTTGCAACTTTATGCATGATTCCATAATTCCTCATTAAATTTCCAAAAACTTTGTTACAAAAATATTTTTTCCCATCACTGATAATAGATCTACGAATTCCAAATTAACTTAAAATATTTTCTTTTAAATATTTTATCACTATTTTGTGATCATTGTTTCGACAAGGAATTGCCTCGATCTATTTTGCAATATAATCTATGGCAACTAATATGTAAATAAAACCAAGTGATAATGGAAATAGCCCCATAAAATCAATACCCGAACAGTCAAAGATTTCAATTACTATGATAGAGTGTAGGGGCATCATATTTCTCTTTGAAAGGGACCTTAACTTTTGACAATTTTCACAACTTTTGCAGAAAGTGTAAGTATTTGAAAAGAGTTGGCTAATAAAATCCACATTGTAAGATTTTTGCAGTAGTTTTCTTTACAAAAAAATGACCGCCTCATGCTTCTCAATGACAAAATTTGAGAATATTACCTATCTCATTGTCAGGCAGACATCTTCGAAATATTTGATCTGGATAATATTTAAATAAGTATGGATCATTTCAATAAAAGTTTTTAACCTTAGTCAAAAATTTCTTTTTATCTTTAGAGTTCCAATGCGATGGCATCTTTTCTGTCACAAGAAAATTAACAATGTCAGTAAACCAAAGTAAAATAGAAACATTAAATAGTTGTTCATTAGAGAAAGTGTCATTAATAGGTGTGGTTTGAAATCACAAACAAGTCTCGACAAATGATCAATCGCTACATTCTCTTCTCCCTTTTTATCTCGAATAGTAACATTAAATTCTTTCTGTAAGAAAATTAATCAACAATATAATATGAATCAAATATTCATATAATTTATGTGGATCGGGTATACCTATACACAGCGGATTGTTGATCCATGTATCCCGAATCAAGCTCGTCTACCAGCCTTTTTTTGATCGAAGGACGAACATATCTTTCTCGTTGGTGGTGAATAACTACTAGAGTTATTCACTCAATTACACACCTCAAATCCTTGGAGTTTATGGTGATGCTCCAAGGAAGACTAAGAGAGAAAAAGATTTGAGAGAATATGGAGAGAATTTATGGGAGAATTACGTTCATTCACACACTCTGTTGGATGAAGACTAGATATATTTATTTCTACTTAAGGTAGAATCCTAGTCCAATTAGAAAACTCAATCCCACTAAAATTGTGGAGACATCCAACTAAATATGGATGCTAATTGGGTCAAGGGTGCTAAACCCGATTCAATTTCCAACATCTCCCACTTATACATATTTGACTCGATTTACTCGAATCTCATCATCATACAATTTCTCAATCTCACGCCAGTCCCTTCATACAGAAAATGAGATGTGCGACCAAGAGAGATAGCATAGGTGAGGAGAGTTATATTAAGTCATCACCAAACTAACATAAACCCTATAACTCAATAGCTCGCTGTGTACCCCAAATCAAGTGGTCGCACCCAATCAAGCATCTCTAGATCCCTTAATGAAATAAATAGAGCATGCTCAACCTACTCAAATATGTATCTATGTTCATAACTAGTCAAACACATTTCGACATAGTCGCCTGAGCTATGAACCATAGAACATAAGTGTGTTACCAACCTAGTTCTTCCTACGCTTCTCATGCCAATCAGCTTGGTCTTGACAACTTTCCTAGACATGCTCCGACGGACCGAATTATGCATGGCCATTGGAAACATGCTAAAATAGCATCATCAACCTTACACCTCATGATAAAGTCTAGAGTCCCAAAGGGTACAAAAATAATATGGGCTCACACAGTGACGAAGCAGGGACCCATTCAATCACTTTTTCATAAGAGGTCGTCTCAAAGCACATGTAGTATGAATACATGCTATGATGGACCTCCCACTCAATTTAGGCATGTCACGCTCTTAACATCATATGAACTTAAGTCCAGTTGCTCTTAAAGCGCCTGACCTACATACCACCAGAAGTCACTCTCCAAAATGTCTTCTTGCAGTTTGCACGTTCAGCTGAGAACAAGCTTATTATGAAGTTTGGACATACTTCTTCATAGTCAATCAACTCTGATCTCATCTTAGCCTCCAAGCTAAGGCGACTCTTAGTTATATATAGTAATCTTCCTCATTGCTCCAAGCGTAAAGGCGATCATTCGCAAACCTTAATTATGCGATATGATCTTTAAGTCTCATTCTGCTCGCTATCATAGCGCTAAGGCGATTACCCATGTGATAGGGTCAATAAAAGCCTGGTGACAACTCATAAATCCAGTACCAAACTCATAATGAGAATACAAATATAACTCATTAATCATAATATGTTCTCACTGGCCACAAAAATTAAATTCTACATAATCTCGTACTACTCACATGCCTTTGGAGCATATCTCCATACAGAGGCAAGGGATAAGCGATCAAACCGCTCGTAGAAATATGACTGAGAATAATTTAATTTTGCACAATACTCTTTTAAGTAAAGGGATGACTGGTATTAGTATGTTTAGTCCTCCAACAATACTTGGCGCCTAAAGCATACATCAAACTGGCTTTATTATCACAAAAACAACAAAAGCCTCACAAATGTGCACACAATGCGCATCCTTTTAAAATACCAAATCACCTCCAACAAATCTCAGACCACTCTATTAAGATATCTAAGTATCCACTTGACAGCATCATATTATTGTGTCAATGATCACTTTGATATCCACTCACCAATAATCTAATTATCAAGCATAGTTCTAGTCGAGTACACACTAGTACACATCAAACCTTCTACAATGCTTGTATAATACTAGCTAGCATTTCTTTTCTTTTTCCATATCAAGGCATTTCAATCTAACTAAAACATAATCTTTGACTATGAAGTGCCAATAGGATTGGTAAGATGCATATAAAAATTCAGTATCATAATACCAAGTATATATCTACTTTTCCTATGTCCATTCAAATATAAATGACAACCACTACTAAGTGGAGACACCTTCATGTCCCTTCTGGCCATCATATTATTGCCCAAATACAGTGAGAATAAATTCTCTTATTTATGTTGACATATATTCAGTGATCTTATTCAACCATCATAAGCCTACCAGAGTGATAGCTCGATGAAATCGATAACACCACTTTTTGGATGATTATTTAAGTTACAAATGGAGCTTCTCGATCAGCAATCTTTGCGCTCTTGCCCCACTTCTTGAATTCATTAGGCGATCTACATAGATCTCATCGTCCACTCCTCATTTATATATGTCAACCTCAATCGTCCAGGACAAACCTAAATAAAAGTGGCAATAACTAATAGCATCTTGGTGTATTGAGGCGATCTCACCACTTAGGGAGAACATCTCAAAAATTTATGCTCTACAATTAGGCGTAAACATTTTGCCCTTGGTTTACCTATATAAATGTTAATCAACCCATCTACTTTTCACTTGACCTCTAAAAATCATATATTTCTAATGGCCAGCTTTAGACTTTGTTCTTAGTCATTAGGCTCATCTTTTCCTTCATATCAGCTATTCCCTTAAAGCATCAAGTGAAGTTAAAAGTCTAAGTTGACTCATCAACATCCACAAAAGTAGTCATGAAGGATACCCACTTAATCTCATATAGACGATGGGGAACAACTCATGTTCACTCTTTCTTACTTGTGGAATATGAGACTCATTTTCAAGTGAGACACTCCCACTGATTCAGGATCGCTCCCACTATTCCAGTGATTGCTGAATGAGTTTTAAAAAACATCATCCTCACTAGAAAATTGAGCGCCACTTCAAGAATTTTACCACTCGTATAGCACAAGATTTCATTTGACTTCTTATATGCTCGTAATTCTTCCATGAGAAAATCTATATTGTGCGACTTAATTTTTATAATTTCTCCATCAAGGTGTTCATCACTTTTGAGAACATAGCTTCTTGAACTTAAATAGGCATAAACCCACTAATTTAGGCTTGCTGCCATATCACAGCTCATTGAAGGTTGGAGAATTCACTTGGAGGTATAATTTTCATTATGTAAGCCGTAATCAAGATTGAATCTTCCTAATTGAGATACAAATCAATTTGCGCCATCATATCAATTGAGTCATTTTGAAGTATTTGATTCATCACTATTCGCAAACTCCTTTAATTGCGAAATGTTTAGAATCATCCTTCAAATTAGAATCATCCTTCAAATTGCAATTTTATTTTTCCCACACATGTGTCCGAACTATTTAAACATGTTATTCTCGCTTCCAATTAGTATGTTGAACCTCAATGTTCATACTTCCTGTGGTTCTCTACCTCCGTCAAGAATCGCTCTAAACAATTTGGCGCTTCTGACTAATGAGAGTTGGAATGTACTAGCTTATAGCGCGAATAGCAAATAAAGGAAAATAGAATACACTATTCAGTACCTCATACTCATAAATCTGCACTCATTTTAGGGGACTAGCTCTAGAGGATAAATAACCCTCTTTCTTTCTTCCAGCGGGCTTTTTTCCGCTAGAAAATTTTGTGCAGAGGGAGGTTGACCTTAGCGAGTTAGCCAATAAAGCTCCCTCCAGCTAATACAGTCTTCCTCCTAACCTCGCATGCCACGATATAATTAAAACAAAAATCATGGAAGAAGTACAAGAAATACTACCTTAAGCCAATTGCAATACAAATATGACTTATACCTAAAAGGTTTCTTACATGAAAGATGGACAAATCTACTCGCTCAACTAATGTCTTATAAGTGCATCAATTTAACCGACTATTTCAAATTTAGTACCTTTTGCACATTTTCAAAGAGTAGCTCACACCAATTGTTGAGCTTGAAAAAATAACTCATGCCCTTTGCTGAGATTGAGATGGCATTGTAATCTCATAATGCCTCCTCTTGTGCGCCATTTAAACAAGTATGGCTGCACAACACTCGATAATAGTTTGCTCAATCTCAAATTTCATGTTATGTTTCATCAACTTCTACTATTTATCGAAGGAGAGAATTGAGAATATCAGCAAATGAGAGAGCTTTAAGTAGTCAAACTTCATCTCAGTACAAGTACGAGCAAAGATGACCAGTCTCATCATTGCCCTTGACATTTGTTGGCGGTTAGTTGCCTTTATCACTAAGGTGACACGCCTTGTCACTTTATTGGATCAAATTTACGGTTCTAGTTTTAGCTTTTACTCTTGTCAAGCTATTTTTGTCTTTTCCAACACTAACCCAAGTTGGTTTATATTGGTCAACATGAGCGACAAGAATAATTACTTGTACATTTTTTGACTCTCTACAATCAGCCTCAAGTTAGGCGATTATTATCAAAAATATTTTAGTAATATTTATAAGTTAGCTAAAAAAAAACGACTTTAGGATAACTAGAACTTTTTAATTATGAGCAAGCTCATATGACAAAATAGAGCTCAAACTCCTTTATTAATTCCTCATATTTGCAGCTTGTACAAATTAAAGCGCAAACATAATTCTTGATCCATTAGTATATTATCAGCGCCTAAGTCGCGATAATATTTAACAACTTAAAATCTTGTATTTACGGCATAAACAAATTAAAGCGCAAATATTAATCTTAGTCCACTACTATATTGTTAGCATCTAAATCGCGACAATATTGGACAACTTGTCCATTTTCATGCTTAATTGGCTTAAAACGTAAAATTGGTGAGTTGGTCTAAGACTTCTAAATTAATTGCGCAAAATAAAAATATAGGTATTGGTCTAATATTTTATTCTACATCCACGTAAATTATTTATTATTCCTTTATACTAAGCGAAATCGAAAATTTTACAACTCAGGCTAGTAATCATCTCCTACTGAATAAAAGACATAATAAAAATTTACTGATCATGAATAAAATATAAATTTGTCCACACATATATTATGAATGCAAATATGCAATATGAACAATAAAATATTAGCCCCATATGGGCGACATTGACATTTGGTGCATCATGTTAAGATAATTTTGGTTCATGGTGGTAAAACAAAAAATATTCTACTAAAATTGATATACATGGCCTCCCAAAAATAGCCTAGTAAATATATGCCTTGAAAATAATAAAAATTACATTGGTTCAAAACATACTACATCAATCTAGACAAAAATAAAAAAATAGGAATATCGAATTACCATCACCGCTACAAATTATCTCCCATAAAAATATGAGATAATATAAAACAATAAATATTTAATTTACATGGACACCCAAATGTCAATGTCTATTCATTCACAATATATAATAATTCATATCGCATCCAATAAATTTAAATTGCATCATAAATATATAAAAAATATAATTAATAAAGCACGTAACTCATATTGGACATATTAATCATATAAAAAATAATTTTACATGCATCCTAATGCACAAAAAAAAATTATGCACCCTATGTGCAAAAAAATACTTTTACATGAATAGCACAAAAACTATTATATAGATTTCGTAGCCAACTATATCACAAAAGAGTGTAGTGGTTTAGTGGTAGTTCACTATCTAACAATATTCAGCAACCCAGGTTCAAACCCCTGTTGGTGCAAATTCTCAAATTTTATTTTCAACAACGCAGCCATAGAGGCGCCACGTGCCCGCAAGCTAAGTGCCAATTGTGCGCCACGTGGCCATATGCCACGTCAGCCAGAGGCGCCATGTTAGCACGCCACCTAAGCGTGTGTGCCACATGCCTATATGCCACATCAGCCGGTGCGTCATGTCAGCGCGCCACCTAACTGTGTGCACCACATTGCTATATGCCACGTCAGCTAGTGCGCATGTTAGCGCCAGCACCGGCCGTCCGATTCCGGAGACCAAATGCATTTTCCAATGAGAAAAATTAAATATCTGTCAAAAACTTGAAAAAATCATATCTCATTCATTTTAAGTCCGTTTTTGATAAATTTTATATCGTTTTGAACCTATTTTTATGCTCTACAACATAGCATAAAAATTTCATAATAAAAATATCAAAAACTGGTTCGATTTTAAGTCTAAATATAAACAAGTATTCAACTTTAAATTAAATTTTCTCTCAAACTGAGTATCCATTTTTCATCAAATTTTAACTACGTGATCTACACATTAAGATCAACGTATGGTAAAAATTTTATACTTTTAAAAAATAATTTTTTTTAAAGCACATACACATTCATAAATTCAATTAAATAAAATGGCGAGAACGAGTCCTATGGGCTCTGATACCATTGTAAGAAAATTAATAAATAATATAACATGAATCAAATATTCATATAATTCATGTGGATCGAGTATACCTATACGCAACGGATTATTGATCCATGTATCCCGAATCAAGCTCGTCTACCAGCTTTCTTTTGATCGAAGGACGAACATATATTTCTCATTGGTGGTGAATAAATACTAGAGTTATTCACTCAATTACACAACTCAAATCCTTGGAGTTTATGGTGATGCTTCAAGGAAGACTGAGAGAGAAAAAGATTTGAGAAAATATGGAGAGAGTTTATGAGAGAATTACGTTCATTCACACACTCTGTTGGATGGGACTAGAGATATTTATTTCTACTTAAGGTAGAATCCTAGTCCAACTAGGAAACTCAATCCCACTCAAATTGTGGAGACATCTAACTAAATATGGATGCCAATTGGGTCAAGGGTCCTAAACTCGATTCAATTTCCAATACTTTCCAACTCATAAAACTAATGCTTTGAAAAGACAAATTCAAAATTTTTCTCAAAATTCTAATGAAGCTTTCTTTCAATGTTGAGAAAAGTTTAAATTTTTTTTGAATTCATGCCCACATCATGGTTTTGAAAAATGGCACTTAATTAGTTTCTTTTTTGAAGTTTTAACTCCTAAAACAAAATAATTTGTTGAAACAATGTATAATGGTAAGTTTCTTGATAAAGAACCTGATGAAACCCTAGAATATCTAGATCATTTGGCAGAAAACTCTCAATCATGGTATAGTATTAATTCTTTCGAAGGTTCTATTAGATCTAATCTTGCTAATAGTAATAAAGAAAAATATTTTCTTAGCTAAGAAGATGATCTAAATGCTATGCTTGCTAGTTTAACAAGACAAGTTGAAGACATGGAACTTAAAAAAGCAAAGAAAATCAAATCTGTGCAAGAGAAAGAAGTTTGTAATAATTGTGAACTTTTGGGGCAGTCTAATAATGAATGTCCAAACATTCCAATACAAGCAAATTTCATGAATACATTCAAAAAATCTTTCCATTCTCCATATTCTGAAACTTACAATCCACAATGGAGAAATCATCCCAATTTTGGTTAATGAGATGATAACCGTGCCCAACTGCTGTATTCACAAAAACCACCAAACTTTCATTCTTATCAAACTCCACATACAAATCCCTTGAGGAGACTTTGCAAGCATTTATGAATGAACAAACAAACATCAATAATCAGACTTAACAAGCTATCAATGAGATCAGACGCACACTTTCAACACTAATAGCTTCTTTGCGTACTCATGAAAAAGATAAATTTCCCGCTCAACCTCAACCTAATCCTTCCACTTAGTGTTATATTTCTACTTTAGGTGAAAATTCAGTCAAAGAGGCTAATTCAGTCACAACTCTTCAGAATAAAAAAGTTATTGATAAGACTATTCATCCCAAGGAGAAAGTTTCTAATCCACCTACAGAAATGAAGAATGGAAATAGACTTGACGATGAAGGTATGTTTGAAGAAGGTAAGTGTGAAAATGATGAAAAAGAAAAGTATTTACCTCCAACACCCTTTTCCTCAAGCAACTCACAAATTGAACTGAAATGCTGAAATTTTTGAAAATTTTAAACTAGGGAAGATTAATATTCTATTGTTGGATGCAATCAAGCAAGTTCCACCTTACGCCAAATTTTTGAAAGATTTGTGTACAATCAAAAGAAAACATCATGTATAAAAGAAGGCATTTTTAATTGAAAGTATTAGTTCAATCATTCAACAATTCACTCCACCCAAGTACAAAGATCCAAGTTGTCCAACCCTTTCATGTATTATAGAAAACATTAGAATAGAGCGTGCTTTGCTTGATCTTGGTGCTAGTGTAAATTTTATACCTTAGTTTATGAACAGTTAGGTTTGGGAGAACTTTAAACAACTTATGTTGTACTCCAACTAGTTGCTCTTTCGATTAAAGTTCCAAAGGAAATAGTAGAAGATGTGTTGGTACAAATTGATAAGTTTTACTTTTCAGTTGATTTTATTATTTTGGACACAAAGCCTGTTGTACAAACACATACACAAATTCCTATCATTTCGATGCATCTCAAGAAGGTAAGTTGATCGAAACTCTGAAAATGCATAAGAATGCTTTAGGATGGACCATTGTTGATATTAAAGGTAATAATCCTTTCATTTGCACACAACATCTATCTAGAGGAAAATGTTAAACCTTCTACAGAAATGCAACGAAGGCTAAATTCTAATATGAAAGAAGTAGTGAGAAATGAAGTTATTAAACTCTTAGATAATGGAATCATTTATCTTATTTTTGATAGCAAATGAGTAAGTGCTACTCAAGTTGTACCTAAGAAATCTAGAGTTACTATAGTAAAAAATGAGAATGATGAATTAATTCCAACTAAGACTGTTACTGGTTGGCGAATGTGCATTGATTATAGGAAACTCAACTCAGTTACTATAAAAAATCATTTTCCATTACCTTTCATGGATAAAATATTTGGAAGATGTGTGTCTGACAATGAGATAGGTAATATTGTCAAATTTTGTCATTGAGAAGCATATGGTGGTCATTTTTCTGTAAAGAAAACTACTGCAAAAATCTTGCAATGTGGATTTTATTGACCAACTCTTTTCAAAGACACTTATACTTTCTGCAAAAGTTGTGAAAATTGTCAAAATTTAGGGTCCCTTTCAAAGAGAAATATGATGCCCCTACATCCTATCCTAGTTATTAAAATCGTTGATTGTTGGGGTATTGATTTTATAGGGCTATTTCCATTATCATTTGGTTTTATTTACATATTGGTTGCCATAGATTATATTTCAAAATAGATTGAGGCAATTCCTTGTCGAAACAATGATCACAAAATAGTGATAAAATTTTTGAAAGAAAATATTTTAAGTAGATTTGGAATTCCTAAATCTATTATCAGTAATGGAGGAAAATATTTTTGTAAGAAAAGTTTCAAAACTTTAATGTGGAAATATGGAATCATACATAAAGTTGCAACCGCTTATCACCCTCAGATAAATGGACAAGTTGAACTTGCAAATAGGGAGGTAAAATAAATTTTGGAGAAAACAGTTAACCCAAACCATAAAGATTGATCTCTTAAACTTACCGATACATTTTGGGCATATAGAACTGCTTTAAAAATATCATTAGGCATATCTTCTTATAGGATAGTTTATGGAAAACCTTGTCATTTACCTATTGAACTTGAACTTTAAGCTTATTGGGCAATCAAAATATTTAACTTCAACCTCGATGAAGCTTCAAAATTGCGCAAATTGCAAATCAATGAATTTCAAGAATTAAGAAATAATGCATATAAGAATTATAAAATTTATAAAGCAAGAATAAAATATTTTCATAATAATAAAATTTCAAGAAAAATATTTGAGGTTGGTTAAAAGATTTTGCTTTATAATTCTCGATTGCATTTGTTTCCTAAAAAATTGAGATCAAGGTGGAGTGGTCTTTTTATTGTAAAAAATATATATCCTTATGGGGCGATTGACATTGAGAATCCTAGAAATGGTAACATATTCAAATTAAATGGACAAAGAGTTCAACCATTTCTAAAAAATCAATTTTCACAAAAGGAAATTCTTTTTCTTTCTAACTCTTGTTATGATTAGTGTTGTATATACTCATTTTATCTGACTTTATTTGTTTTGAAAGTTTTATGTTTTTTCTCTCTTTTATTTTTTTTTTTTTCCGATTAAGTGGCGGATAACGGTACTCTATGGCTATAAAAGTCGGACTTGTCAGTTTCCTAAATAACTGAAATCTTTGTACAAATTTTCTTTGCTTTTCTCATTCACTTTTCTTGTTCTTTTCAAAATGGTTCATATTTTTCTAACTCTCAAGAAGTGATTTTCTTTTCTTTCTAAAAATCTAATTTTAAAAATTTATAAAATCAGAATTGAAAGATTGAGGATGCTTATGCACAAGGGCATCCCGGAGGACATACGATAGATAATTGAAGCAAAGGTAAGAGCATGTGAGTTTTCACATGAGTTTCCAGATTTGCTTACTAGATACATGCCTGGTTTTGGTAAAAGTACATATTAAAAGAAACGAAAGGCGAAAAAAATGAAAGTTTGTCACAATTATGCTAGATGGACTTGCAAAAAAAAAGTATCATTCTTTAGCAATGGTCTCTAAAAATTGAGAAGATAAACTTAAATTCATTATGGATAGACTGAGTAAGGAGTCTGTATATCACATTATATTGACTCTTGAGACACATTCATGTGGATTGGTACAACGTGTAATTCTTGATTTATGAGATCATTTTCGAAATGAATATGAGCTTTATAGTTTTGGGAATTTGACATTAAAAAACCCTGTTTGCTAGTTTATAAGAAAATTGGATGGGAAGCATATCCTCGACCTATAGAGGGCGTTTAAGATGTTACTGGATGTAAAACCAGAGGAAGATGTGGGCCACAATCACAACTACATGTACATTCACGTGTAAGTAGGTATGACCATTGGAGATGAGCTAAAAGTGTCACATATTCAGGATAGAATACCTAACATGTTAAACAATGTGGATGCATTCATCATTCTACTTGGTGGTTTTAGTACACTAGAGGAATTATTCCAAGTTGTCTCTTGGGCATAATAAAACATTAACCAAAAACCTATAGGTATTCTTAATGTTAATAGTTTTTATGATGGTTTGCTATCTTTTGTAGATTATGCTGTGAAAAAAGGTTTTATTTCACCATCTATGAGAAGAATCCTCATTTATGCTCCAACACCTAACCAGTTGATTGATCAACTTCTAGCATATGTGCCAGAATCTGATCCAGCCTTGGCCAATGTGGATTGGTCCAATAGGAACAATGGTCAAAAATGCAAATTGCATTTGACATGAATAAAGCAATAATGGTGGAAACAAGCTTCCATTTATTCCCTAGCACAAAATATTAATAAAACAATAATATTAACAAGAATAAAGCTAGAAAAGTATAAAGGATTTGATACAAAAATATGTCAAAAATATGCACTTATCACTGTTAGCTATATCAACGTATTATGACTATAAGATATGACAGATTGATATGTGGACCGCTTTCCTTAATGTCAATTAAGAAAAAGATCTAAATGAGGCAGCCAAAAGACTTCATATCCAAAGGGAGTGAGCAAAAGGTTTGCGAGCTCTAGAGATCCATTTATGGACTCAAGCAGGCTTCCCAAAGTTGGAACATTCGGTTTGACGAGGTAATCAAATCATTTGATTTCTACTAGAACCCTGGTGAACCTTGTGCCTATAAAAAAGTTAGTAGGAGCATAGTGACATTTATTATATTGTACATTGACGACATTCTACTCATTGGAAATGATGTAGGGATGCTACAGTCAACTAAAACTTGGTTGTCTAACCAGTTCTCCATGAAGGATTTGGGATAAACATCCTTTATTTTAGGAATAAAGATCTATAGAGATAGGTCTAGAATAAAGATCAAACTATCCAAATCCATGTACATAGATAAAATACTAAAGAGGTTTAGCATGGAGAAATCTAAATGAGGATTATTGTCAATGAGTTATGGAATTTCTCTCTTAAGGGCTATGCCCCCAAAGACTCCTGATGAGAGAGAAATGATGATTTGTATACCTTATGCATCTTCCATTAAAAACATAATATATGGTATGCTATGTACGAGGCCTGATATCACATATGCTTTAAGTGTCACAAGTAGATATCAGTCTAATCTAGGTGAGGAACACTAGAAGACCATAAAAATAATCCTCAAGTACTTGAGAAGAACTAAGGATATCTTTCTCGTATACGACTACCAATTCTAATTTTTATGTATTTTTTGATTATTGAACAATCATAAAAAGAGTACGTTGGATGTTGCATTAACATATATGGAGGTTAATGAGTAGCCAACAAAGGACCTGTCACTTATCTAGAAGAATAAGTGAATCTCCTATGTTTTCATAGTTCATGACTTAGAAGTTCTTGGTGAAGGCAGGATGAATGATAGACAGGGTTTTGTTATAATTCATCATAAGTTATTGCAACTTGAAATGGAATCATAGTTATTAAGTTAATTAGGGTTTCGACTAATAATCCATGTCCTAGATTCAATCGAGAGATTAGTTGGTAGAAGGACCTTACGTGTATAGTACTTGTAATTAAAATAGGTTCACTCGCTAATTCACCTAAAATTAGGTAGTCATGATACACTTGTTAGGTGTTTCCCATGACTTGTGAGGTTCTTGGAATTAAGGAGTTAATTCTAAACAGATTAATTAATTAAAATAATTATTATTCATAAGTTGCAAATATTACAAGTCCACTGCTAGCTTAATTGTGAAACTAAAGAGTCACACACAATTTGGGAATGAACATTTCTAACTTTGAAATTGATCCAAGGTGTTGGATCCAATTAATTAATGGAGATTAATTAATTGGGCTTAAATTAATTAAGAGGGTTGAATTAATTATTTAATTAGACCTAATTAGATTAGAAAGCCCGATTAGAGTGGAGTAATTATTTGATTGGATTAATTAATTATGTGGATCATAAATTAATTTAAGTGTTAAGTTAATTTACCCAATTTAATAATTGAATTATTTAATTGGGTCTAATCTGATTAGGTGTTCTAGGTAGAATTAATTAATTAAATTTGGGGTTAAACAATTAAGTGGATTAATTGTGGCATTTATTTTAAATCCAAGTCTAATTTAAAGAGGCCCATTAGGAGAGGCTCACAAGAGTTGTTGAAAAAAGATGCAATCCCAAGAGTTTGATATTCTTGAAAATATCTAATTGGATTAGATAAGAATATCTCCACACATCTTTGGAAGATATAAGAGATAAAGTTGGAGATTTTTGTGAGATTTTGAGATCAACCAAAAATTCTCCAACCAATGAGAGGAGTAGCCCAAAATCCAAGAGTTGGACTCTTGGAATTTTTGACCTCCACATATAAGTATAGGGGGTCAAAAATTTGAGGTAGATTTCCCTCATATTTTCAGCCATCAACAAAAAAAATGAGAAAAATTGTATTTCTCCTCTTTATCTTTTCTCCAAAAAAATTCCATCTTTCTTGAAAGTATTTAATTCTTATATTACAAGTTGATATTAAGAATTAATACTCACAAAACACACTCCAAAACTAGGTTAGTAAAAAAATTTGGATTGCTAGCGGAGTTCGGATTTTGTGTTCCTACTCAAGGTGTGGACTACTTTAAAGGGAAGACGCTTGGATTCCTATGATCTGAAGTCAAAAAAGGACTAGTAGTTGATTGATTTAAACCTTACGATAACCGTAGTGCGTTAAAGGTATAAATTAAAACATTTTATTTGTCTATAAAAGCATTAGAAATTGCAAGATCAATAAAATCGCATCGGATTTAGAGTGACGCTATAATTGTTATGGCATATTTATTTTAAAAATTTTAATTTTTCACTGCGCATACACTGTGATCAAGCGAACCCAACACTAAGTGTTGGCAAGATTGACCACCACTTAGAATTGGATGCCTATGGAATCATAAAATTGGGGCACTTGAGTTACTCGATCTACATGGAGATTTTAAAATTAAGTACCATTGGGACTCATAAAATTGTGATCTATGGGAAATATAAGGTAAAATATCTTGAGGATTATATAGGATGCAACTGACAATGTGTTGTCTACCTTTTACCTTTTATCATATGGGCTCATAAAATTTAGGTTTAAGATAAACATTAATTAGACCTCAAGCTATATAGGAAATTGAATTTCCCGAAGTTCCATCATGAGTGTGATTGAATTCGAATAAAATAGTGTGAGTTATTGATAAATAAAAGAATTAGATTATAATTGTGATACTGAATGAATGAACACTTAAATAAACTCAAGTATTCACTGCAAGTATTCTAGACATAAATAAACTCATTGGGTCTAATTATTTGAATTGGTTTCGAAACTTGAGAATCCTCCTTGAGTTTGAAAAAGAGGATTTATGTCCTCAACATTGTTCTTCGGGGCCATAGAGGAGGAGCTTGTGGAGCAAAATGATCTTCAAGTTTGATTCTACATGCTAGCATCAAAGTAAAAAACGAGTTGTAAAAGCAATACACATGCTATCAAGATTCATCTCCACCAGCAAGAGTTTTATCGGGAGTATACTAGGCAAGCAAGATATCAAGTATCGAAGGAACTTTCAGACCCTATGATAGAGGGCTATTCATTTCATGAATGTGGACTAAAGATGATAAGCCTAAGAGAAAGGCTCGAGTACCTCAAAGTTATTATTGGCAACAAACTCTATATGGGTCTCATCTTGCAATCCTTGCCTTGTTCTTTTGACAAATTCATGGTAAAATTCTACATGCATAAGATAGAGATTAGCCTTATTGAGTCATCAACATATTGAACATGGTCGAATCCATCATGAAGAAATAGAAAACCATTCTACTTTTGGATCATCATCTCAATCAAAGACTAAGAAATCAAACAAATAGAATGGAAAGGTATTTCAAAGAGAAAACGATTGAAAAGCAAAGATGGAGTCAAAAAGTTGTAAGCTAATAATAAGCATCACCATTTAGGTAAGTTGGGATAATTGAGGATGAACCGCAAGGAGTGCCTTACAACTCGCCATAATGGTTCTATTATGTTCTTTGTGGAACTTAACCTTTCAATTAATGATGTTTTTATTGATTGTAGCTCTTGTCTATGCAATAACTTGTAGGTGATGACAAGAAGCAAATAACAAATAGAGGAGAGATGACCTTAAGGCTGACAGATGGAGCAAAAGTTGGTATATTATCCATAGGGACCATACACTTAACATTGGGGGTGGAATTAGAATAGTTAAAATAACTGCATTTATGAACCTGAGTCAATAAAGAACATCTCTATTCCAGTTTTAGATAGAGAAGCTATTGAGTTTTTTTAAAAAAATGGTGTTGCATTTTTAAGGATTCTTGTTTAGTTCGTGTTGGTACATTGGCTAATAATTTATATACTATTCACCTTAAAAAATTCCATGCTCTATATTCAACAAAGTAACAAACATAAAATAGACAATTAAATATACTTATTTCACTCAAGATTAGGACATATTTTCAAAGAAAAAATCAAAAGATTTCGATTGCACAATTGCTCGACCAATGAATTCGCAAGATATGCCAACTTGTGAATCTTGTCTTAAAGAAAAATGATTAAATCTCTATTTGTTGGACAACTAGAGAATACCTCTCATCTATTGGATGTATGTGATTTATTAAGTCTTAGTGTGAGAGAGAGTCAATCTTACTTTATTACTTTTATCGATAATTATTCTAGGTAGTAGTATGTGTATCTAGTGAGATATAAGTTTAAAGCCTACGAAAAGTCCAAAGAACTTAGACAAGAAGTAAAGAATCAAGCCAGTCAAAATTTTAAGGTCCTTGATCCGATTGAGGTAGCGAATAATTAAGTGGTGAATTCTTTGATTATCTAAAAGAGAAATAGATTCTCTCTCAGGGTACTCCACGCAGAATGTCTCAATTAAATGAGGTAGCTAAGGAATTAAACCTTATTAGACATGGTTCGAAACATGATGAGCTTCGCTGGACTTCCTCCTTAATTTTGGAGATATGTCCTAGTATCTGTGTCATTTCTACTCAATACAATGTCATCAAAGTTGGTGCCAAAAACACCATTTGAGATGTATGCAACAAGATGATCTTTTATAAGTAAGGTATGGATTGTGTTTAGCTTATATGCAACAGCCAGTAGGAGATAAGTTGGATGATGCGAGATTCATCTTATGCAAGTTTGTGGAGGTGTCCAAGGAATTCGTTGGATACTATTTCTATGAACCTATGGAACAAAAAGTGTTCATTTTGGAGAACGCCATCTTCTTGGAGAAATTTTTTATGCTAGATAGAAAAGGTGAAATCTTAGAACTTGAAGAAATTCAAAAATCATGATCCATTCTATAAGAGGTAATTGTGGCATAACTCGTCACTCAAATTTTAAGTACACAATCTTCAAGGAGATCAGCAAGGGTCTCAAGGCCACTTGATAGATACGATATTTTGCTTGATGGCACCAAGGAGGACTTTTCTTTGGATGTTGATCCAAGGAGTTATAGGGAGACGATGTCTGATATCATTTCAAGAAGATGGCAAGAAGTCATGCAATCCGCAATGGACTCCATGTACTCCAACAATGAACAGATCTTGGTGGATCCATCACAGGGTATGATATCCATCGGCTACAAATGGGTCTATAAATGAAAGTTGGAGTAGATGGTAAGGTAGCGACCTAAGAGGCATGCCTGGTGGCAAAAGGTCATACGCAAAGGCAAGGTGTTGATCTTAGGTACACTTTTTAACCAGTGGTGATGCTTTGACAAGGATTTTGCTTGCTATATGTACACATCATAACTAGAGATTTGATAAATGGATATGAAGACTGTTTTCCTTAATGAAAATAAGGATAAAGAGATCTACAAGAAGTAGCTAAAGGGATTCATATCCAAAGAAAACGAGCAAAAATTTTACAAGCTTCGGACATATATTGATGGATTCAAGCTAGCTTCCTAAGCCGGAACATATAATTCAACGAGATAATCAAACAATTCATTTTCTCAAGAATGCAAATGAACTATATGCGTACAAGAAGGTGAGTGGGAACATAGTGACATTTTTAATGCTTTATGTCGATGACATGTTACTTATATTGGAATATTATAGGGAAGTTACAGCCAACTAAAATATGGTTGTCTACCGAGTCTCTATAAACGATTGAGAAAAGCATCCAATGTGTTGAGATTAAGATATATAAAGATAGCTCAAGAAGGATATTTTTTGGGTTGTTCCAATCTGTGTACATAGACAAAATGCTAAAAAGGTTTATCATGGAAGGGTCCAAGAGGGAATTCTTACTACATGAGCCATATAATTTCTCTTTCTAAGCTATATCCCCAAAGACTCCATAGGAAAGAGAAAGAATGACTCACATATCTTATCTATTCGTAATTGGAATAATAACATAAGTGAAGTTATGTATGAAGCCTGATGTTACTTATGCCTGAGTGTCAGTAGATATTAGTTCTATCTGGGCATTGGAATGCTATGAAATCAATTCTTAACTACTTGCAGAGAATTAAGGGTATATTCATGAAATACAATAATGAGGAATTAAACTAGATGAGTTCTCTTATTCTAGTTTTTAGTTTGATGTAGATGATTCAAAGTTTTTGTCTAGGTTTGTATTCACCCTAAATGATGGTCAAATCAGTAGGAAGAGTTCCAAGTAAGAGACGATTGTGGATTCCACCATTTAGGTTGAGCATATTACGAAATGTGAAGCTATAAAGGATGTTGTTTGGATGTAAAACTTCATCCAAGAGTTAGGCATAATTCCTTCTATTGTTGTTCTGGTATTAGTGTACCCAATAACAAGGGTGCCATAGGACTAGCAAAAGATCTATTGTCTCATCAAATATCCAAGCATATATTGAGATAATACCATTTTATCCGAAAGATCATTGGTAGAGGTAATATTAAAGTAGAGAAGGTTGCCTCGACATAGGACCACTAACTAAATTCTTAGTGGAAAAGGTGTTTGAAAGACGTCTTGAGAAAATGGATTTCAAATACATGGCCAATTGACTCTAGGGTAAGTGGGAGATCACTAGAGTAGTACCCAATGATTCAATTAGATTAGTTGTTTTTATACTCTTGTAGGAAATTTTTTTTTACAGTCGATATCAATAAATTAGGCATTTTTCATCTTTATTTTTTTTTGAATTAACTTTAGATAAAGTCCTATATCATAGATAACTATAAGATATGGTCATGCATATGATGGTGATCATTAAATATGCGTCTATGACTTTGATCTTAAATTATTCCAAGGAACATCAATGATTCAACAAAACTTGCACATATGATAAATGCTTGCAAAGAGGATATCTCATTTTATAGATATTGGTGTAAAAATACTATTACATGTATATGGGTCCTTGTTAAGGAATATGTACATTGAACAACCCTACCTAGAAGATTTCTAGTTGGAAATGAAATATTATCAAATATGAAATTTCTACATTATGATAATACAAGATTAGTCCTCAGAATTGAAGTGCCATACTGATCTTGTGCATAGTTCATTATGCTTTGATTTATAAATGTGATATAAAATAAATGAATGCTTATTTTCTACCTCGTGTATGGAAAATGGCTACAAAACCACTTGCAAATATTCTGACCCAATAAACCCACCGAGTACAATTATCTTGATTGGCTGCGGCTTGAAAATTCTCCTTAAGTCTGAAAAAAGGATTTATATCCACAATATTATGCTGCATTAGGATGTGTAGGAGGACACCACAGAGAAGGAGCTTGTGGAAAATTGCAAGCAAGTTGATGATGATCTACAAGCTCGTTGCTACATGCTAGCATCATTGTCAAATGAGTTACAAAAACAACATGAGAATATGACACATGTTGCCGAGATTCATCTCTATGTACAAGAGCTGAACGAGGAGCATATTAAGTAAGCGAGATATCAATCCTTCAAAAAATATTTTCGAACCCATATAAAGGAGGGCTCTTTGGTTTATGAACATGATCTAAAAATGATAGGCATAATAGAAAGACTCGAGTCCTTAGACTCGTTATGGATAATGAACTTTATATGGATCTCATCTTGCAATATTTGCCTAGTAATTTGTGATAAATTTCAACATGCATGAGATAGAGACTAAGTTTGCTGAGATGGTCAACATATTGAAGGCGGCAAAATCCACCATGAAGAAGGAGAAACCCATTCTACTTGGTGGCTCGTCATTCCTATCTACAACTAAGTACTCAAATATTGAACTTTATATATTTTCATATTTATAAGTAGTACTTATGGATAATATTATCATTAAATGCATAGGTTTGGTAAAGAAATAATTTAGTTACTTGAGCTTTTCTTGAATAATTTTACACTTTTAAGGTTTATTTTTTTAGCTTTTCTTTGAAAATTAAGTGTTAATAAGAAATCAATGCTTACAACGTGAAATTACTCGATTTAATCATATATATTGCATTGCAAGCATCATGAACATAGTAATATATTTCAAAACTAAATTTAATTTTTCTTCATCTTGTTGTGCTTCCTTTTCAGTGGTTAACTTGATATGCATACTTAGTATTAATTTAATGTCTGCTTATTCTTTTGAAATATTTTTTTAAATCCGTATTTATCTAAATTGTGTATGTAAATATATATTAGATTATATCATTATATTATACAATTTATATAAAAATCAAAATTAAAAAGTTATATTTTATTCATCATCAAAATTCTTTTCATAATGAAGTAACTTATCTAAGTTATTGACTCAATAATTTTATACAAAATTACATTTACGAGTAGTGTCATTTCAATAATCAGTATTTTATAAATAAATATTATCTTAGTGTATGTTAGTTTAGATTAAATCCAATAAATTAATTTAGTTACTTCCTTTAAGAAATGAATTATTTGGTTAAGTAGAAAAAAGTGGCCAAGAAAAAATAATTTTGCCACGTAATTATGTTCAAATAAAAATTAAAGACTACAAAAAGAGCAAATACAAATTTAAATTTTCACTTAGGTATATTGAATAAGTGGATAATATAGTAGAATTCTACAAATTTTTGTCTCATTTATTTTACATTTACAAATTCACCATATATGAAAAATTGAATTTTCAAACTGATTGTCATATATTGATTCATAAATATTGATTAATTAAAATTGATTACTTTAAAATTTCTTTTTCACAACCTTTTCAAAAGAAAATAATCCAAACTAGTTATGATATCAACTAAATTTAACAATTTCAAATTCTCCCTCTCTAGCCCTACCTCTTTGAATAAAGAAAATAGAAGGGGGAAAAGAATTACAGAAATGTGATTGGAGATACTATTGTTTCTGGTACATAAGTTCCTATAAAAATGAAAAAATTCCTTCTTTGAGTGGAATTTTAACTAATAACTTACATAATTGGAAGTAACCAATTTGATTTATGACGAAACATAGAAATCAATCACTAATACAATTTGAGCACCTCCACCCCAAGTGGTGAAAGAATCATCATCGAAGATAGATTGTTAAGAGTCATGCTTGGCATTCAGGTATCTATTTCAAAAGAAACTTGTTCTATATTAATGATTTTTAAAATTATAACTAAAACTATTTTATAAAAGATGATTTGTAAGTAGTAAATATACATAAGAAAAAAATATATAATAGGTTTCTTTAGGTTAAAAATGAGTTTCTTTTATAACAATTGTAGTTATTTATTTATTTTTGAATTTAAAAAAAAAAACGACTTTTATTAAGCATATATATGAAATTTTTAAATATTTATTTTTAAGGTCACACACATATATATATATATATATATAAAAGACCATTTATTCTGCCAAATTATGAACAATTGCTAAACAAATATTTAGAAAACAAATCTCTTCCATCATATAGATATCAATCCCTTGCTTTATATTTGTAATCAAGTAAAAATTCATCTTTAATCCTGTAACTTCGCCTGTTTTCTCTTTTAATCCTTCAAAATGTGGGTTTGAAAATTTGCATATATTGTCTCCCGAATTTTTTGATACATTCAATCCGAACTTTACTAAAAAATTTAAATTTAATCAAAAAAACTTAAATGCCCGAAATATGACACTTGAATTTGAAAATTATATGAAATGGAGGGAAATTTGTTTATGTAGACTTGTATATTGGTTGTTTTTGGAGGAAAAATTCTAAAACACCCTCCAAATAAACGTTCACTTATTTGGAGTGGAAATTGGGCTGAAAACATAGTGTATATGAATTTTCAATAAGGTATTAGTATATTTATAGTAGTTTTATCCCTTTAGATATATTAACATTTTTTATAATATTTGATTAGATAATATAAAGATTAAATTAATTACTGAATATCGACGAAACTATTATAAAATATCATGATATATATAATATATTTTCAATTATTTAAGCATCAATGAAGACTTATAATTATTGTACTACAAAGATTTAGTTTCAAATAAAAATTTATTTATTTGTCAAATTCCAATATTATTGCCTATTACAAGGAACACTAAATAACATGAATGAAACAATTTGAAATATATATGAAACAAGATTTTTTTTTCTATTTTTGTTATTCATACTATTTTACTTTGAAAAGAAAAAGAGAAAAAGAAAAATAATACTTGATTTAAATGGGTTGGGTCGAGCCAAGTTAGATCTCAACAAAGTTACACGTTTTATTGAATGATGCTCGTTTTCCAACACCCATTTCTTATCAATTTTCAATGTTTTAGAAGAAAATGTATCCAAGTTAATATGGAGGGAAATTTTAGCGTATTTCCTTCCAAAACAACAAACAAAAGTCTACATCAACAATTGCTCCTTTGCTCCTTTATTATAGAAAAATTCTCAAACTCAAGTGTTTTATACTGGGCATGTGATAAAATTTGGATTAAAAATGCCAAACTTTAGAAGATCTAAAATGAAAGTAGGCCAAGGTATAGGACTGAAAATTCTTTTCGCCTTCTTATTCGTATAGCAAGATCAAATTTAGCCGTATGTATGAATTTCTTTTGAGTAACAAAAATCAACTAAGAAATTTTTACAATAATTTATACTTTGTGGCTTAATTTTATTCAAGATATCTAAGAATATATAAAATTTATTGAGCAAACGCTTCATTTATTGTTTCAACTTTACCTTCATTTTCTTGAAATTTTTTTAATTGATATTAGATTTATACTTAAGAACAAAAAAAATTGATGCACTTTTATTCATGACTTCATTTCATTGTCAGTATTTTTTCAAAAAAAAAAAAAGAAATAGACATAGAAAGAAGAGATCAACAATGAAGTTTGAGTGAAGGAGAAGAGATGATTGAGAATTCAAAAAAAAAATTGAAGAAAATTTTATTAAAACCAAAAAAAAGAAGATAACATATCGAATTGTCAAGGTCAAACTAAGAACTAATGTTATTAGTTGGTCAATTTCTGATTTAAAAGGTATTAGTCCTTCAATTTTCATGTATAAAATTTTAATGGAAGAATCTTACAAACAATCTATTAAACATCAACGTAGATTAAATCTTGCAATAAAAGAGGTTATAAGAAATGAAGTCTTGAAATGATTGAATGCTGGAATTATTTTTTCAACTTCTGATAGTTTCTGGGTGAGTTCAGTTCAAATAGTTCCAAAAAAGGATGGCGACCATAATACAAAATGATAACAATGAATGAATACCAACAAGAACGGTCACAAGTTGGCGAATATATATTGATTGTAAAAAACTCAACAAAACTACTCGAAAAGACCATTTGTTAGACTGACTTACAAGGTATTAATACTATTGTTTTCTTGATGGTTATTCGGGATACAATCAAATTGACATAGCATATGAAGACCAAGAGAAAACAACATTCACATGCTTTTATGGTACTTTTGCTTTTCAATTGCAATGCCCAGTCACATTTCAAAGATTCATGAAGGCAATTTTACATAATGGAAATTTTTATGTATGAATTTTCAGTATTTGGCTCCTCATTTGATATATGTCTACATAATCTTTCTTTTATTTTTATAGAGATGTGAGGAGACTAACTTTGTTTTAAATTGAAAAAAATGTCATTTTATAGTAAAAGAAGGTATTGTTTTAGGTAACCAAGTGTCCTTTGAAGGACTTGAGGTAAATCGAGCAAAAATTATTGCTATTGAAAAACTTCCACCACCAATCAATGTGAAATCTATTCATAGTTTTTTGGGACATGCTGGGTTTTATAGAAAATTCATTAAAGATTTTTCAAAAATTATAAAACCTTTGTGCAACCTTTTGGAAAAAGATAAGCTATTTGATTTTAATATTGATTGCTTACAGGCCTTTGATCACATCAAGAAGGCTCTCATTTCAGCTCTTATTATGATGGTACCGGATTGGATCTAATCATTTGAGCATATGCATGATGCTAGTGATTATGCAGTTGGAGCGGTGTTAGGATGAAAAAGAGAAAAAAAATTTAGGGCCATTTACTATGCAAGCCGAACATTTGATGATGCCCAACAAAATTACACCACCACTGAAAAAAGTTGTTAGTTGTTGTTTTTGCATTTGATAAATGTCGGTGCTTATCTCATAGGTACCAATGTGATAGTGTATACCGATCATACTACTATTTAGTACTTCTTTGCTAAAAAGGATGTAAAACCAAGGCTAATCCAGTGGATACTCCTTCTTCAGGAATTTGATCTTGAAATCGAAGATAAGAAAGAAAGTGAAAATGTGGTGGCTGATCACTTATGGAGGTTGGAGAAGAAAATGAGAACTTTGAAGGGTCAATTAAAGAAATTTTTCCAGATGAGTTTATTTTGGTAATCAAATATAATTTACCTTGGTATGCAGATTTTGTGAATTATCTTGCAGGTGGATTATTGCCCCGGACCTCACATATCATCAAAACAAAAAATTCTTACATGATGTAAAATCATATCTATAGGATGATCCCTTACTCTTCAAAAGATGTTTTGATTCTGTGATTTGGAGATGCATTCCAATGGAGAAAACAAATGAAATTCTAAAGCATTGTCATTTATCCCCATGTCATTGTCATTTTGGACCTACAAGGATAGCTTCTAAGGTATTGCAATCCAGTTTTTATTGGCCAACTTTATTTAAGGATTGTTATATTTTTGTGCAGACATGTAACTGGTGTCAAAGGGTTGGAACATTTACTAGATGCCTTGAGCTTCCTTTGACAAACATAATGGAAGTTGAACTCTTTAATGTTTGGGGGATTGACTTCATGGGACCATTTCCTCCATCAAATGGCCGATCATACATTTTACTTATTGTGGATTATGTCTCCAAGTAGATAGATGCAATTGTCACACCTACTAATGATGCTAAGGTAGTGTTTAAATTCTTTCACAAACATATTTTCACTTGTTTTGGCGCACATAGAGCAAATGTAAGTGATGAAGGTTCTTATTTTTGGAATAAAATGTTTAATAACCTTTTGGTTAATTATGGTGTAAGACACAAGGTAGCTCTTGGATACCATCTTCAATTAAATGGACAAGCCAAAATCTCAAATCGGGAAGTGAAGCAAATCCTTAAAAAAATGGTAAGCATTAATCAAAAGATGGGCACATAAACTTGATGATGCATTATGGGCATACCACACAACATATAAAACTCCTATAGGTATGTCTCCTTATCGATTAGTTTTTGAAAAAGCTTATCACCTCCCCGTTGAGCTAGAACTCATAGCATATTGGGCAGTGCAATAATTAAATTTTGATACAAAGGCAATTGGAGAAAAAAGATTGTTGTAACCTAAGAAAATAGAGGAATTTAGGCTTGATGCCTATGAAAATGCTAAAATCTTCAAAGAAAAAATAAAACAATAGCATGACAAAATGATCATGAGAAAGGAATTTCAACCCGAATAACTTATGTTGCTTTTCAATTCTAGATTAAAATATTTTTTGAGAAAATTGAAATTTGGATGGTCCAGTCCTTTCATTGTCAACAAGGTATTTCCATTTGGGACAGTTGAGTTCAAAGGTAAGGATGACTCATTATTTTGTGTCAATGGACAAAGGTTGAAACATTATTATGGAAATAAAATTTAGAAGATGTCTAATCTTCCACTTGGAGAAGCAACCTAAGGTATTCGATTTCGGTCTAGCTAAAGACTTTAAATAAAGCACTTCTTGGGAGACAACCCAAGCTCTTTTTTCTTATTTTTGTATGTGTTGCTTTATTTCTTAATGTTTTTGTGTTGCTATTTCATATCATGATAATTGTTCTATGATTTTTACTCAATATTGCAGGATTAAAGCCTAAAGATTTGATCCTAAAAAGAGAGAGTGAGAGAGAGCAAGCCGCGGCATATAAAGAGCATGCCGCTGCATACTAGCCCAGTAGCTAGCATACCGCGGCATGGTCATATATAGGCTACTTTTATTTTTGGAATTTATTCTCCTTGCATGCATTTTACAGATATGGCCCTAAAGAAATCAACAGGAAAAGGCAAGGCCCCAACAACTGTTTCTTTCAACAAAATGCGCTTTGTGAGTGTCGAGGTGGAAGAGAGATACCACAAGCTCTATGAGAAAAATCTAATCAAAGAGAGGGGCCTTCGTCCCAATTATATGGATGATGGGAACCTTTCCATCATGATCAAAACTAATCAATGTGTACACCTCACAGCATAACCTAAACCGACAGTGATTGAAGTTGTTCAGGAATTTTATGCTAATATAGGAGAGCATGACCACCGCTAAGTCTTTGTCCGTGGTATGATGGCGTCCTATGACAAACAGGCCATCCAAGCTTACTATCATCTCCTTGATGTCAACAGAGAGGAAATGAAGAAATTTTTGGCTGGGCCACCAGACCTTGAGCATGTAATTCAAACCATTTGTGAGTTTGGCACCAAATGGTCGAAATTGGTGAACAACCACAGCGACTCCAATAAATTTCCAATATCTAAACTCAGTCGATTAAGGATGGCATGGTACTACTTCATATGTGCAAAGATACAACCTACTACTCATTATAGCCATGTCGACAGAGGTCGAGCACTCATTCTTCATGCTACCACTCAGAACATGAGTGTTGATATGGCTTACAAGATTCAGGAGTCTATTTATTTTATCATTTGGAAAGGCTCCTTAGGTGGGCTCGCCATGCCATCCCTCATCAGTGCATTGGCCAAACAGGCAAGGGTCAATTGAGACAAAAGAGAGGCTATTGCAAAACCTGCTTCACTCATTAATCATAACAAGATCATTTATATATTATGCAATAGATGTCCCCACCCCTCTGGTGTTGGATATATACTTACGGAGGAGAATGCAGTCGATGACCACCCAGGAGAAGAGCCTATCCCTTCTATTGATCATGTTGAGGACACAGACCCTACCAAGCACACTGCCACTGCAGCCTACCCTCCACCCCAGGATTCCACTTAGCATTTGCAAGCAGAGATACGGCACATAAGGAGGCAACATAATTGCCATATTGAGCTATTTGAAGCATACATGGAGTACAGTATCTAACATATGCAGGCCATACTGTATATTGCTTTGGGGGACACCACTATTGAATTCTCTCCACCTCTAATCCTACTTGCATACTCATCATCTTCATCTAATGAAGCCCCTCCCACCCAGGATTGAACATCACCCATTTTCAAGAAAGTCCTCTTGTTTTATATTTCTTTTAATCATTGAGGACAATCATAATACTAAGTTTGGAAGGAGTTCAAGTGTCTAGAATAACTACTTGTTACTTGAGAAGTTTAGTGCTTGTTTGTAGCTTGTTGAGTTTAGTTCATTGACTTATTTTATTTATTGATTGTCAAATTTAGTGATGAACATGATTGAAAAAAGTGAATATTAGAATATGTGTGTTTGTTTACGTGTCTAAACATAAAAAAAATAGTTTTATTTACTCTATGAGGTCTTGTGAATCTTGATGCACTAAGTAGTTTATTGAGTTATATTTAATTATTTAGAGACAATTTATAAGGTCTAATTGCTTCATAAATAATCCCACCAACTTGTAGGTGGCATAGTATTAGAGAGATGATTTAGGCAATTTTTGGACTTGAGCCTTTGAAGGCAACCTATACTTGAATTATTCCCTATTGTCCTCTCTTGAGCCTATTAAAATAATTATTTGGATATCCCATACACATTATCGAGCTATATAAAAAATTCCAATTTTTGACCCTTTTTCTTCCCATTTACACAATCATTCTTGAAATGATTGTTATATTCCAAATAAAAAATAAAAAAAACAAAAATAAAGAGAAGAAACGATTGAAAAAGGATAAAAAATAAAGAGATTATGAATTGAGGTGTATGATTTGATTTCCCTAAAAAAAATAGACCCCCATTGCATACAACAAAAGAAATAAGTTTGGGGATAATCCAAGATTAAAAAAAAAAGAAAAATGGGATGTTCAATAAAGAAAAATGAAGGGATTAATGAAGGAGTTGGTGCTCATTCATAAAGGATCTAGTATGATTGTGTAAAATAGGTAATTTTTAGTTATAAATTTTTATATTTTCCCACCATTACCCAAACCTCGCAATACAAGATTTGGAAGTTGTTTTGATCTTTGATTCTATGATCTACTTACATTAGTGGATATTAGGGTGAAAAACAAGCCTATACAGTTTGGTAAGCACTTCAAAAGTGGATCAAATAGGATTAGTTTACTTTATAAACCTATCCAAATGATAAATGAAAGTTGATAAACTGCTACTTTCATACTCACACACACAAGACCTTAAAGTTAAGTGAAACCAATATGCATGTAAACATGTAAACTTGGTATATTTTTCTAATCTTTTGAGATAAGATGTTAGAAAAAATCTTTCTTGACTTTGGTAACCTGATTCATAGAGGGGTTGTTATTGAAAATTCATGTTTGATGCTTGAAAACAAGCAAATCTTCAAGTTTTGGGGTATTTGATAAGTTGGTTTTACATCAACAAATTAAGTACTTCTAGACTGATTATTTGATTGATCTCAAGTAATTTATCTAGTTTTTATGTGTGTTTTGATTCATTACAGAACAACTTTCCAAAATACAAGTTAATAGGAAAATGAGGGACAAAACAAACCAAAAATATGAAAAAGATGAAGGTATGCTGCAGCACGGTCATGCCATGCGACGGTATGGCCTAAAAATGAAAAAAAGCAAGCACAAAGGTGCATGCTGCAAGCATGCCTCGGCATAAAAACGTATGCCCCAGCATGGTCTGAGCATGCCCTATCATGGTCACATTTTTTGTACGTGGTCTACTTTTTCTTATCATTGGATTTTAAGGGAATAAAGGAGATATGAAGGCAAACACTTGAGCTAGATTTTAGGTGCTAAAAAGTGTCATAAAAGAAAGAAAAAGCAAGGCCAAAAAAGAAGGGAAATGATGGCTAAAAAGAGGAGACAAGATGGCTAAAAAAGGAGAGTGACAACTTGATAAGAAAATAGGAGAGTTTTGGTGGAGATAAAAAAAGGAGAACAACCAAGAAGAAAGAAGAATGATTTTTGGGGTTTTTTAAAAGACTCTTGGGAGAAGAAAATGGAGTAATCATCTTGAGAAGTTGAAAAGAATATTAACATCAACCAAGTAAGCCATTCTTGGAGAGAATGAGAGCTTCAACCATTCTTCTCACTTCATAAATTGGTGAACAATTTTCATGGTCTTTCTTATGTATTTTTTGAAGTTGGATTCATCCATGATGAATTAAACTTTTTTTTCTAGCGGATGATGTAACCTTATTAGATCCTATGTTTTGAGTTTCAAACAATATCAGTTCAAGTTATTCATCTTGTTTGTGTTATCTTGTTTAGTATTGTATCTTGATTATTTGGCCATTAATTGAGATTGTTTGATGTATGAGAATCGATACTCGAGAGAGGAAAGATTATACATGATCATATGGATAACACAACATAGAAATCATAGAGTTGAGAAGCATATGAATCTTTTGAAGTTTTGAAAAAGAATTCATTGAACTTTTGTAGAGTTTTATTCTTGAATTTTTATAAATATATTGAAATTCATGTTGGAACTCATAGACAATTCGACACTCAAGAAAGGAAATTGATGAGCTTAGGAATTTTTAACTTACATGTGTTGTTGACTTGAATTTATATATTTTGGAAGGAAGAACATAGGTGATAATTAGGCAAGTCATTCCTTTAGAATCTTTTGCTCATAAGGTGTTTTTTGTATTGCTTCTAAGAACTCTACTCTTGCCTTTGTGTTTATTATCTTACTCTACTTTGTTTACTAATCATTATTCAATTTTCTAGATAAAATTGGGACTATTTGAACTACGGTATTTGATGAAATTTTTTATTTCAATCATTGTGCAGACGATACTCAACTAATCTTTGTATTAAAACTTGACACCGTACACTTGCGGTTTGCAAAATATTCACCAACACGTGCCTAAAGATTAAGCTCATTTACTAATATGTAGAAGTTGGGTTGTACCATCAATCTTCGAGGATGAGAGCTATGTTGAAGAAGAAGAAAACTATGTTGTCGAAGTGTTTGAAATTAAGAAACAAGATTGGTGTCAGGTACTTATGGATTATTTGAAGTATGAGAAGCTACCTCATAATTCATGTCAAAAAGTTGATATTTGACGTCTTGTGGCTTGCTTCAATCATTACAAAGGCACATTTCATAGATGCTCATTTGATGGAGTCTTCTTGCAATGTTTACGTGATGATGAAGTCTTCCAATTGATAGAAGAAGCTCATTCTAGGATTTGTGGCACTCATTAATCAGGCCCGAAGTTGCACTTTCGAATAAAAAGAATGGGTTACTATTGGCGAACAATGGTATAGGATTGCATGAATTATGCGCAAAGATGTCAACCTATCAATTTCATGCAAATCTTATTCACCAACTGCCCGAGATGTTACACCTTACTATTGTTTCATGGTCATTTGATACTTTGGGCTTAGATGTGGTTGTACTTATGACAAAGTAATATGGTAGACATTTGTACATTTTGGCTACAACTGACTACTTTTCTAAGTGGGTTGAAGCGATACCTCTCAAAGAAGTAAAAAAACAAAAATGTTGCTGACTTTATCTGCATCAACATTATATATTAATATGGGATTCCTCGATACATAATCACAGATAATATAAAGCCCTTTTGCAACAATTTGATGGATAAGCTTTGTCAAAAGTTTGGTTTCAAGCAAAGAAAGTCTTTTATGTACTATGTCGTTGCTAATAGCCTCGCTGAGGTATTCAATAAAACTCTAATTTATTGAAGAAAGTGATTGCTAAGTCAAAGCAGGATTGGCATTGAAGAATCGAAGAAGCTTTATGGGCATAAAGAACCACTTATAGAATACCTACTCAAGCAACTCCTTGTGCATTGGTGTATGACTTTGAATATTCCATCGTTGAGGCTAGTTGTACAAGAAGGGCTAACTAAAGAAGAAAATGCACGCTTGCACCTTAAGGAGTTAAAGGCACTTGATGAGAAAATGTTAAAAGCACAACAAAGACTTGAATGCTATCAAGCTTGCCTTTATAGGGCATTTAATAAGAAAATGCAGCCAAGTTCTTTCCAAGTTGGTGATTTGGTACTTGCTGTGAGGAGGCCCATCATTACTACTCATCGGACTGGTACAAGTTCACATCAAAACAGGATGGTCCTTATGTTGTTAAAAAAGTCTACACAAATAGCGCTTACAAGTTGGTTGTCGTAGCTTAAGAATCTTTGGAGGTGGAATCACTGATTTGATCTTCTCCGTACTTTATTTTGTTCTTTATTAAAGTTAATTCGAAGGCTTAAAACCTTAATCTCGAATCAAACATTAGTACTTCAAGAACTTTGACTTTTGAATTTGATAACTTATTGATGGAACTGACTATTTGATCTTCCAAGATGGATTTGATTTTCAATAACTTAAATTTGAGGGTTTAACAACTTAATCTCAAGTCAAACACTATTATTTGAGTAGACTTTATGATGAACACCTAGATTTTTACCCTTGAAAACCATGGATCTCCTTGAATTTAATCACCTTAAGTTAAGAGAATTCCCTCCAACACTTTTTTGTTTGGACTTTTTCTTCATAACTTATGTTTTAAGTATTGAGAATGACCCCTATTTATACTTGTAGGATTAGGGTTATTAGATGAATCATTTGATAAAGTAGCATGATTTGATTAGGTTTTTATGATTTGATTGATATTTGTCTCTTTAATCACAAAATTTGATACAATCTTGATTTTCAAGAATTGAGATTTGACACTTGGAAAATTTTAATTGGTCAATAAATATATAATATAATATCAATTAATTAACTATTTACTTTAGGAATTAAATTTGATTAAATTCTCAAAATATAACTAAAAAATAAAAAAATAATATTAATTTTACACGTTTCACCATTAAAGTGGCACAAATTTAATTTGTCTACAAATGCCCCCTCAAGACTTGTTCACGTACGATGTGCCTTGGAGTAAATAAGTTACGATAATTACTTATTTTTTTATTTGTAATTGGGCTTTGCAAAAGAATACATGTAGACTTTTACACTTAAGCAAATGAATTCTAAAAGCAAATGAATTCTAATTTTGAAGGCCCATCATTTTCTTCATATATCCCATATAGGTCAGCAGAGTAAGGCCCAAACTTTTGTGCCTCCTAAGAAAATACATTTGCAAAATAATTTGGCCCATTCAAAACTAACTTAGTGAACTAGATTTTAATTAAAACTTCAATTGCAAATTAAAGACCAAACCAGAAGCAAGCATCATTGTACTTTCGTGAATTTCCATTTCACTTTTCCTTCTAATTTGTATGTTTTCCCTTTCATTTTTTTTCATTGGGCTAGAAGAAATGAGAGCCTATGTGCTTAAGAATCAATCAAAATTGGGCTTGGCAGTATCCAAACTTGAAACAAACAGGTAAGAAGGCTTTAATCCATACTTCCTTTCAATTTATTTCCTTTATTTTCCTCAAATTGGGCTACATGAATTCATGGTGCATGTGGTATACTTGGACCTGGAGCATCAAAATAGCACCAATTCCTTCTAACTTAGAAGCCGATACAACATGTCTTGTTTCCATTCTTCTTCCAACTTCATCTTCACCTTATTTCTTCATTTTCTTTTCTCAACAAAACTCAGCCTTTGCCCACACGAACTCATGGTATTTGCGCTCCTAGAATGTAGGATTATGGACATCTTCACAAAGAAAACAAATTATTCATTTCAATTTTCTTCGCAAATTTTGACAAATTACAATTTGATTCCTTATCTAAATATAAATTGGAAATCCCTCTTGTAGTTAAATTATGAATCTTCTCTAAGTAATTGGATAATAAAAGACTTCTAAAGTGAATCTCATCCATAGCCTATAAAAAAGAGGTATACACCCCGTTTATGACTGTGAATTGCTTCCAACAATTGCCAGATTTTTTTTTCAGTTGCTCTCATTTAATTGTAGATAAGTTCTACATATCATATTTCATACAACCAATCTCCATGATTCTGCATGCGACACGCTTGACTAATTGATAAGAAGAAACTGCTTCTCACAACACATTCAATCTGATTTATGTAGTCATCACTTGTGCCTTCATAAAGACTATCTCTATCCACATGTGACCTATCCTTTATGCTACTATACAACTGGACTGCAAAAAGAAGGGTTCAACTAAAACTTTTTCAATATGAGGAATTATCTGAAATGTCGTGAGAGTATCATTGAATATGAAATTCTCTTCTACGGAGAGAAAATGTGAATTACATCATTTTCTGGTTCAGGCTCTACTTGTTTTCATGATTTTTTTGTCCATATTTGATTGAATCCTCCAAAAAGAAAAACAGTGAACCCCTTTATACTCTGAGATTCTTCAAACCAACCCATCTTTCTCTTTATCTCATTCCTTGTTTTCTAGATTCTGCTTGGAATTTGTTCCCCTTTTTTCTTTTTTTTTTCTTTTATTTTTTTTTCTTGTGAACTTTATCACTTCCCTTATTTTGTAGGTAATGCCGTTTTGAGAAAAATAGCCAAGATTAATCAAAATTGTAATTTTCAACATTAACAGAAATTTAAGACTTCTCTATGAGTACATGGCTAAGCTAAAATTCAAGATTCTTTCTGATGCATCGAGCTCTTTCATGACATATGCTAACACCCTATGTTTTTTAACCTCTTTCTTTTGTTTTTTTCTTTTTGTGCTCTTTGATTGTTTTCATAATAGTTTATTTTAAAGATACTTTGTTTCCTTACAGGGTGCAATACTTGATGATCCTTGATAACGAGAATCAACCTATGGAGAAATAGATAAATTTTGATGGTTTATGGTCCCCTTATTGGTCGATGCACGAAGCAATGGCCAAAGTGGATAAACTACTTTACTTGGCGGAATGGTCCCGAGAGATCCCATTAAGCAAGAATACCAAGGTGTGTGCTTTGCAATCAACTGACCATCAATAGTCGAACAAGCCAACTCTATTGCCAACATTGAGTTGTTGCATCATCAAAGGCTAAGCTAAATGGGGAGATGCCATTTAGTTCGCTGATGAATTCCACAACATCAAGGGCTACTGGAAGTAAACCGAAGACATCCTCATTTAGTGTGAGCATAACTTTCTTGCGGCGTAGATTTATGACTTAGTATATGATTTAGTATTCATGTATGATCATAATTACAATATAGTCAAGGCATTTTGCATGGCATGGTGTCCAATCACCATCACTTTATTAACTTCTCTTTGAGAATTACTTATATCATTGTTGGATTTGCACACTCTTGCTTATAAGTACATATTTTGATATATTTTTGTATCAAATCCTTTATACTTTTCTTGTTTTATTTTTGTTAATATTATAGTTTTATTAATATTTTGTGTTAGGGAATCAATGAACAAAAAGAGATAAAAAATAGCCAAAATAAAACTGAAAAAAACAATATATTTCGTGAGCAAGTTGAGAAATAATATTTCATTGGATCAAAAAAGCATCACAATTAGAAGAAAATGACCATTTTTGCCTAAGTCCATCATGTGTAGATCAAAATATATGAAAGAAATCACTTGAACTTTACAAGTGATTGTTAGGCTTGCATTAAATTCAAAATAAGCATGTTTTCATACTTGTGCAGTTTTTGTATTTTCAGCATAGCTCTATGCTAAAAAAACCCTATGGACCTTAGTATTACTTCATTTGAAAGCTAAGAGATAGAGTTACAATATTTCTATTGAAATCTCAACCTATTCAGCTTTGATTATGGTAGAAAATTTATCCAAACGTGTGCATTGGAAATGATCTATCTATGCTAATACATCTTCTTAAATTAATCATAACTTTCCCCCTAGTTGTTGGAATTAGGTGATTCAAGTAGAAAAATGAATCTAGCATACAAACCTACAACTTTCATGTTGATTACATTTTTATATTCAGCTAATTGCATATAGAAAAATGTGTAACAAAATTTAAATCTAAAAAGAATATGTGAATTTAGAGCACATTTAAAGTTATTTTGGAGTGAATTTCGAGATGCCAATTTAGGCACTCTTCTACTATAAATAGGAGCTCTTAGATGGCATTTAAGATACACAAAAATACTTAGAAGGGTAAAGAAAGTTTTATTATTATCTTTCTTTAGGCTAAGTTTTCTAGTTGTAATGTAAGTTCTAGTTGTAATAGAAATGTATTCTTTCATTTTTCTTCTATTTATAGTCTTTTCTACTTTCATTATATTTTTTTAAATTTTATTTAGTTGAGGAGAAAGGGTGAACCTCTTAATGGAGGAAGAGAAACGGTTATAAAAGTGCATAATATTCAGATATGTTGTGTTATTATTTTAACTTTTTATTGAAGCATTTCTTTTGTGATGATTCTTGATTTATGTATCACTAATGGAACAATAATTACTTAAGTTCATTTAACTTATTATATGGTTCTACTCTACCGACTGCTAATGTGAAATATTAATTTTATGTAGACAAAGATGTGCATAAATATATAATCCCATAAATAAGTGGTTGCATTAAAACCCTTCTTATTTAGTGGCGATTCTTTATTTTGTATCACTAATGACACAATAAATACTTAGGTTTATTTAGCTTATTGTACAGTTTTACTCCACCAACTGCTAATATGAAACCTTGATTTGTTGTAGACGAAGGTGTACATAAATACTTAATCCCATAAATAAGCATTGGTGTTAAGAAATAATTTGCAAATAGTAAGAGTATTGATGCAACATTACCTATTGATAAATCCCTAACTTTAGTTTTTTTTTAATTTGATTCAATTGTGAAATAACACGACGTGTGTATCTAGGAAATAGTCGCTTCAAAGCGAATTCTCCTTAGATACATCTCATCTATTCAATAAAATTCAAAAGCAATTTTGAATATATGAATTGTGCTACATATTCATAACCTATTTTCATCTTAATCTTAATTAAAAAAAGACAAAAAAAAATCTAATAGATTTAAAACTTCTTTTTTGGTAAATCAATTGCGAAATGTTTTTCTAAAATGCCTACCATTAATAGGTTTAGCCAGGACGTTTATAACACGGCCCAAATAAGCCTCACTTACTGGTATCTAAGTAATTCTTCCTGTTGCTTCTACAGAACTTCCTTCTTGTATCATCAAACCATCACCCATTAATACAACACCTACATTATTTGATTCCAAATTCAGAGCAATACCTATTGTACAATACCATGATTATCTTAATGCACGAGCTATTTGATAATATTTTTCCATTAAAACCTTCATTGTGTATGAGTTCCAATAGTGGCATTTAAAAGAGGTAAAAAGAATAAATAATCATTCCTCAATCCAAAACTCAAGAGCGGATCCATAATCCTCACTACTTTTATAACTTTGATTTCTTAGTTATAGCATAAATTTTCATTTATAATCTAAACCACATTTAGCCTATCTTTTAAGAAATATAAATTCAAAAACTTCAAAAAACTTCCCTGTAGATCGACCTTGAACTCCCGAGAAATTTATTATTTGATACAACCTGCACTTAGATTTGCAACCTTAAAGTTGTGACAAGTTTTTAGCACCGTTGCTAGAAAAGGCAAGGTAAGTTTTCAGATTTGTAAATATTTCTCCTTTGTAAATATTGTGTATTTATTTTGTTTATAATTATATAGTATCATAGTCGTAATTCTCGTTGTTTAGCTAGAAATAATTATAAAACTTTGTTTGGAAATTTATTTATGTCACCTTCACATACTTCCACCATGGCTAAAAATGAAAGTGTCCAGGATGAAACCTTCTCAAAATTCTTCTCCTTCTTGTTTCATTTTTTCTCTCAATGAAAATAACTTTCAATTCAAGCTAGGTATGATCCCTTTACTTCCTAATTTTTTTTGTTTAGACTCTGAAAGCCCTTACTTACATCTGAAAGAATTTGATGAAGTATGTGCCACTTTTGAAGATCAAACGTATACAAATGAGATCGTTAAGCTTAAATTATTTTTTTTTTCTTTAAAAAATAAAGCAAAAACTTGGTTTAACTCTTTAAACCTAGGTCAATTGGCACTTGGCAAGAAATGCAAGCTGAATTTTTGAAAAAGTTCTTTCCAACTCATAAAACTAATGCTTTGAAAAGACAAATCTAAAATTTTTCTGAAAATTTTAATAAAGTTTTCTTTCAATGTTAGGAAACATTAAAGATTTGTTGAATTCATGTCTACATCATAGTTTTGGAAAATGGTGCTTAATTTGTTTCTTTTATCATAGTTTAACTAAGAAAATAAAATAATTTGTTGAAACAATGTGTAATAGTGAGTTTTCTTGTAAAGAACCTGATTAAGCCTTAGAATATCTAAACCACTTAGCAGAAAAGTCTCAATCATGGCATAGTGTTAATTCTTCCGAAAGTTCTATTAGATTTAATCTTGTTAATAGTAATAAAGAAAAATATTACCTTAATCAAATAGTTGATCTAAATACTAGGATTCCTAGTTTAACAAAAAGTTGAGGCCATGGAACTTAAAAAAATAAAAAAATCACATTTATGCAATATGAAGAAATTTGTAGCATTCGTGAACTTATGGGACACTCCACCAATGAATGTCCAAATATTTTAGCACAAGCAAATGTCATGAACACATTTAAAAATTATTTTCATTCTCTATATTCTAAAACTTTCAATCCACAATGGAGAAATCATCTCAATTTTAGTTGACGAGATGATAACCGTGCCCAACTGCTATATTCACAAAAGCCACCATACTTTTCTTCTTATCCAGCTCCAAATACAAAATCTCTTTAAAAGACTTTGCAAGCATTCATGTATGGACACACAAACAACAATATCCAGACTTCACAAGCCATCAATGAGATCAAAAGCACACTTTTAACACTGACAACTTCTTTGCGTACTCATGAAAAAGGTGAATTTCCTACTCAATTTGAATCTAATCCTTTCACTTAGTGTCATGTTTCTTCTTTAGGTGAAAATTCAATCATGGAGGCCAATTCGATCATAACTCTTTAGAATAGAAAAGTTGTTGACAAGACTATTCATTCTAAGAAGAAAGTTTTTAATCCACCTTCAAAAATGAAGAATGAAAATAATCTTGACAATGGAGGTATGTTTAATGAAGGTGAGTTTGAAAATAATGAAAAAGAAAAATACTCACCTCTAGCTCCTTTTCCTCAAAGATTGCAACCAAATCAGAAATTGAACTCAAATACTAAAATCTTTGAAGTTTTTAAATAAGTCAAGATTAATATTCCATTGTTGGATGCAATCAAACAAGTTCAACCTTATGCCAAAATTTTGAAAGACTTGTGTATAATCAAAAGAAAACATCATGTACAAAAGAAGGCATTTTTAATTGAAAGTGTTAGTTCAATCATTCAATAATTCACTCCACCCAAGTACAAAGATCCAGGTTATCCAACTATTTCATGTACCATAGGAAACATTAGAATAGAGCATGTTTTGCTTGATCTTAGTTCTAGTGTAAATCTTCTATATTCCTCAGTTTATGAATAATTAGTTTGGGAGAACTTAAAACAACTTCCATTGTACTTCAACTAGCTGACCGTTTGATTAAAGTTATCAAAGGAGTAGTACAAGATGTATTGGTATAAATTGATAAGTTTTACTTTTCAGTAAATTTTATTATTTTGGACACAAAGCCTATTGCACATACACATATACAGATTTCTATCATTTTGGGTCGTCCTTTTCTTGTAACTTCAAATACTCTGATTAATTGTAGGAATGGTATTTTGAAGTTATCTCTTGAAAATATGACTTTGGAACTAAATGTGTTTAATATTTGTAAGCAACCTGCAGAAGATGTTGAAGTACAAAAAATAAATTCAATCGATGAACTTGTTCACTAATATTTTAATACCGCTAATTCTTCTGATCCTTTGGAAACTTATTCTAAAAGTAAAAATATTTGTAAAAAGACACACTCTAATGCTCTCTTTGAATTTTCGAAGGTATAAGAAAAATATTTTTGAAAGCCAAGATTTGAAAAACTTTCATCATCAACAGTACAATCTGTTCTATCAAGTATTAAAGCTTTTGTGATTGATTTGAAGCCTTTGCCATCTGATTTGAAATACTTTTTCTTGGGTGATAATGAGACTTTTTCAGTAATAATTTTCTACAAACATGATGTATACCAAGAAGTTGACATTATTGATCTCAAGTCACAACAAATGCTTGAGTTCAGTGGCAAGGATAGAGTGAAGGTTACTTTACAAAAACATCTCCTTATAGAAGATTTTAAAGAAAAGAAGTTGGATGTGTAAATATTGGGGGATGTGGAAAATAAAGTAAAGAAGCTAGATTCATTGCCAAATATCATGGTATGATGTCTCTTATATTGAATTGTCGATATCTAATGAAAGGTTTCTACCTTCTGTGATGTAGACACCTATAATCAAGCTTAAACCATTCTCGGACCATCTTAAATATGCCTACTTGAGTGAGAAAGAAATACCATTAGTCAACATCGCTAAAGACCTCACTCAAGTACAAACGGGCAAACTTATTTGGATGCTTCAAAATTGTAAGATAGTGATTGGATGGACGATGGCTTTGGCAACATATTTTGAAGAGTGATAAAGAAGGCAATGTCGGGCTGAGGACATTAAACCAAGCGCTTGATGGGAGGTAATCCTACGGATGGAAAAGAAGACTATGAGAGCCGATAATCACAGATTTACCTTCTCTAACTCTCATTTTCTTTTTCTTTTATCCATTTTTTTTCTATTTTATTTTGTCCTAATAAAAAATGCATGCTGATAATGTGGTAAATTTTGTCACGTAAGAGCAGATAGTAGTCACTTTTCTACAAAGAGAACCACTGCAAAGATCTTGTAGTGTGGATATTATTGACCTACTCTTTTTAAAAATACTTGCACTTTCTGCAAAAGTTATGAAAATTATCAAAAATTAGGATCCTTCACGGTTAAGTGGTGAATAATAGTACTTTGTGGCTATTGACGTCGGACTTATCAATTTTCTAAACAACTCAAATCTCTATACAAAGTTTTTTTTTTCTTATTCTCTTTTTTTTTTCAAAATGGATGACATTCTTCTAACTCTCAAGAAGTGATTTCTTTTTTTTTTCCTAAAAATGAAATTTTAAAAATATATAAAACCAAGATTGAAATATTAAGGATACTTATGCACAAAGGCATCCTATGGGACATATGACGGATAATTGAAGCAAAGGTAAGAGTAGTAGGTAAGTTTTCATATGAGTTTTCAAAATTTCTTACTAAATACATGTATGGTTTTGGTAAATGCACATATTCAAAAAAACAAAGGTTGAAAAAATTATAAGTTTGTCATAAATGTGCTTGATAGACTTGCAACACAAAGTGTCGTTTCCTAGGAATGGTTTCTAAAAATTAAGAAGATAAAATTCAATTCATTATGTACGGACTGAGTAAGAAGTCTTCAGATGATATTATATTTACTTTTGAGACACATTTCATATGGATTAGTGCATCATACAATTCTTAATTTATGGAATCACTCCTGGGATGAATATGAGTGTTATAGTCTTGGGAATCTGACATTAAAAGATCATATTTTTCAATTTATAAGAAAACTGGATGAGAAGCATATCCTCGACCCATAGAGGGCATTTAAGCAGTTAGTGGACATAAAACTAGATGAAGATGTAAGCCATAATGACAACTACATGTACATTTATGTGTAAGTAGCTAATTTTTAATTTTTGTGTCCCTATTTTCAACCTTTCTAACCAAAGAAAAAGATGTGCAATAAATGCATTCCATATTCACACCTCAATAAATAACACCGTACTTACTCCATTTTTGCACAACTCATTTTTAAAAAAATAAAAGCCTTCTCCACTCGCAAGTTCAACTGTATTTGTGTCTTTTATAGAACCAATCCAGAAAAAAATGGTGAGTTTATAGGGGCAACCAATACCTTGGTAGAACTTTAGCATAAAGAAAAATTCATTTAGTGTACGAGGGAGGCAGTCTGAATTTAATGGGGAGTGTTGTTATTTCTACTCATGTAGAAGGAGTTAAAGTTTTAGAAATTATCCCAAAACCTTTAACAATACAGAATATCATAGGTATGACCATCAGAGATGATCTAAAAGTGTCGCATATTCATAACAGAATGCCTGACATGTTGAATAATGCGGATGCATTCATCACTCTACCGAGTGGTTTTGGTACATTAGAGGAATTATTCCAAGTTATCTCTTGAGCCTAACTCAATATTCACCAGAAACTTGTAGGTCTTCTTAATGTTAATGGTTTCTTTAATGGTTTGCTATCTTTTGTAGATCATGCTGTAAAAAAAGATTTTATTTCACCGTCTATGAGATAAATTCTCATTTCTACTCCAACACCTAACCAGCTAATTGATCAACTTCTAGCATATATGCCAAAACCTGATTTAGCCTTAGCTCATGTAGATTGGTCCAATAAGGATAATGGTCGAAAATGCAAAATGAATTTGACTCTCAACTTGTGAAATTTATCCTTAATGGTTTCAACTAATAATGCATATATTGTGTTGTTTCAGTTTTATTTTCCAATATGTCACATTTTAGGTAATATCTTCTAAACTCTATTTTCCTATCTATTTTCAACATTGCGGATAATTTTTCGATTAGGTTGGAGGAGGGGATAGTTGATATCATTCTTATGTGTTCAATACATATTTTTCTAAGTTTTATTTTTTAAAAAAATAAATATTTGTAACGTACCCGTATTTTTTTTCTTTTTTGCATAACATGGAAAGTTTGTGAAGTTTTTAAAAAGTTTGTGAATTGTTAATTTTTTTAGTCGTAGATGTTCTTCCAACTTCAATGAGTAAAATTAAGTATGGATAATGTGGTTTGATTAATCATGGGTGTTGTTTTTCTTTGGTTAATATATTTTTGTGATAATTATACTTAAATCTTTTTGCACAAATAATTATGTCATTCGGTGTGAAGACAAGCATGTTAAAATAGGTAGTTCTCATGCCCTCATTTTAATCATCACTTGAATTTTCGACATGAAGGAGTTGAGTGTTAGAACTTTTCTTTTTGGTCTGTTAAGGCGAATGACTAATTGAGCACCACTTGAAAAATAATTAAGGTATTAGGCTTTCTAGCGCCATGGCCAAATTAGCTTGTTCTCTATGTGATGTTTCAAGAGAACATCCCCCATAGTGAACCACTTTAAGCCTTTCAATAAACAAGTATTTTTTTTTTTGGTAATAATATCTTCTTACCTAGCCTAAATACACTATTATCCTATCCTTGTTCTAAAAATAATTTGGAGTTTTAGAGATATTTCATTAACAAGGTGGGCTTGCAAAAGAAATTTGGATTAGAATAGAAGATAAGTGTTAAAAATATTACGAGTTGCAATAAAAAATGGGATATTGCAAAATCAATAAAAATGATGAAGAGGGGTTCAATTCAATAACAATAGGCCCTAGTGTTGAAATTCGTGGAATATGAGAATTCTTCATTGATAAATTTTATGTGTCTAACCCCACGAAGTTTTTAGAATATTTGTTACATCCTATCCTTCTATTTCTTAGCCACATCACTACCATTTGGCCCCATTACAACCTTTGTTGAAGACCTTTTAATTTTGTGTGGTACCTTCGGTATAGTGGAGATTTGTACCAAAGAAAGAGCCTATAATGTTTATCTCTTCTATTAGAGATTGGGTGATGGTTTTTGTGAGGTTCTATGAGAATTCACTTATTTGAAGTATGCATGATTTTGTCACTGTTGACATTAATTATTCACGCATATATAATTAAGTATGCTTATTATGGAAATATATTGGCTTTTGAATGACTAAGGGTTAGATTCAACATTTGTTTGATTTTATTTCCATATTATTTTGTTGCTTCCTTAGAATAATGGTTGAAAGTTAGTTATCATAGGTGTTTGTAGGTATCACCACTGGAAACCCTCACGAGACTACAACTTATCCTATATGGGTCACCTAGGGGTTTAAAGACTTGTTGAATATGCTAAATGCAATCATAATTTCCTACGAAAGTGGATTAGTTTAGATTTGTTTTAGGCTTGGTCGAGGATAAGCAAGGGTGGAGTGTGGGGGAATTTGATAAGTGCATATTTTGATATATTTTTGTATCAAATTCTTTATACTTTTCTTGTTTTATTCTTGTTAATATTATAGTTTTAAATATTTTGCGTTAGGGAATTAATGAACAAAAAGATATCAAGAGATAGAACTATATGAACAACACATTTCGTGAGCAAGTTGGTAGATAATATTTTATTGGATTAAAGAAGCATCACAATTAGAAGAAAAATGTTATTTTTGCCTAAGTCCATCATGTGCAGATCAAAATATATGCAATAAATCTCTTGGACTTTATAAGTGATTATTGGGCTTATATTAAATTCAAAATAAGCATGTTTTCAAACTTGTGTAATTTTTGTAGTTTGGACATAACTCCATGCTCGAAAGCTCTATGGATCTGAGTCTTGCTTCATTTGAAATCTAATAGATAGAACTACAACTTTTCTATTGGAAACTCAGTCCAATTCATCCTTGATTATAGCAAAAAATCCGTCCAAGTATGTGAATTGGAAATGATCTATCTATACTGATATATCTCCTTAAATCAAGCATAACTTTCACCCTAATGGTTAGAATTAGGAGATTAAAGTTAGAAAATGATAGTAAGAGACAAATCTACTACTTTCATGTTGATCACATTTCCAAATTCAGTTGATTGCATAGAGAAATATGTGTGACAAAATTCGGATATGAAAAGAATATGTGAATTTAGAGCACATTTAAAGTTAATTTTGAGTGCATTTGTAGTGAATTTAGAGATGTTAATTTAGGCACTCTTGTTCTATAAATGGGGCTCTTTGATGGCATTCAAGACACACAAAAACCCTTAGAGGAGTAAAAAAAAGTTTTATTGTTGTCTTTGTTTAGGCTAATTTTTTTAGTTGTAATGTAAGTTTTTTAGTAGTAATAGTAATGTATTATATAGTTTTATTTCTAACTTTAGTCTTTTCTACTTTCATTATATCTTTCTAAATTTTATTATGTTGAGGAAAAAGGATGAACCTCTTAATGGAGGAAGAGAAACAGTTATAAAAGTGTATAATATTTAGGTATGTTGTATTATTATTTTAATTTTTGATTGAACCCTCTTTATTTTGTGGATATTCTTGATTTATGTATAATCAATGACACAACAAATACTTGGGTTTATTTAACTTACTGTATGGTTCTACTCTACCGACTGCTAATATAAAACCTTGATTTGTTGTAGACAAAAGTATGTATAAATATTTAATCTCATAAATAAATATTTGTATTAAAACCCTTCTTGTTTAGTTGCAATTCTTGATTTTGTATCACCAATGTCACAACAAATACTTGAGTTCATTTAGTTTATTATACAATTTTACTACACCAACTGCTAATATGAAACATTGATTTGTTGTAGGCAAAGGTGTGCATAAATACTTGATTTCATAAACAAGTATAGATGTTAAGAGATAATTTACAAACAGTAAGACAATATCATGATTACCTTAATGCATGAGTTATTTGATAACATCTTCACATTGGAACCTTCATTGTATATAGATTCCAATAGTGGCATTTAAAAAAGTTAAAAAGAATAAACAATAGTTTTTCTATCTAAAACTCAAGAGCGAATCCCTAATTCTCAGTATTTTTATTACTTTGATTTCTTAGTTATAGCATAATTTTTCTTTATAATCTAAACTACATTCATTCCATTTTTTAAGAAATATAAATGCAAAAACTTCAAACAACTTCCTGTAGATCGACCTCGGATTCATGAGAAATTTATTACTTAACATAACTTGTACATGGGTTTGCAACCTTAAAGTTATAGTACTTGCAGGCGTTCCTATGACTGGATCTCTATATCATAAAGTTGTTCCCAATACCAAGGAGCTCACCGGTGTCGATGAGGTGGGAAGCAGATTCGTCCCTCCCTCTTACAAGCACCTTATTTCATGATTATCATTTACTTCGAAGAAGCGCTAATGCAAATCAATCTTCTCTAGTATCCATTGATGAATGGGTTAGATATTGGTCCAAGAAGGCTGCTAATTATCTTCCTCCTTCTCTACGTAGAGAAAAGAAGGCGGGTCATTTCAAATCAGCTCATAATCTACTTGGCAATTTTGATGTACATGGAGAATGGTGTCCCCAAAAAATGGCTTTATTTTCAAAGCTTGGGTTGATTCTCATAGTCAAGAATCACCAAGTGTTGGACTCTGGAGGGAGAAGAAGTATCTTAAAAGTAAACCTTTATGAAAATTGACAAATAGCAAAAACAAAAATGAAAGGAAAAAGTTAGAATTTAGAGACATAAGCATAATAGAGCACCAGGAAAAAAAATTCTAATTTCAGCTTAGCCATATACTGATGTTCTAAAATTTGGTGATTCTCCGAGTTGTAGTCTTGAATTAATAGTGGTTACCTTCCTAAAAATAATAGCATCTGAAACAAAACAAAACAAACAGTGGTCAACTTCGTTGAAAAGAATAGAGAAAAGGGAAAAAAAAGTCCTATTATTTAGTTAGGAATATGGTATGTCACTAATTTATTGCAGGATATTCAAAGCACTACTATAATTTGGGATACCAAGAAATGGTTCAGACATAATTTGGAATTGCAACATTTGAGAATTAAAAAAAAGTGAGAAAAAAGGGGTTAATTCAAAAAAAGCTTGAATGTATCAAAGCATATACTTCATCATTGAGAGAATTTAACAAGCACATGCCATGTTGGGTAATGAGCAACTCCCATGGAGAAACAAGATGCAAGGTTCTTACCCATTCAAAAATTCACAACAAAGTAAAACATAAGAAAGAATAGTAAATAAAAATCAGGGAGGAGTGCTGCGAATTTTTTTGCCTTCATCGAGGGAGTGTAGAAAAATAAAGTACATGATATACTAAATGCCAAAATTACATTTATACCCCTAAAATATTGCCAAAATGCCAAAAATACCCAAAGATCCGCCCACTTTTACCTGGTACCTGGCCAGACCTGATCATAAGTTCAGGTCAGACCGAGCTCTACACTATTGATGGAACTGACCGATGAGATGTGCCAATTGACCAGATCATGACATTTGGACTCTAGCGTGTATGGCCTACGAGGACCAATTAGTATAAATACGCGATGCACAGTCCTCACAAGGTAATTTTTATATCTTTTACTCACTTAGCATTTCAGTTACTTATGACCTCACAACCTAAACTGACTTAAGCATCGAAGGGTTTTAGGTGGGGGTCACCCCAGTAAGACTAACATGTATTATCATTTCAAGTCTTCACGAACTCATAACTAACGTAAAAGAGAACTTCCATAAATCTTCTCTCCACATTGAAAAGAGAAAAAAACTCTCTCCCTCTGAAAATAACGTAAAAAATAAAACAGAAAGAGAAAGAGGGTTATTATGATAAAAGAGTGAAGATAAAAACACTACTAGAGGAAGCATTTGGATTGTGGATCAAACCCCTTCTGCATGTGATCGAGTTTGGATGAAAATGAACCTTCAAAGATGTGAGAAACATCAGTGATTCAACCATAGTAGAAGATTCAAATTGTGATAAATTTCCTTGAACTTGTCACTATTTATTATGTTTAATTTTCGTCACTAGTATCAGAGTCCTATATGGTTGAATTCTTGATGTTATTTGCCTCTATTTAATGCATTAAAATATTTTTTTATGCCATTAAGTATGTAACCCATATGATGAAAGTTTGATGGGTCTTTAATAGCAAATTTTGATATGATTCATATTACACCATAAATGTTTAATAGAAGTATGCTCATACATGGTAGAAATAATTTGGAAAGTTTCATAATGATATAGGTTGTATATTATGAGATATTTTATGCCATAAGCTGACTAAAAATTTGATTTTCAGTCCATGAATGATGGATTTTGTTGTATGAAACCTATAGATTATATTCTACTTGGCAAGGGCTTTCCAACCATATATTATACATGAAAATCGACCATAAAATGAGTGAAATATGCCCATTTGAAGTTTATGTTAAATTTTAGATTTTCTGAAAAAATCTGAAAAAAATGGTGAAAAAGATGATGAATAGTGTTTTCTGCCTAATCTCACTCTCGATGTCGGAGTTTGTAGTACACACACCATGATACGATGCTCCAAATTAAAAATGGACACTACCATTGGATTTGGGAGATTAAAAAAATAGGGGAGTAGCCAATAAAAGAATTACTGGAAAATCTGAGAAGACGGCGTGTGTAGTACACATACCACCGTTTACGATTGGGTTGTTGTCAAACTTGGTCTTAATCCGGTCCCGGCATGTGTAGGCTATTTCCAGTAGTTGTTTTTAGCCCAAAAAAAAATATCGTTATGCTCAAAATTTGATTTTCTATTTTTTTGTAAATTAAAATTAATTTTTCAGTTGATAAAAATATTTTTTTCAAATTTTATATTGTAGAATTTGGTGAAAATTATAGAAAAATATTTTTGAGCGCAAAAACTCTAAAAAAAATTCTATAAATTTTGGAAAATCATTTTGAGATATTGGCTACTCAATGGGAGTATTGGGACACTTATACTTTTTTTTCTCAATTTATGGAGCACTTAGAAAATTTATTTTCCTATGATAAGTTTATAAAATTGAGTGTAGAGTGAAATATTATAATTATAAGAGTCAAATACTTGCACAATATGACATGAATATTAAGATTGGCTTTATGGCCAAATCTAATATATTTTTTTTCTTTTTTTATTATTTGTGGTGGTTGTTGGGCGCGTTGAGAATAATTCGTAGTAAGAAGCCGAAGTGAACAACAATTAGCATATAATATCTTAAAAATTTTGGAAGCCTTAATGGAGATAATCGATTGTATGTTAACATGTTTATTGGCATAAAATAATATGTTTAATTTGTACTGTGGAATTATGTATTCTGTATAATGCTTGAAATTTATGAATGCATGATTATGTTGAAATTTATGAAAATTATGAATGCATATTTATTTTTAATTTCATGCATTCAATATGATGGTACTTGTTTATCTCCTATGTGAATAAAAAGATACGTTCTTGTATGTATGATTACATTATGCTATGTAGTCTAGTGGCAGTTCTAAGGTTGGAAGAATTTTAGTAATTCTCACCTAGAACTTATGATATTTTTTGTATTATGAAATTAAATTTGTGATAATGAACATTTTGATACAAATGATGATTGGAAATTATGTGACCTTTCGAATCTGTGTATTATGGTGAATTATCATAAATGTTAATTTGCTAAGTACAAAATCAAATGTATAGATCGACATATTTATGATATCTCTAAGATTTTTGACCATGGCAACCGAATCAGATAGATGGTTTTATTTATTAAAATATATTTATTGGCAATAATTGTGACACTAAATACCAATAGATTTGGTGTACTTATAATTGAGTTAAATGCTCTAGAGAGCAACAACCAAGTCAAGTAAGACTTAGTATGGATCATACTACTCAATAGAGGTAACTTGAATAGGTTTACCAAAAGTGGAAAAGATAGTATGCTAGTTATACTATTTGGGTAAACTACATATGATTGATGGTCTCATATGCGAATGAGAGAATCATACTAGTGAACTATTGATCTGTGGATGTACCTAAAAGAAATATATAAGTACAATTGAGAATTGAGACATTAAATGGCTGATAATAATTTGAAAAAAAACACTCTATGTATTAAAGATATTGCATTTAAGGGTGAAGTCAAATATTTTTAGAGTTTATAGTCAGTTAGCAATGCCTTTGTTGATGAGTAGTAAGTTCAAGTTTAATCATCTCTCTTTCTAATAATAGAGAACATCTAAAAGTCAAATTTAATTTACTCAATGTGAAAAGACTTTCTTGGATGATGTTTATCATGTTAAGCAATTGGATAAGTGGCTAGTTGTTGCTAGGCTAATAGCTTGTGCCTTATGGCTGAGACTAGGTTTTAAGAGGGCTTTGGACTCTTAATATAATTGAGATCAGAATAAAGGCAAGAATAGAAAAGAGATTGAAAATAAATCTAAGAAGAACAAACTTAACTACTGAATGAAGTGAAGTGGTAAAGGGTTAAAAGTGCTATAGTAACCATATTGTTGGTTTATTTCACTCGTAAATGCATTGAGTTGAAAAGATATTACTTAATGACCCTTCTATAAGTGCTATTTACACATGAAGCACTATGTTACTAAATCTTATCCTATGTGGATTATAGATTTATAGTAATTGGATATTGAGAGGCGTTTGTGAAGTTTTATCAAGTTCAGTTTAGTACAAAATGGATATATATAGAATTAAATTGAAATCAAACATGAAAATAATTGGTACTTGCTTGTTCGGATTGCAAGATGGCCTTTCTATTATTCTTCAAAGTATCCAATGTACAAGAATTTGTAGAACCTAATTTTTGAAATTGTTCTTCAAAGATTATTTATTTTGCTTGAATTTGTGTTGTGACTTGGTTAGTATCTACTAGAAGATACTTATTGTGGTATTAGGCATTTTGAATGGTTAGTGGTATGAATTATGAGCAATATATTAATTACTATGTTGATTGTTTGTTATAATCAATGTCTTTTTTATAAGTAATGTAAATATTAATTTATGCACTCTGTGTGCATGATCAGGTCATAATGGATAGAAACATAAACTAGTAAGAAAAGACTTATTGAGTTTATCTTTTACAGTTGATTGTCGACTTGTGCTATAATTCACATTAGAACTATTCAAAAGACTATAGAGTCTAGTTTTCTTTGCTATTAATTCTTATAGATTTCTGTGATTAGATTAATGTGAAGGTTATGGAGGTATGGAGTCTCATACTTCATTACATTTATAAAATATTCACGTGCCTTGGTAATATCTATTTGAAATCTCATAATCTGAAACATTAGAGTTTTTTAGAATATGAGAGAGAATCAAATTGAAATAACTTCGAGACTAGACCTAGGGTGTGAATGATTTTTTAATCATTTAGATGATCTATGTAATAAAGAAAGAGTTACAGGGTAATTAACTATTCCTAATACGCTTGCATAGAATGGTGTTTCAAGAGAAGGAATAGAAAATTATTTTAATTTAACGAGATCCATAAAGGCTCAAGTTAATATTTTGATTTTCTTTGGAAAGATCTTTTGGTTAATTGGTGTCTACATCTATATTAGAAAACATTCATGATTGATATTTTTCATTTCATAAAATCTATGGACAGGTAGATGATCTGGCCTAAGCTGCCTTAGAAGTTGGGAATTGATTCTCTCTAATTATAAATTTTCAAACAAATTTGAGAATAAGATCCTTGAGATAATAAAAGTATATCTTGAAGATATAACAAATAGTCTAAGGGGTATATGTTCATAAGTAAACAAAGAGATGGAATAGTAATTCGCAATAGATCATAGAATATTACATTTTCAGAGAGTGATTTTCCTTTGAGGAAAAATCTTAAAACATTAAATCTTGCTTAAGTTAAATGATTCAGATGGTGGCTATGTGCCTAATAGATCACTTATGATGCAAAATAGTTATTGCTTCCAATTTGAGTGGGAGCATTTCTATCTAAGTGATCAAGTTTTATCACTTATGGTGTAAGAATATTTATTACTTCTTATTTTGAGTGGGAGTAATTTTATCCAAGTGATCAAACTAAAATTGAATCAGAACTTTTTGCAAGCATAAAATAGTCTCCACAAGATGACATAGAGTCTAATATGGTAAGACTCTTTCATGTCCTACATAGGCAGTTGAATTAAAGCAATGGAAGAATACTATGCAACTATAAAATCTGTTAGCCTGTGTGGTAATAATTGCTTTTATGGAAAAACCACAACCAAATGTAGCATTTGGGATATTGTACTATTTAAAAATTTGAATTGCAGAGTAGTTATAAGCTACAATTTTTAGCACAACAACAAATGCTCGATTCTACAAAATTATACGAAGTTTGGAGTTTTGATTAAACTTTGGAACAAGGCTATTGATATATTATTATGAGGTGTAAAGTTCACCTAGTGGTTAAAAAGGTTATACTTTTGAAGTCAAATTTTTTTTTCACTGATGGTGATATATACCTTTATTCTATTTTCTTGGTTATTATGGATATCTAAGATTTAGAATTGTATTAAATAGACTAAAGATTACATTCTCAAATGGAGAATTAGTCCATTGAGAATTATGTAAATAAATATGGAATGCTTGAAAGATTCCATAGTAGAAGGCCAAGAAGATAAAGTTTGTGAACTTAAAATCTTCATGATCCAATGCAGTTTTTTGAGATGATGGTACATGAGATTTCATAGTGCGGTGATCTCATACATTTTCATCATTGAGATGAAAACCATTATTCTCTTGTAAAAAAGTCTATTAAGATATTTATGATTCTATCTCTTTATTGATGATATCAGTCTATTAAGATATTTATGATTCTATCTCTTTATTGATGATATCATATTAAATAAGAAGATAAGGAGTATGTATATGCCATTGAGATATGGTTATTCTTTAACTTATGAGTTAGAGGACATCATGAGTAAAACTCAGTACTTTGTATTAAAATCCATGCAAATCGCTCAAAAGGCATCTTACTTTGTGCTAAGAGCCATATTTGTAGAATTTTAGAACGATTTAAAATTGAGAGTTTTAAACTCATAAATACTCCTATGTTATGAAATTTCAGTCTTAAAATGTGACCAAAGACTCCAAGAGAAGTGTCTAGATGACTATATCTCAATGATTGTTGTTTGGAGCTTGATGTACACTGTAGTCTATACTTGTTCCAAATATTTGTTAAGCCATAGGTCAGAAAGTATTAATCCAATCTTAAAGAGTGGCATTGGATAATAACAATGTTTGGATACTTTATGAAAACTGTAGATGGTTTCCGTTTGGTATGAAAGAAATTTGTGATTGAGAGAATACACATATGTTGATTAAGAGGTGATTTGGATGAGTGTAAATTGACCTCCGAGTTTGCTTTCTTATTTGACATATATGCTAGCTCTTGGAAGAGCAAAAAGCAAATATAGGTAACATTATGCACAGTTTGAGTATAATTTATGGCATATATATCTGCAGTATGATGTGTTTGGTCAAGAGGTTATGTACCATTTGGGAGTTGTAAATTGTTATGTGGGAGCTGAGATAAACAATCAACTATTGCTTATAGTACTAAAGATCCCAATTCATTAAAACCAAATACACAAGTGCAAATAAAATATGTATATCTATGCATTTATAGTAGCTACACACTTAGCCATTACCTAGAGATGTATTTGTAGGTCATGTCAAATCTCTGGGATTGCATAGAATATAATCTCTTTGAACTTTAGAATGTTCATAGAGTCAAGCCCATAAGTTTAAGATATTGGAATGTTATGTATGTGTACATATTTATGATGATATACATTCAATGTCCAAGTATGTCGGATAAGTAGAGATTGGCTCTCTCACACGAGCAATCACCTATGATGTTAAGTTGCTATAGAGATGAGACATTTATGATTTTATTTTGTATAAAATCATAAAGAATATGTCGCCTCGATAAATGATCAAGATGAAATTACTCTTATAAATTTGAGTAATTAAAATAGATTCTTATTGTCCATTAAACTTGTTTTATGGCCAAATGTGAGTTTTCTTAGCATTAGTGATTTGTTGGGAACAAAAGAGAAGCAAACTCAGGTTAAGTGTCGAGGTACACTTGGACCAAGATCTGTATAGTGCATTATTTTGAAAAGATGGTATATACTTCCAAGAAGGAAAAAAGCACATAACACGTGTTTCATACCATGTGTGCCTAAGTGACCATTGGGTAATTAGTGAAAAGATCCCTACTTCCTCATTGTGTGAGACCTAGAGGTTTGTATAACCTCAGTGTATACCCATATGACTTTCAACTATTTTTCAAAACTTTAATATAATGTTGCTACTTTAGCATGCTCTCAATAGCCACGGATGATTCGGATATGGGGGACATGTCTGGAAAAGCAACTATTTTGAAGTTGAGAGATTCTAGTGGAAAATGAAGATTTTCTATGGCTAACACCTATTATGTATATATTGGCCAGACAATTATGTCAAACTTTGATATTTGGGACATAATTGTGAATACATGATATGGTATTGAAATCAAGATGCTCTTATATTATATGAGAGATCAAAGATACTTTGATTGGTGTAGCAAAGAAGTCTGGAGTATAGCGAGATATTTTGTTCTTGTATTTTTGAGAAATTGAGTTGTTATATATCCTTAATCGATGTATGACATTAAACTTTTGTTAGAATGTTCGCTGGTCACACGATCCATTTGCTTGTATGAAATTAGTGGTGTATAATTTTTTTGATCATAATAGACGAAGGTCCAGCCCTAATGTGCAAGTGGAAAATGTAAGATAAATGGGTAAAGGGGTCGTCCATGAGGGCTGACCCGACCTAGAAGGTTAAAAAAAATGAAACTAAATTTTGGTGGGAGTGATTTTCTAAAAACCACCCCATAACCAACATAAAAGAGAACTTCTCTAAATCTTCTCTCCACTTTGAAAAAAGAAAAAATTCTCTCTCTCTGAAAATAACGTAAGAAAGAAAACAGAAAGAAAAAGAAGGTTATTGTGATAAAAAGTGAAGACAAAAATACTACTAGATGAAACATTTAGATTGTGAATCAAAACCCCTTCTACATGTGATTAGGTTCGGACGAAAGTAAGCCTTAAAAAATGTGAAAAATATCAGTGATTCAATTAAAGCAAAATTCGAATTGTAATAAGTTCCATATTTATTGTGTTTAATTTCGTGAGTACATGAAAGACAACAAATTATTGAACAGCTTACCATGAAGCTGGACTGACTGAAACATACAAGTCCACTGATAAGGGAAAGAACATAAATAAACTAAAAGATAAAAATGAGCAGGCAAAAAGTAAAAAAAAAATAACATCCCAATGACCCCTGTATTCAAGGTCAATAGTGGCGATGGTTTTTTTTTTTTCAATCTGTCATATAAAAATATCAAGTTTTAACTTGATAGCTTAATTTTTTTGAATTATGAACTAAAATTAACTATAGTTTAAAATTTGATAAAATAATCAATTAATAGTAGTTTATTTTGTTGGGTGGAATATGAAATAATTATAAAAAATATGATAAATTATAGAATATGAATTATTCTGTCAATAAATGTTTTGTGTACTTAGATTTATATAATAAGTGATATTTTTATACAAAATATGATCAAATATATACATTGTGGAGTAATTATTGTAATAATGATCGATATGCTATTTCTCATCTTCCAAGTGTTTAGCAGTCCCTTGCCTTAAATTTTTTTCCTTACAAATTTTATTAAAGAAGGTTAAAAATTATAAGAAAGAAAAAGTACTAAAAATAAAGCAATAAATTGTTAATTGGAACAGAGGAATTCTTGTAAGCCATGTCCATGTTCATTTTCACCTCTTTGGATGCGCTCTTCACTGAGGCTATTGGCCAGAAATGGTCGGCCTTTATAAGCTCCATCTACTTATAAGCAAGAGCCCGTGGTAGCTGCTATCAAAATTGATAATGTAAAGAATGGTAAAGAAAAGGTAAATACCTCGTTGGCTACAGCCAATAAACTAGAAGATAGTCGGATAACTCATCGGCTGCGGTGAAGAAACTGAAAAAAGTCGGAGGATGATAGTGTTGAGGTTTGCACCGGAGCTTGATGGGTTCCACTGACATATGATTATTTTTTCGTATAAAATGGAAGGGCAGACATGGTAATTTCATATTAAATTTTAGGGATAAAAATGAGAATTTAAACTCAAGCATAGATGGTGGACCTATTGGGATCGCTATAATCGCTTTGATAGTAATTTTAACGATTGCACTTATTCAGCTGAATATATAAATAAATATAAAATTCAGATTATACCTTCTAAATACTTCGGTTGTTATAGGGAATGAAGCAATCAATTGCTTATTCTGAACTATCAGAATTCGCAAGGATCCAAATGTCTCCCCTCTATCAGGTCCACAATATAGGCTAGCAACACCAATCAAAATGAATCGCTAGTATTATTTTAATTGTTAACTAATTTAGAAGTGGAGTAAATTTTCAAAAACAATAAACACTTATTCTTTAAGTTCTTAAAACTATAATATGAATAGAATAACAAGAAACTAATTTTCTTTAATGAACAAGAAAAATCAAGATTATAAGAAAATATTTTTCTTTTTCTTTCTTTTTTGGAGAGAAAAATAGAAGACTTAAACAAAATATTTTTTGCTTAAATTTGCTAAATTATATGTTGTAATTATTCTCCAACTTTTTGAGAGTTTGACAATTTTGAACTACGTTAAAGTCTTATCTTGGAAGGATTCCAAATCTTTCAAAAACTTTTCTTTTTTCTCTCTCCTATTGTGTGTGGATTAATTTGAGATTACATTAATCATCAAAATTGTCTGCATACATTGTTGATATTAATTTGAACTCTTCAAATAATATCAAGATAGATATATATCATATATATACTATAATTATATTTATATATAAATTAAATCATAGTGGCCGATTTTATCCCATAAAATCCGTCACTATACTTATTTATCTATAAATATGTTAATTAAATAAATCTTAGTGGCCGATTTTATCCCATATGGCCGATTTTATCCCATAAAATCGACCACTATATTTATTTATCTATAAAAGTGTTAATTAAATAAATCATATTTATTTAATTTATTCTCTTCATATTTTAGTAGACTTCTTAAGTGATCCATATTAATTTTAGGTTTAAACTCAAAAATCTCCAAATCAATCCAATTGATTCAATCCCAATTTAATCAATCCAATTAACTACTTTAATTTACTCCGATTGGGCTTCCTAATCAAATTAGGTCCAATTAAATAATTCAATTACTTAATTAAATAATTTAATTTAACCATTAAATTAAATAAAATACTTAATTAATTAATTAATTTCCAACCTTTGGATAAAATCTAAAATTAGAAATGTTACTTTCCACAAAGATGTGTGACCCTATTAAGTTCATTACTAAGCTAGTAATGGGCTTACAACATTTACAACTTATGAATAACAATTAATCTAATTAATTAACTTGTTTGGAATTAACTCTTTAATTTTAAGAACCTCACTATCCATAAAAATACCTAACATGTATTCATGGTAAACTAGTCTTAAGTGAAATAACGAGTAAATCTATTTTAATTGCGAGTACCATACACGGACGATCCTTTCAATAACTAATCTCCTGATTAAATCTAGGGCATGGATTATAAGTCGAAATCCTAAATGATTCAATAATTATGATCTCATTTCAAGTTCCAATGATTCTTGATGAATCACGATTCATCCTGCCTTGGCCAAGGTTTTTGAATCACGAACTATGAAAATACATAATATTCCTTTATTTAAAAAGACAAGTGTCGAATTCTATGTTGGCCACTGACAAACCTCCATGCACATCAGTGCAATACCCAACATACCCTCTTTATGATTGTCAAGCAATCAGAAGATATATCAAAGTGTTGCAGTATGTACACAAGGCTACCATCATGTCTCAAGTTTGAAGACTAGCCATGTATTATCGCAAAACAGAAATTCTTATTTCGACAGGCAAAACCTTCAGCTAAGAATTTCTCATGGGCCATGTTCGGTGTGCTTGTTTTCTAATAATCACCCACATACATATATTTGCGTCTCTACGCTAATACCAATGGAATGTGACATCCTCGTCTTACGAGCATGCATCATATGTGTGAGTCTTACTGAGTTATTTGATAACCCGTTCAAAAAGCTCTTGACTCAGAACTTATTTAAGACCAAAACCTTAGAGGCATGTTCTATGATCGCCATCATATGCGCGACCATGCCCGTAGCTAAATTTGATTTAAAGACTTTATCTAATGTGCAGAAATAAAAGATGCAAGACATAAGATAAAGAGAATACCTTTTCATTAATATGATCCCCAATAAGATTATCTTTACAAAAGGAAAAGAGTATAATACACTCAATCCAATTAGGGCATACTACTCTAACAATCTCCCACTTGTCCTAGTTCCAATTGACCATATATCTAAGGCCCATTTTCTCAAGATGTCTGTCGAATATCTTCTGTGCTAAGGGCTTAATAAGTTGGTTTGCTATATTTTCTGTTGAGGCAACTCGATCCATAATGACATCGCCTCTACCAATGATCTCTCTGATCAAGTGATATCGTTACATTATGTGCTTGGGTCTTTGATTAGATCTTGGCTCCTTTACTTGCGTAATGGCTCCATTATTATCACAGTAAATCATAATTGGATCAACAATAGATGGAACTACACCCAACTCTTGGATAAAGTTTCTAATCCAAACAGCTTCTTTTGCTATATCTGATGTAGCAATATAGTCAGCTCTGGTGGTAGAGTCTGCAGTCGTCTCTTGCTTGAAACTCTTCCAACAGATAGCACCACCATTCAGAGTGAATATATATCCAGACATAGACTTTGAGTCATCTATATCGGACTGAAAACTAGAGTCTGTATATCCTTCTAGTTTTAGTTCTCCATTATCGTATATCAGAAAGATATACTTACTCCTTCTCAAGTACTTGAGGATCATCTTAACAACTTTTCAGTGTTCTTCTCCTGGATTAGACTGATATCTGCTTGTGACACTCAGAGCATGTGCTATATCAGACCTTGTACATAACATTACATACATTATGTTCCCTATTGCAGAAGTATAATGTATGCGAGCCATCATTTCTCTCTCTTCAGGTGTCTTGAGAGACATAACCTTAAAGAGTGAAACCCCATGACTCATAGGGAGCAATCCTCTCTTGGATTCCTCCATGCTAAACCTTTTTAGCACTTTGTCTATGTACATGAACTGGAATAGTCCGATCATCCTTTTGGATCTAACTTTATAGATCTTTATCCCTACGATAAAAGATGCATCTTCCAAGTCCTTCATGGAAAACTGATTAGATAATCAAGTCCTCGTTAACTACAACATCCCTACATTATTCCTAATGATTAGGTTATCATCAATGTAGAGCACAACAAATATAACTGCACTCCCACTAACCTTCTTGTAGACACATGGTTTATCTGGGTTCTTATGAAAGTCTAACATTTTGATCGTTTCATCAAACCGGATGTACCAACTCCTCAAAACTTGTTTGAGTCCATAAATAGATTTATCGAGCTTGCAAATCTTTTGCTAGCTCCCACTGGATATGAAGCCTTTTGGTTGCTTCATATAGTTCTCTTCCTTAATGTTTCCATTAAGGAAAGCGGTCTTCACGTCCATTTGCCATATCTCATAGTCATAATATACAGATATGGCCAGCAGTATCCATATGGATTTAAGCATTGCTACTGGTGAAAAAGTTTCCTCATTATCAATTCCTTACTTCTAAATATAACATTTTGCTACCAATCGTACCTTATGGGTCGCTACCTCTCCATCTACTTCAAGCTTCTATTTGTAGACCCTTTTGCAGCTAATGGGAACAATTCCCTGTGGTGGGTCCACCAAGGTCCATACCTTGTTGGAGTACATGGAGTCCATTTCAGACTGCATAGTTTCTTGCCATTTCTCTAAGTCGATGTCAGACATCGCCTCTCCATAGCTTCTTGGATCATTATCCAAGGGGAGTCCCTCTTCTTTAGTCTCTAACAACAAGTTGTACCTCTTAGGTACCCTTGAGACCCTTTTGGATCTTTGAAGAGGTTGTATCTCAGAGGGTCCAACATCAGCTGGTGTACCATTTACTGCGTCAGTTGGGGTGTTCTATGGTTCTTGAGCCTCTTCAAGTTTTATGACATTGCCCCTTCCATCTGAAAGAAATTCTTCTTCAAGGAAGGTAGCATTCCTCAAAACAAACACCTTTATTCTGTGGCATTATAGAAATAGTATATAATAGACTCCTTTGGATACCCCACAAATTTGCATAAGTTGGATCTCATATCCAATTTATCTCCCACTTGCTGATTCACATAAACAGTACACCCCCATACCCTAAAGTATTTATAAGAAGGTGTCTTTCCACACCACATCTCATATGGTGTTTTTTTAGACACGGTTTTAAATGGCACCCTATTTAATAGGTATGTCATTGTTTCCAAGGCATAGCTCTAGAATGAAAGAGGCAATGAAGTGAAGCTTATCATAGATCGAACCATGTTCAACAAGATTTGATTTTTGTGTTCCACAACTCCGTTGAGTTGGGAAGTAGCAGGAGGAGTCCACTGCGAGAGAATCTCATTCTCTTTTAGATAATCTAAAAATTTTGTACTTAAGAATTCACCTCCTTGATCAGATCGAAGAGTCTTTATACTTAGGTCAGTTTGTTTCTCTACTTTGGTTCTAAATTCTTTGAACTTTTTAAATACTTCAGACTTGTACCTTAAAAGGTATACATAACCATACCTAAATAAGTCATTGGTAAAGGTTAACAAGTAGTTACAGTTCCCACAAGCACTAACATTTAATGGCCCACATACATCTGTATGGATCAAATCCAATAGATGCTTGACTCATTCCACTTGTCCAATAAATGGAGATTTGGTCATCTTTCCTTTGAGGCAGTATTCACATGTTGGCAGTTCTTGCTCTTTCTTTAAATCAAGCAATTGTGCCAATTTGTTAATTCTTTTCTCAGAAATATATCCTATTCTTGCATGTCATAGGCTCATGGAACTATGATTATCTAATTTTCTTTTATTTTGTTAAATTATGAAAATAGGGTTATGGGGAGTAACAGTATATAAACAATTCGTCAAAAAATCAGAATAGATAAAATAAGAACGTTTAAAAATGGAACAATTTACATTTTCAATGGTAAATTTAAAACCTTCTCTATTCAAAACTAGAATAAAGATAATGTTCTTAATAATATTTGGAACAAAAAGACAATTATTTAAAACTATTACATAACCATTCTCTAAAGCTCGATTAATGGTCCCTATAGCTAATGCAGCAACTCTTGCTCCATTCCTCATTCTAAGGACCATCTCTCCTCCATTCAGCTTTCTATTTCTTGCCATTATCTGCAAATCATTACAAATATGTGAGCCACAATCGGTATTTAATACCCAAGAAGTATTGTTATCCGACAAGTTAATTTCAACAAAAATATACCTAAACTATTCAGGCTTGTAAGATACTTATTATAATTCCTTTTCCAGTGCCCTAGTTTGCCACAGTAATGACATTTGTCATTGGCTTGAGAAGAAATCTTTTTGACACCGCCTTTAGCTTTCAGCTTGTTGGGTTTAGAGGAACCCTTTCCTTTCTTCTTTCCTTTCTTGGGCTTTTTAGCTTTGATCCAAAGAAGATCCAACAAGCAGAACCGGCTTGTCCTTTTTCATGGTGGACTCAGCCATCTTTAACATGTTCACAAGCTCAGCGAGACTAATCTCCATGTTGTGCATGTTAAAGTTGACAACAAAGGTGTCAAATGATGGAGGCAGAGACTGTAGCAGAAGGTCCGTATAGAGTTCGTTCTCCATAACGACTCCAAGGGACGCCAGCCTTTCAATAAGGGCTATCATTTTTAATCCATAATCATGGACTGAAGAGCCCTCAGTCATACAACAACTAAAAAGATTTTTTGAGATCTGATATCTCGTCTGTCGAGTTCTTTCACCATACAACTCTTGTAGGTGGATAAGAATCCCATAAGCAGTATCTTGATCCTTATTTTGCCTCTACAGCTCATTTGACATCGATGCCAACATATAGCATCGAGCCTGCAGATTGTCATCGACATGATGTAAATAATCTACATAAGCCTCTAAAGTAATATACTCCGGTGGAACCGAAGAAGGCACAGTATTATGGACATATGCCCTCTTTTCTAACTGAAAAACTATTTTCAAGTTTCTTAGTCAATCGACAAAGTTAGGTCTAGTTAATTTGTTTTGTTCAATGATGGTTGCAAGTGGATTTTTTGTCATTTTAGTAGAATAATCTACAAAACATGCACGAAGTAGAAAATGAGTAAACTATGGGGAAATCATATTCATTTAATATAAGGTCTTTAATACTAAATGTCTCCTACTATTTTCTTCGAATTCCATCACCCCTAATAGAATTCTAGAAAATCAAATTTTCTAGTGAGCTTGAAGTCTAATGGAAATATTTCATACCCCAATTTTATGAGCTCATAAAATATTTAAATCGGTAGTCAACTCTTTGACGATTGTATCACTATACAATTCTCAAGTTTGTTTTGCCTCACCTCTTCCCATAAACCCTAATTTTATGAGCTCATATGGTACTAAGTATTAAATAATACCCATCAAACATTCATGTAAATAGAGTATCAAGATGTCCCACGACTCATGACCAACATAATAACGATTCCATCCCACAAGCATCTCAATGCTTGGTAGAGATCACAACTTTCCAACACAAGACCACCCCATTACTCATGGCCAGTGATTAAATGCGATAGCGATCGTCATGTCTCTATCTTTGATGGTAGGCATGGAACGATAGGTCCTACCTAACTTGTCCATTTTTGTTTGAAAAAAATTTTCAAAAAATTCTTTTACTTAATTTTAGTAAATTAAGTAGGGTTTAATTTCATCCAAGACATCATCATAATTTAAATTAGGTTGGTTATTTAATGTATGACATCATAATATCATTGCGCAAGTATAAAAGTATTAAATAAAATCCTAAACATGCATCTAATACATACTTCAATAAATGGATGATCATGAACTAGTCTTATGCGGTCTATTTGAGCCCCTAAGGTTAGTTTAAGGGTAATAAAATAGAATAGAACCTATTCTATTACATAATCGTATCCCATACAAATATGGACCTTCTTTGGAACTTCTTTTTTTATTCTCATTCGCCTTCTAAAGAAAAAAAAAATCACCATCTATTCTACTCTCTTTACAAAAAATAAAATAACTTACATATATGGAATAAAAGACTTGCGAGCCCCTTTTAAAACCCAAAAATATTAAATAAAATCAATCACATTGATCCAATGGCTCATGATTATCTCATACATGCTCATAATGTAATTATCAAAATATGCAAATTTACCAAAATGTTAAATGCAAATTTTTAACTTGGTAAATTTTTTAATTGTTTGAAAAATAATTTTTCTTTGAATTTTTTTTTCAGAAATAATTAAAATTAACATTTAATTTTAATATTTTAGAAAATAAAAAAAATAAAAATGGACTCAAAATGACACAACGAGCAGCGCCACTGCTGCCTATCGAGTGCACTCCGGGTGTCGGGCGCTCAGCACCTGGTGCCCGCGCATCAGGTGCCCAGCACCGAGTACCTGCTGTCAGGCGCCCATGCGCGAACCGGCACCCGCTGCTGGGTGCTTGCACGCGCACAGCCGTGGGGTGTTTAACACCCGACAGCCAGTTTCTTCATCTTTTTTTTTATATTTAAATAATTTAAATAAGCTATTAAAATTATTCTAATTAAAAATTGTTGAAAATATGCAAAATTAAAATTTTACATAATTAATATGAATTTAAACAATTTAAAAATATGTATTCATAAATCCGAAATTCACTGAATAAGCGAAATCGTAGCTCTAATACTACTGTTGGGATTGCTATAATCACAGGGGTATATACAGTGGAAAATTAAAATTTTATCAAACATAAATTTAATTCTTTTGATTCGAAAGTGATTTTAACGATTACTTTATTCAAGTGAATATATAAAAAAATATAAAATTCAAATTATACCTTTCGAACATTCCGATTGTTGTAGGGAATGAAGCAATCAATTGTTTATCCTGGACTATCAGAACTCACAGGTATCCAAGTGTCTCCCTCTATCAGATCCACAATACGGAAGACCAACACCAATAAAATGATTCGCTAGTATCTTTTTAATTGTTTACTAATTTAGTACCGGAGTAAATTTTCAAGAACAATAAAGATTAATTTTTTAAGTTTTTGAAATTATAATATGAAGATATTAACAAGAAATTGATTTTCTTTAAAAAACAAGAAAATCAAGATTACAAGAAAACGCTTTTCTTTTTCTTTCTTTTCTTGGAGAGAAAAATAGAAGACTTAAACAAAATAATTTTTGCTTAAATTTGCTGAATTATATGTTGTAATTTTCGTCCATCATCATATATAGGACTAAAAATTTACTTAGTCTCCAACTCTTTGAGAGTTTGATAATTTTGAACTATTTCAAAATTTTATCTTGAAAGGATTCTAAATCTTCTAAAAACTCTTCTCTTTTCCCTCCTATTGTATGTAGACTAATTTGAGATTACATTAATCATCAAAATTATCTACATACATTGTTGATATTAATTTGAACTCTTCAAATAATATCAAGATAGATATATATATATATATATACTATAATTATATTTATATATAAATTAAATCTTAGTGGTCGATTTTATCCCATAAAATCGGTCACTATATTTATTTATCTATAAATATGTTAATTAAATAAATTATATTTATTTAATTTATTATTTTTATATTTTAGTAGGCTTCTTAAATGATCCATATTAATTTTGTCTTGGATTCAAATATTCCCAAATCAATCCAATTGATTCAATTCCAATTTAATCAATCCAATTGATTGATTTAATTTACTCCAATTAGGCTTTCTAATCAAATTAGGTCCAATTAAATAATCAAATTACTTAATTAAATAATTTAATTTAACCATTAAATTAAATAGAACTCTTAATTAATTAATTAATCAATATTAATTAATTAATTTCCAACCATTGGATAAAATCTAAAATTAGAAATGTTACTTCCATAAAAATGTGTGACCCTCTTAGGTTCACTACTAATGTAGTAGTGGGCTTACAATATTTTACAACTTATGAATAATAATTATTTTAATTAATTAATCCAATTAATTAATCCGTTTGGAATTAACTCCTTAATTCCAAAAATCTCACTATCCATGAAAACACCTAGCAAGTAATTATGGCAAAATAGTCTTAGGTGAAATAGCGAGTAAACCTATTTCAGTTACGAGTACCATACACGTACGATTCTTTCGATAACTAATCTCCCGATTGAATATAGGGCATAAATTATAAGTCGAAACCTAAATAATTCAATAATTGTGATCCCATTTCAAGTTCCAATGATTTTTTATGAATTACAATTCATCCTGCCTTGGTCAAGGTTTTTGAATCATGAACTATGAAAATACAGGAAATTCCTTTGTTTAAAATGACAAGTGTCGAATTCTGTGTTGGCCACTGACAAACCTCCATGCACATCAGTGCAACACCCAACACCCTCTTTGTGATTGTCAAACAATCAGAAGATATATCAAAGTTTTGCAAATGTACACAATGCTACCATCATGCCTCAAGTTTGAAGACTAGCCGTGTACTATCGCAATAAAGAAATTCTTATTTCGACAGGCAAAACTTCTAGTTAAAAATTTCTTACGAGCCATGTTCGGTGTTCTTGTTCCCTAACAAACACCCACATACATGCACTTTCGTCCTATGCTAATGTTAATGGAATGTGACATTCTCGTCTCACGAGTATGCATCATATGTGCGAGTCTTATTGAACTATTTGATGTCCCATATAAAAAAACTCTCGACTCGAAACTTATTTAAAACCAAAGCCTTAAAGGCATGTTCCATGATGGCCATCACATGCGCGACCATACCCCGTAGCTAAATTTGGTTTAAGAACTTTATCTAATATATAGAAATAAATGATGCAAGACATAAGATAAAGAGAATGTCTTTTTATTAATATGATTCTCAATAAAATTATATTTACAAAAGAAAAAGAGTATAATACACTCAATTCAATTGGGGCGTTAGACATCCTACTCTAACAGAACCTTCATGAATAAATGAATCACACCTTTTAGGTCAGATTATAATCAACCAAAATTTAAAATTGTATCAGGTTTGAGTTATCAACTGGGCCACTATTAGAAAAAGTATACAATGGATTGTGCTGAATAAATTAATTAATAGGCCACTATAGAAAAAATATACAGTCGATTGGGTTGAATAAATTAATAAATCAGGTTTAATAAGTGAAAGTAAACGATCAAATTTAAATAATGTATGTTTTGGTTTGATGATTTATTGACATTTCTATGTATAAAATTTTAATTATACATGTTTCAAGATGTTTTAAAATTTTCTATAGTGGAAAACTATTGATATCAATTTTGCTTTAAGTGTGCAATAAATTTGAAAGCGAAGTTTAACTGGTATGGGCCATGCTGCTTAATCTTCCCTTCAAAGGTCAACTTTATGAAATGAAAGAGAACATTTAATTCAACCTAATTGTGGAGTGGTAAATTATTGTCCATCAAAAGGGGTTTTTGTCCTATGTTATTGGAGATCTTGCCATTGGTAAAAAAAAAAAAAGGAGTAAATGCATATAATAAGTATAAATTATGTATCTCGTAAGTAATATAAGATCGGCTAAATGCGACTAATATTTTCCAGCAAAAGTGAGCTAGGAGTCTAGTTAGATTAGAATTATTCCCTTATATCTTCTTGATTGCTATCAATAGTCCACATCTTAGAAAGTCATCAAATGAAATATAATATGCAGACAAGAATATGTCCAACTAATCAGCACCTCCATTACAAAAATGCAATATTGTTAACTAATCAGCTATCGCATCGAAGTTCAACTACAAATTTCAACTGCATAGTTGAACCTCTAGAACAAAGGGAATACAACCTTTTTTTACAAAATAATTGTACATTTTACCATACTACGGAGTCAAATTAACTTATCATGTGATTTTTAGATAATTTTGATGTTATCAAACTTTTAGATTTTAATATTTGTTCATTTGTTTAAATTAAATTATTTAATAATTTTTGAAAAAAAGACTAGATTAATGCACTAAAAGAAAATGGTCAAATTGATTAATGTAAGACAGTAAGAGAACCCTGGTCTAAAGTTATACAGTCCACTTTATAATGAAACAACAGAGCTTTTTAAATATCTCTTCCATGAGGGGGCAATATAAATACTACAAAGAAATCTTCTTGCACTTGAGTTTTCAAACAATTCTAGAACCATAATTTTTCAACGCTTCTGGCTAATGACAGTAACATTCGATAAAGAAAGATTGGCTAACATTGCTAAAATGAAAAAATGGACCAAAAATCACTGTCTCACCTGGCAATTCCCAAGTCCAAATCTATCAACTTGTAAGTTGCCGGCTACGAAGGAAAGACAAGCATGTGAGCACAGAGTCAAACTCTGATTGTTTTGTAGACCTGTTGAACATAAAAAGTATGGAATTCTTGTGTGACAAAATAAAGGCCTATCCAGGGACATAGATGGCTCAAGGCCAAGCAAAACTTGCCTTTCTGTGCTGCTGCTGCGTATCCATTGTACTGGTTTCTGATGCCTTGGACTCCATCCTCCCAAATCAATCTCTCCCGGATGGAAAATTCATCCTTTCGTCTGGCGGAACCTTTGAGATGGGATTTTTCCGCCCGGATAGTTCCCAGAAACGCTTCTTTGGGATATGGTACAAGATCATTTCCACAGGCACTGTGGTGTGGGTGGCCAACAGAGATTCCCCCCTGAATGACACTTCTGGAGCTTTACAGCTTTCCCAGGATGGAAATCTGGTAGTCCTCAACAGCACTACTGGTAGTGTTGTATGGTCTTCCAGGGGCAGTTACACCATTCAAAATCCAGTGGCACAGCTTCTGGAATCAGGGAATCTTGTTATAAGAGATGCAAGTGATGAGAATCCTGGAAATTATCTTTGGCAGAGTTTTGACCACCCGTCTGATACGGCTTTGCCTGGAATGAAAATGGGTAAGGACTTGGTGACTGGTGTTGATCGAGTTTTGCAGTCATGGAAAACCAGCAATGATCCTTCCACGGGAAATTATTCTTTTCTGCTTGATTCACATGGATTTCCTCAGTTATTCGTGATGGGTAGCGGCTCAGTTGAACGATTCAGGTCTGGACCCTGGAATGGAGAAAGGTTTAGTGGGGCATCAGGGCTAAAGCCGAATCCCATCTATACATTTGAATTTGTGTTTAATCAGAAGGAGATATACTACAGCTTCCAGCTCATTAACTCCTCTGTTTTCTCCAGGCTGGTCCTCAGTCCCACCGGGATTCTTCAGCGATTCACCTGGAATTACAGAACTCAACTTTGGACTACTTTGGTTAATGCACCTGCTGACAATTGCGACTATTACGGACTTTGTCATGGTTATGGTAGTTGTGACATTGGTAATGCTCCAGTTTGTAGTTGTTTCGATAAATTTAAGCCCCAAAACCCGAATGATTGGTCCACCGCAGACTGGTCTAATGGCTGTATTCGGAGAACACCCTTGAATTGCAAGAGTGATGGTTTTATTAAGTATTCTGGGGTCAAATTGCCTGACACCAGGAATTCTTGGTACAATCAGAGTATGAATCTTCAGGAATGTGAGCAAATGTGCATGAAAAACTGTTCCTGCATGGCTTATTCGAATATAGAAATTAGAGAAAAAGGAAGCGGCTGCTTGCTTTGGTTTGAGGACCTCAGGGATATCAAGAATCTTGGTGAAAATGGACAAGATATCTATATAAGGATGGCCTCCTCTGAGTTAGGTATGTCTTGTTTCTTGTTTTGGGTTTAAAGTAAGTAATTCTAGGGTGACTCGTTTGGCTCTAGTGACTGGTAACTAGTCACTTATCACTGGATCTTTTATTCTTATTCTTACTCGTATTTCACCCCACATATGCATATTTTCTAGGATACATATGTATATTAATAGATCGCTCACGAACCTATTAAAAAGATACATATGGAATTTCAATTTCCTGAAAATCTACTACTGGGATACCTGTAGTGATTGGAGTGTTAGATAGATCTTCTGGTAGCCACATTTGCGCAATGAGCTTAATGATCTTTGCTGAATCTGATAGCTTCTAGTGGGCAAAAAGTTAAGATACTTAGAGTGTTCCTGGCATTACTTGCGGTGATTCTTCTACTGGGCCTGATCCTGACCTTGTATACATGGAAGAAGAAGCAGAAGAAGAAAGAGCTACAACGGCAAAAAGAGCTAACTAGAGAAGGTAATAATACTACATTCTAGAGAAAATTGTAGTCCGAACAGATAGCAGTGTTTTTTCCTGTTGGATTGATTTCTTGTTCAATCCCTTGTATCTAAATTGAATTTATTCCAGGAACACCGGGAAGCAGTTCCAGGCACATTCATACAGTTGAGAGCAAGAAGGAAGATCTAGAGTTACCACTTTATGATTTAGCCACGGTACTTAAGGCAACCAATTACTTTTCACCACAAAACAAGATTGGAGAAGGTGGATTTGGACCTGTTTACAAGGTAAAATTGTTACTCTTCCATCCGAATTTTTGTACTGCAGCTGCCAGCTGATTGACAATCTGCATAATATTGTGCTGGCTAGTACCGATTCTCATAGGTGGAGTTCGAAAAACTATATATTTCTTTAGTCAAGCTTCACTCGAGCATGTTTTCCTCAACTAACAAAACAATATTAAAGAAAAGACACATTAAATTTGCTTTCTTGTGTAAGAGAAGCCAAAATGACACCTGAGAGAGTGAAATAGAAGCTTTAAGGTGAGGCCTTGTAGAGCTGTAGTTCATCAGTTCAAATTTCCATCCTGCAAAATAAACAATCAATGTTCCCACAAAATAAATGTGTTCTTTCCATGACTTTGCTGGGTTTGGGGAATTCCATATGTTGATCAGAAGATAAATACCATGTAACTCAAACATCTTGTCATAATCTCCTTTTCCTTCATATCTTGATCTTCAGGGTACGCTGCAAGGACAAGAAGTTGCTGTGAAGAGGTTATCAAAGTACTCCACACAAGGACTTGATGAGTTCAAAAATGAAGTTATCTTGATCGCAAAATTGCAGCATCGGAATCTTGTGAAACTTCTAGGATGTTGCATTGATGAAGAAGAGAAGATGTTGATTTACGAATTCATGCCTAATAATAGCTTGGACGCATTTATATTTGGTTAGTTTTCTAACAAAGATGTGGTATTATATTTTCATTTATAGATAACAAGTCTGTAGTCCAACTAATTCAAGAAATCTGATGCCATATACGGCATTCAAGGAGCAAGAGTTAGAAAATTATTAAAGAGACTAAAGTAATACAAAACAGAAAGGATATCAGATGAAAGTTAAGGTCAAGCAGGAATATACTAAATAGGAAATATTGGCAGATGAAAATCAAAGCAAATTGCTAGACTGGCCTAGTCGCTTTCGTATCATCAACGGAATAGCTCGTGGACTACTATACCTTCATCAGGATTCCCGATTGAGAATTATCCATAGAGATCTCAAAGCTGGCAATATTTTGTTGGATGATGGGATGAACCCAAAAATATCAGACTTTGGCATGGCAAGAAGTTTTGGAGGGAATGAAACTGAAGCAAACACGAGAAGAGTCGTCGGTACCTAGTAAGGAGATATGTATATATATCTCAACTCAATTCTTGTTTACTTCCCTTTGACTATCTTCAGCATTGTCGTGCAGTGGCTATATGTCACCAGAGTATGCAGTGGACGGTCATTTCTCAGTGAAATCAGATGTGTTCAGCTTCGGAGTCTTAGTTTTGGAGATCATAAGTGGGACTAGAAACAGAGGATTTTTCCATCCAGATCATCATCATAATCTTATTGGCCATGTAAAGTTTTCCTTTTCAATCTTGTTTGAACTTTACTGTTTCAAACTTCATGCACCAACTATCTTTCTGTTTGCTCATCAGGCATGGATACTGCATAATGAAGGCCGGTCCTTGGAGTTGATCGATGCATATTTAAGTGAATCAACCTGTTTATCTGAAATATTAAGATCAATCCATGTCGGTCTATTATGTGTTCAAAAGTCTCCTGAAGACAGGCCTAGCATGTCAAATGTGGTTTTGATGTTGGGAAGCGAGGGGCCGTTGCCTAAGCCAAAAGAGCCTGGGTTTTTCACAGAAAGAAACTTGTTTTATGAAGCAGATAATTCTTCAAGTAAGCCTACAGAAAGTTCGGGCAATGAACTTAGCATCACGATAATGGAAGCTCGGTAGGAGATACATTATCTTGGAGGAAATTTTATTGTTAGCTGTCTTTTGTTAGTACAGACAGCCCTTCACGTGGCTTTCTGTCATTGCCTGTTTATACATTAGTGTAGTTCAATTTCCTAGTCCTCACAATGATTCTGGCAATACAATGTAACATACACATAAGCACACACAAAAGTTTTCATCAAATGTCAAAGAGTTTCTTTCTAAGAAAGATGCCTAGTTTTGAAAACTAACATCACAAAAATATAGAGAATGGTTTATGACAAATATTCATAACTATAAACAAGTGATTAACATAAATTTCGACAACACATTTAGCATAATATTAGTAAAACATCCACGAAAAGGATAAAAATTAATAAAGTTAATAACCACAACATTTCATTTGTTCATTGTAGATAATTTTTTTCTTCCGCTAACCCAATAAGAATGTTATTGATAATGTGTGGAGAGCTTGGCTGTGGTGATATTTATGCTTTTTATGTTGTTCTCTATATTTCCCACTATTTTTATATATTATTTACATAGTCATTCTATCTTTGCAATTTTCAGAATATGTCACATTCTTGCTATTATTTGAAATTTGATGATATTTGTGCATTTTCGAAATTTTAACATATTTCACTATTATTTCCTTATTTTGGCTTTTTGTGCACAATTATGAACTAATAAAAAAACTGCGTACATTCCACATAAAAGCAAATAATGTACAAATGGAGAAATTTAAGGATTAAATATTGCATCATTTTTTAGTTATTTTTTTTGTTACCATCGTATTTTTGTTTTCACATTCAAGTATTTCTTTACCAAAACTCTAGTGGTAATCTAAATAAATTTCCTTTTGATATTGATGATATATTTGCAATGAATATAGTTAATAAAATATATAGCCTCGCTAAAAACATTACTTGACTTATAATTTTAATTGAATAAGCATTTACAATATTGAAGCAATGAAAAAAGAAATTGATCAACACAAATAATTGAAAAAAGTATTTAAAGAAATGAAGTTGCTGAATATGCAAAACTTTATTCTATAGACTATGATTATTCAAATTCATAGTTGCATTAGTCCTATTATTTTCTTCTTCTGTTTTTTTTTTTTTTGTTTTTTCTTCTTATATTTTCAAGTGTATCATGTCATTCAAATTCAATATTGATGTTGTCTTTCTTCTTCTGTTTTTTCTTTTTTTTTTTTTTTCTTCTTATATTTTCAAGTGTATCATGTCATTCAAATTCGATATTGATGTTGTCTTTCTTCTTCTTTTTGAATTTTTCAGTTGTATCTCCCCCTTAACTCAAAATTCGAATTTGAATATAGTCTTCCTTCTTCTATTTAGCGGATGAAATGCTAACAATAGACTGAAATCATTACATAAGAGCATCAATATTTTTTATATCTTTTGCTTTTCATGTTTTGGGCTAATTTAATAGAATATTATTTTTTTTAATGTTTTATTAACAAATTACCATGGATTGAAGGTGTTTTAATATTTTATGCAAAAGAGCATCTTATATTTGCGATTCTTCATGAAAGCGTAATCCATGTTTGAGCTTTCAACATATCATGAAGCGCAATTCACAATTACGCCTTCAATTTTATTTTCTGACATTATGGAATGAAGCACAACTAAAATTTGTGCTTCTGAAAATTATGTAATGAAGCGCAACTTTCAATTGCTTCTGATGCATATATATATAAATTTAAATATTTAGTTGTAATATATATATATATATATATATGTGTGTGTGTGTGTGTGTGTGTGTGTGTTTGTGAATATATACATTGCTTATAGTTATATATAATTAATATGTATATTTTTGTAAATGTTTAGTCAGATATATATATATATATATATAGAATTTATATGTGCACATAATTAACTAAGATTGAAATATATACATACACATTTGTTTATACTATATCATTTTAATAAATAGTATAAATTTATATTATTTAACTAGTTCTTTTTACATAGAATATATATATTTACATAGGTATATAAATATTTCAACAAAGTTAGAAATATAAACATATGCATTTGTTTATACAATATTATATTAAAAATATTATAAGTTCATATTATTTAAATTAATTAAATATATATATGGATATACAAATTAATAAATATATATGTTATTATTTTTTGAATATAATGTAATTTAAAATATATTTGATCAAATTTTGTAAAATAAATTATTATTTCAATTCCAAATACAATTTTAAACAAGTAAATTACATGTAACGGTACCAACTTTTGTTTCACAACCACGCAGTTAGTTTTTTTGGATAATAGTTACATTACTGAATATATACAACACGGAAGTTTTGAAGCATGCAAGATCAATAAAAAATCACTAAAAATGTCCATCAGTGCCACATAAACATCGATGGCATTGTCGTCTACTTCTGCGTCTACCCTCGGCAGCAACAGTATCATGTAACTGATTTTGTGTTGGATCGTCAACATATGTATTATAGTTTAAATTAAAGCTCGACGACTTGATAAAGTTGTGGAGCTCGACTTTCTACGATCATGATACCCACTGCCTAGATGTGAAAATATAATAGGCGAGACAAAAAAACTCTCGACGACCAGTCTCGTATCCTAGATGTTGTTGTACAAACGGTATATGCTCCATGCGAAGATCTGAACTGAGTAGTGCAGAGAATGACTATGTACATGGCGGCATACCCCAATAAGAAGTGAACGGATCATCCGGTTGTGCCTCTTGAGCCACACAATAGTCAGTAGTATTATCTATACTGTGAGATACAGGATGTGTCAAAGTAGATGGGCCTGCCTTATCTGCTGCATTAGCATAAAGGAAGGAGAGATGTCGTGAGACGTAGAAGCATGGCTAGTAAATGCAGAGGTACCCCTGTGAGTAAAGTCACCCTCTACTACACTACTATATCTTCTCCTCCTTGTACCTCTGTCTTTTGGTGGTGGCACTGGTTGTTCAAGCATAAGCATATGGATTATAGATTGTTGTTGACGGAGTAGGCGCCTCAGATAATCAGTGGCATATATAGCTTCACTCCTTAACCGCATAAGTAAATCTGTATAATTCTGAGTTGCGCCATCAGCATTAAGCCTAATCTTCTCTACCGCCAGACTCTGAAATATGTGTAAATGAGAATAATATTAAAATATATCATAATAGGATACACATTATTATTAGTAACCGAAAATATAGGTACCATAGCATCCAATTCTAATATGTCTGAAGGTTGGTACCCATCCTGTATAGTCAAGTGGGACGGCGACATCTAACAACGTGTAATGCAATCATGCCACTCCATATATCTAGGCTCAATACTGTCAGACCCAGTGATAGGAGGGATAATGACAATGAGCTGATGTCTATCTGCCCACTAAGACATGTACTCCTAGTGATATCGAGCCCAATTCTGTCCACTGCATCCCTTGCGGTCTACATCGTGTAAAGTCGCTTCATGCACTGGTATATCTTGGGGAATATACTATCACATACCAAACTGTCGCATGACCCGCTCTGAATAATTGATTTATATGATGGCATGGTTGATCAGATCTCCACAGTGGTGTGATACATCTTGGTCCAAGCACCATAATATCGATGAACTCATATCATATGGCTCCCAGATAAACTTCAATTAACAAATGCATCAAAATTTACTTTACAATGAAAATACAAATTTTAAAAAAATAATGTTGAGCTATGTTCATTTCTCTATCAGTCATTCTACTAGTATGTTTCTAATAATTCTTATAGAATGACTCACCATACGTGTGAAGCTGTAATACATCATCCACCTTCATGTATATTAAAATTTTAATTAAGAAACACAAAACATTATTAGAACCTAATATTAATTATTATTGAATAATACCTTGCACCATACGGAGGAAGTGAAAGCTCATGATTGCCATTGCCAACGAGGGGGCCCATATTAATTCGAGAATATAATCGTTTAGGCACCAAAGTTGTAATTCGGGACCATGCCCATATATGCAATGTATATGAAAAATAATGTGCAGGATAAATAGAAAACTATGACATAAGAAGCTTATGACACTGATATGAGGGGGTTATATTAAGTTTACCTATAGAAATACCATCGCACAATCAATAACACCATCCATACTCCCAAATAGAATCAATGCACATACACATGTATATTGCTCTAAGTCATCCCGAGGGATATTATCATTCACCGAATTAGCCTGAAGATAACCCCTCAAGGTAGTCAAGAAAATGCGCAAACCTCTGAACTGTTGAGGATACGATTAGAATCCTAAGTAATAGTAACAATAGTCCTGACAGTGCTTAGTGGACCTCATCGTATCACGTCCTATGATAGGTTGTCCATCTACTGGTAGGCCCTAGATGACTGATATATATATCAGTCATCTATCCACCCAAAAATAAAAAGTATGTGTCTGAGGCTGCCATTTCTGTACAAGCGCAGTGATAAAATAGAAATTAATATAAAATATAGTCCTTGACAAAGAATCCCATATCATATAAAATATCAACCACATGAGGATGCAACACACCATCACCATCGAATCTCCAAAATGGTCCAACTCTATGCCAGAAAATAGAAGTACTAGTCCTTGATAAAGACTAATATTAATCCTACTCTAATAACATCATCTATGTCGAGAAGATGTTCCATGTTGTGTCGTATTGACCTATTGCCTCGTACAGGCTTATTGTCTGGCACATGCCTGAAGCCAATCTATCTAATTCAAAATTCGAGTAGTAGTATCCCATCCATGACGATTCTGAATCCATAATGATGGATTGTGGCACAACTCGAAAGGGAGGGTATCCCAATAAACTTCATTCGGCAATGGCTCAAACTTCCCTCTATAAGTATCAACATAAGAAATGGTGTTATAATATGATTTCATGAATATTGTTAGGTTAACCCCAAAATAACGACAAGCAAGGAATTCTAAACTAATTATAGTTGTTGTATGAACACTCTATTGACCTTAGCTTCACAACGTGTGTAAAATTCCTGGATGATCTTGGCCGACGCATTATGACAGGTGCAAATTACTCAGTGTAATCAAACATATATACTATATGCTCTATAGATTGATTCTGCCAAAACTCGTAGTTTTGTAATACATTATCGGGCCACAGTTGGTTGTTCTCCATTATTTGACGACCCTTCGATAGCTGATCAAGAAAATATTTTACAGAGCGATAGAATGTAATATGTACAATAGCACTTATTGGGAGTCGTCGAGCACCTTTCAGCATTCCATTAATGCATTTTGATATATATTTGTTGTCATTATACCACAGCACCATCCTCTATCATGAGCAATAGTCCATTGAGACTTATTAATATTCTCTAAGTATGCATACACATCCTCTTTAAGACTCTTGATTTGTTCCATGACCTTATCAAAATATCTGATTATCAATTGTGAACCAACTGTCCTACATAAATCCCTTATTATAATAATCTCGAACCACTTGTTGAAGTTAGAGGACACATGCCTTAAGCTAAATTGATGCACTCCGTGAGGGGGCATGAAATTAGTATATTCAATAGCTCCAAGGAGGCCACTATGCCGATCAGAAATAAAACACACATTTTCAACCCCTCGTATAATATGTCTAGACAACATATTAAGAAACTATCTCCAAGATGCAAAAAATTCTTCATCAACAACTACAAAAACCAGAGGCAGAACCTATTGATTTGCATCAATTCCTACAGTGATCAATATCTTGTATTTGTACTTTATGTAAAAATAGGTTTTAACCACACTAAAACTTTGCAACCATTTTGGAATCCATCGATACATGACTTGAATGCCCAAAAAATATATTTCAAAAACTTCTTTTCTAGTAACTCAGTGTCAATAGTGCCACTCCATAATTGCACCTGGATTTTATTTTTGTAGAGCTCTCAGATACTTAGGCAACTTTTTTACTGAGCTCTCCCAAGTTCCATAAATATTTTTCCTCATGCGTTTCAAACTGTGTCAGGCCTTATGATATGAAATTTCATACTAATATTTATCCTTCACATTTTGTTGGACATAATCACACTGAACTATGCCCATAAGCAACCTAATGATCATGTTTTTACATAAATTACAATGATCCACATACATTGAATTCATAAGGCACATGTGGGGGGGGGGGACTTGATGAATTGTATAAATCGAGCTTTGTTTTCGATGATGCTTGAAGCCCCCAACTACACCCCATGGTCAATGTACTATGCTTGCATTTGAATTTTCGTAGTTTTGGTGTACTCTCAACCCCCGATACTCACGTCTCACAACCCGTACGGAGTAAGTTTTGACTGAAGCTTGCAAATTTTTCTTGTATTTGAATACTTTACACTTTTCAAGCTCTCCTTTGCTGGAGTCATAAAACTTTTCCTTATTTGGAATATTAATAGAGTCCACAAGTATTTCCGGGTACGTTGTAGTAAAGAACGGGACGATCGAATAAAAGTCATATATATTTGTCATTGACGGCATTGGGGTATACACTGACACTTGATGCTGAGACGAGGTTCCCTCATCACGTTGTTCATACATCTTCTGCATATCCGCAATATCAACCCCATCATCATCATCATCATAATCATCATCATCAATTTCATCGAGTTCGGAATCAACATGTTTTTCAATATCAAAACTATCGACTAGTGGTTCAAACAATTCATTAGTGTATGCATTATGCAGTTCTGCATCAGTACCATCACATTCAACATTTTGATTTGAAAATAAAAAATACTCTTGACCGGAGCTTGAAGCACCTAGAGTAAGGTCATTGATGCCAATACTTGTCATCTCTTGCGTGACTGTAGGCATATCAAACACACTTTCATCTCTTAAAAACGATGCATATTGGTATATTATTATCATTATAATTATATATTAATTTCTTAGACATAATATATAATTATTAATTTATTTAATTATACTTTATTATATTAGTACATAAATCTACAATATATAAAAAAATAAGTAATATTATAAACTACATAAATGATTTATTAAGTACTATTATATAGTTGATCATTATTATAAATTGATTATTAAATAATTAATATACAATTAATCATTATTATATAATTATGTATAATCATTGCGTATTACAATATTATATTATAATTATTATTTTTAACATATAATGCTTTCAACATTAGTAAAGTGTGAAAATGAATATATATATATAAGTAATGTTTTCATCAAAATTATAAATATGAAAATAGTTAATTAAATATTATTACCAATATAATTATATATATTAATTTCTTAGACATAATATATAATTATCAATTTATTTAATTATACTTTATCATATTAGTACAAAATTCTACGATATATAAAAAATTAAGTAATATTATAAACTACATAATGAATTTGTTAACTAGTTAGAGATAATTAATTATTTACTAAGTATTATTCTATAGTTGATCATTAATATAAATTGATTATTGAATAATTAATATAAATTAATCATTAGTTTATAATTACGTATAATCATTATGTATTAAAATATTATATTATAATAATTATTAATGTTAACGTATCAACATTAGTAAAGTGTTAACATGAATATATAAGTAATGTTATTATCAACATTATAAATATGAAATTAATAGTTAATTAAAAATTATTATCATTATAATTATATATATTAATTTCTTAGACATAATATATTTATTAATTTATTTAATTATACTTTATTATATTAGTACATAAATCTATATATAAAAAAAATTATTAATATTATAAACCACATAATTGAATTTGTTAACTAGTTAGAGATAAATAATTATTTATTAAGTATTATTATATAATTACGTATAATCATTACATCTTAAAGTATTATATGAATAATAATTATTTATATTATAAATATAAATTTATCAATTAATTTATTGTTAAACATTTTAATTTTATACATTAATTTCATAGACATAATATATAATTATTTATTTAAGTATTATTTGTTAATATTTTTTTATTATATAATAAAAATAATAATGTTATAAGCTACATAAATGTAGTGAAATTTAAGTTCTCAATAACTCAATTCTTCTTCATTGCAAAAATCATATTTTATTGAAAAAAATAGGATAATTATGGGGAAGATTGCCTAAATACATCTAGATTTTGATAAGTTGTGGTAATTACTTAGAAACTTGTATCTTTTAACATCTAAATGAAAGCATCGATGGGTGTGACTAAAGTACAAATAGATATTCAAATCAACTAATATATGATATCCAAATTGAAATTTTCAAGCGAAGTGACAAAGATAAAATATATAAAAAAATAAAAAAACATGAATACAAAGGTTGGATTATCCACATATAGTATGTTCTTAAAAATAAAACTTCACGTGCCATTGAGAAATATAGATTTAACATTACATAATAATTTATTTCTTCAATATAAGAATATATCTAGTCATAATTATTATAATAAAATACACATATTGTAAGTAAATGTTATGGTACTTTTAAGTAGTGTCACACTCAAAATATGATTCTCGTCGAAGTTTAACCCTTGTACAAATAATATTTACCTAAAAAAAATGCAAAAATATGAATTATTCTCATTGTCTTCGTGAAAATCATAAATAATAAAATCAAAAAAATTTACGAATTCAGAGAATGCAAAAAATACGAGCGGTGCCTAAGACTAAAAGAGATAAATAATTTTAGAATAAGAAGAATGCAGATGAAGAAGAGAGGAGAGGATTGAAAAAGAAGAAAAACATTAGAGGAAGAATAATAGAGAGAAACTTGATAGGATTTTTGATGGAAGGGGAAAAGAATATAAGCACAATGGGAAGAAGTCTGCCTCTCTTTTAAAGGGAGGCAGACTTGACCATCGGTCAGATGGTCATTGACCATTCTGACTAATTTTATTTTATTTTTAAAATAAAAGTGCAACCTAGGGTTGCAGTTCTAAAGTAGAACCACAACCCAAGGTTGCGCTTTTTGTTTCTGTGTTAGCGAAGGATTTGATCATTTGCTGACAAAGAGGCATGGTCTGCCTTGTGCCTCGGAGACTACGCCTGCATTCAAATTTAAAATTTGAATTCAAAGCGCAATATGTCTTTACACTTCAAATAAAAAAAATTAAAAACTCAGTAAGCGCAAATAGAAGTTGTGTTGTTTTTTTAAAGCCCAACCTGGAATTGCGCTTTTACGAAAAATATTAAAACACCTACAATCCACGGTAATTTATTAATAAAGAATTAAAAAAATATTTTGTTAAATTAGTCGTTGTTTTGGTGTATACAAAAAAATTTAAGAATAAATTAAAAAAACTACTCTTGAAATTTGGCCTAATTAAAAAAGTACATCAAACTTTCAAAATTACAAGTACCCCCAAATAACAGAAGTCTAGTCAAAAACTAATGAAATTAGCGAAAAGTTAAAACTACCCTATGGTTTATCCTAATTACAAAAAAAAAAAAAATACAGTGATCTTTTAAAATTATAAATACCTGCTTGAGGTATATCTTTATTTTATAAATACCCCCTTAGTAAGTACACTTTGTAAAATAGAAACAAATATTAAAGGGGTATTAATTTACAAACTTAGATGGATTTTTTTATAAATAGCCTAAACCTCAAGAGTAGTTTTTGTAATTCACCCCAAAATAAATATTAACCGTCGAGGAAGAGAAGGGTTGCATCGACGGGTTAAGGGCTGGGGGGGAGGGGTATGGGGCTGGTGATCAGGGGAAGGGGGATTGCCGGGGTGGGGGCTGGTGAATAGTAACTTTTTTTTATTTGTTTTGTGTGTGTGTGTGTATATATATATATATTTTAAAATTTTTTAATGTAAACATATATTCCAGTCTTTAAATATTAAATTGCATTAATACTTGAATTTATCTAGTTTATAATATATAATATGAGCAAAATTTAAACCTTAAACTTTGCTCAAATTATTAATATTTAAATATTAGTGAAAAATATAAATTATGAAAATATACTAAAGAAAGTTTTGAACAATAAATAAGTATGTTTTTATAAAAAAAAAAAGATCAAAAAATCATTAAAATATGCAAAAGGAATTAAAATGTTACTCAAATTGTGATATTTTAATTAATATAAAATTATAACAATTATATCCCTATAAAATATAAAATATTATAAATAGTTCTAAGGATATTTTTGTCTCAACACATTTTATGAATAGTACTTCAGGGGCAAACTTGAATTTTTACTTTAATTTTTTAATGACGTTAACAAATTCCGTTAGGACAATTAACGGCTGGTGCAAAATATAAGATAGATGCAAATCTCAAGAGTGATTTTTATAATTTTAAAAAATAGCTTCTTTTTTTTTTTAGTAATTAGATCAAATTTCGGAGTAGATTTTGTAATTCACTCAAAATTTAATAGCAAACAATATCAATTATAAATTTCAAGTAAAGATTAAGGTAAAAGTTGAAATAACTAACGAACTCACTTTTTCAATTGAATTTGATGTATTGTTAGATTTCTTAAGTGAATGTTAGCCATGAAGAACAAATTATAGTTGATCTTAAAATTAATTTCGTAGCCCAAAACAAATTCACATATTGATGTTGAATTTAATATTTTCATCTGAGTATGAATGTGAAATTAAGGGAAGTGACATCAATGATTGATTGAGAAGATTTATTATCCAAATATTTGTTCCAGAATTGTTCATAATTTGAAAAATATACAAGTTCTTCGTGTGTATGTGTGTGTGTATATGTGTACCTTAATAATTAGATATGTTAAATTTAAATTTACTTATTTTATAAATATCACTAAAAACTTCGTAAAAGAGGCTCGTTCTAAACTAAATAACTTCTTATTTTTTGTTTATATTTGTTAACTAATAAAAAATCTTATTTAGAATGATTTTAGTATTGAAAATATTAAACTTATTTTAGGAATTAGAGCCCAAGTTCAATAATTAATTTCAAATCCAAGAATTAAATCATAAGCTCAATATTAAATCCAAGCACATGATTTAGAAGTTTCCAAGGTTAGGTGATGAAGATAATTATGTGATTAATGTAAATTTTTATAGAATTGTGTAGAAAAATGATGTGTATGATTATTATAATTTTGAAGTTATTTAATTGTGTGGTTGAGATTGATTTGCAACTAGTATAAATACCCCTCCCATTTGTATTTAGACATCAAGAAGAAGTGTGAGTTTTTAAGTGAGTGAAAAAAATAAGAGTTTGAAAGTTGAGTTATATCTTGAATATTTTGAGTGAAAAATAACTTATATAAGTGAGTTTTTCAATACAAGTTATCATTTGTAAACATTTTTCTTCAAAACAAAGTGGTATCAAGAGCCATGGTTATAAAATTTCTTGAAATTCTAACTATGCTATGTGGTTGCACCTTTGACTGATCTTCCACATCAAAAAAGATTTTTGAAATTTTTATCCACAGTGAGATCGTGTTGAAAGTTTTTTTGAGTCAAACCACTGAGTTGAGCCGAGCCACCACCATGCTAAGCCGCTGACCAAGCTATTCTGAGCCAAGGATCGAGCTGTCAAGCTGTTTGACCAAGCACTATTCATGCATTGATCGATCAAATAGTCAACTTTGACTTTGACCATTGATTTTGGCCAATTCATACTTAAGATTTTTCGGTGTTTCGGATTCATCTTTATCATCATAAGTTTAAATTCAAACTCCATTAAAAGGTATGATAAATAATGGTATGACATCATTTCTAATTCTCACTCTCACTAAAAATAATTATGATAATTAGAGTTTTAAGATGAAAGCTCTCTTGGATGCTCATGATCATTGGGAAGTTGTAGAGAAAGGTTATAGTGAACCAAAGAATCAGATCACTTTAACCACAACACAAAAAGAGAGTTTAAAAGATTCAAGAAAGAGGGACAAGAAGGCTCTCTACCTCATCTATCAAGTTCTTTATCATGATGACTTTGAAAAGATTTCAAGTGCGATGTCTGCCAAGGAAGCATAAGACAAGCTTCAAACCTCGTGTAAAGGAGCTGAACAAGTAAAAAAAATTTGTCTCCAAACATTGAGAGTGAGTTTGAATCTCTGCATGTGAAAGCATTCGAGTTTATTTTTTATTATTTCACCAAAGTGTTGGCTGTTACAAATCAATTAAAAAGAAATGATGAAAAGTTGGAAGAGATAAGAATAATGGAAACTCACTATATCCAAACTTTGATCACATTGTTATGACAATTGAAGAACTCCTCAGGATGCAACTCAATGAGAAGCATGAAAGCATTGGAAATGAGAGAAACCAACAAGGTCGAGGCCGAGGCAGAGGTACAACTCGTAGAAGAGGTGGAAACCGCGATCGTGGATGAGGCTGGAATAACAATTCTAATAATTCTTATGAGAAAGGTGAAAGTTTAACAAGAGGTTAAGGTTGTAGAAGAGGCAATTCAACCTGTGGTATGAAAAATCTCATGTTCGATATTATAATTGTCATAAATTTAGACATTACACTTCAAAATGCAGTAACTCCAACACAGTGGATGAAAAGACAACTATGCTGAATCAAAAATCAAGAAGAAATAAACTTTGTTGCTGGCATACAAAGATAATGATGGAGGTCAAGAAGATACTTGGTATCTTGACATTGGAGTAAGCAATCACATGTGTGGAAAATGGAGCATGTTCGTAAAGCTAAATGAATTAGTAACGGGCAATGTCTCTTTTGGAGATGATTCCAAAATATCGATAAAAGAAAAAGGTAACATCCTTATTTGCGCAAAAAATGGGAGTCATCAATTGATTTCAAATGTTTACTATGTGCCCAATATGAAAAGCAACATCTTAAGTCTAGACCAACTCTTAGAGAGAGGCTACGAGATTCACATGAAAGATTATAGTTCTTTTATAAGAGATGGTAAAGGAAATTTAATTGCTAAGGTAAAAATATCAAATAATAGAATGTTCGCCTTGAATATACAAAATGATGTTACCAAATGTTTAAAGACATGTTACAAAGATCCATCTTGGCTATGGCATCTTTGATTTTGGCATCTCAACTTTGGAGGGCTCCAACTATTGTTCAACAAAGAAATGGTAAGGGGTTTTCCTTGCATCTATTACCCTGACCAACTTTGCAAATCATGTTTACACAGAAAACAGGTTAGAAAACCTTTTCCGAAGGAGTCATACTCAAGAGCTCAAAAGCCACTAGAGCTCATTTATGTTGATGTGTGTGGTCCAATTAAGCCAAGTTCCCTTGCTAATAGTAACTATTTTCTTCTTTTAATTGATGATGTTTCAAGAAAAACTTGGGTTTATTTCTTGAAGCAGAAATCAGAAGTTTTTGAGGTGTTTAAGAAGTTCAAAGCTGTTGTTGAAAATGAAAGTGGTCGTGAGATTAAAGCAATGAGAACTGATCGAGGAGGAGAATTTACATCTAATGAGTTCAAGGAGTTTTGTGAAGTAAATGGAATCTAACACCCTCTTACCATTTCTAGATCTCTCTCAACAAAATGGAGTTGCTAAAAGAAAGAATAGAATGATCCTCGACATGGCAGGAAGTATATTGAAAGAGTAAGAATTTGTCGAAGGAGTTTTGAGCTGAAGCTGTGGCATGTGCAGTTTACCTATCCAACCGATCACCAACAAGAAATGTATAGGGAAAGACACCACAAGAAGCATGGAATGGAAGAAATCTTGGCATCTCCCATCTAAGAGTATTCAGGAAGCATAGCACATGCTCATGTACCTGATGAAAGAAAAACTAAGCTAGATGAAAATAGCGAGAGTTTTATCTTCATCGGCTATGATTCAAATTCAAAGGGCTACAAGTTGTACAATCCTGATAATAAAAGGTTTGTAGTCGAGATGTGATAGTTGATGAAGAAAGAGAATGGAATTTTGACTCTCATGCAAGTGATTTCAACTTCTTCCCTCAATTTGAAGATAATGAGACACCGACAAAACAATCAGGAAAAGTCCAACAACAATCCACTACTCCACCAACATCAATTACTCTAAGAGATTCACCACCATATTTCCTAACTGAGAGGAACCAAGAGTGTACAAGAAGTCTCCAAGATCTCTATGAGGTAACTGACAGACTTAAAACCTCAAATTATTTTTCCTATTCGCAGATTGTAAACCAGTAAGTTTTAAAGAAGCTGCACAAGATAAAAGGTAGAGAGATGTGATGGATGAAGAAATCAAGACAATGGAGAAGAATGACACGTGGGAACTAGTTTCACTTCCAAAACGGCACAAGGTTATTAGAGTCAAATGGGTTTACAAAACAAAGAGAAATGCTAAAGGAGAAACTGAAAGATACAAAGCGAGACTTGTTGCAAAAGGCTATAGTCAAAGAGTTGGAATTGACTATGATGAGGAATTTGCTCCAGTTGCTCTATTCGAAACTATAAGACTAATCATTTCTTTAGCAGCATAAAATAAGTGGAAGATTCATCAAATAGATGTAAAGTCTGTTTTTCTTAATGGGTTTCTCGAAGAAGAAGTCTATATCCAACAACTTTTGGGTTAAGAAGTGAATGGGCAAGAAGACAAAGTTCTAAAGTTGAAGAAAGCTTTTTACGGGTTGAAACAAGCACCAAGGGCATGGAACAGTCGGATAGACAAGTACTTCCAAGAAAATGGCTTCTTCAAGTGTCCTCATGAACATGCTCTCTACATAAAAGTAAAAGATGGAGATATTTTAATTGTGTGCCTTTATGTAGATGATCTCATTTTCACTAGCAGCGATCTAATGATGTTTGAAGAATATAAAAAGGTGATGACCCAAGAGTTTGAGATGACAGATACTGGTCTAATGACATACTATCTTTGCATTGAAATCAAGCAAAAAAAAAAAAAAAAACAAATCAAAGCTATGCAAAGGAGATCCTAAAGAAGCTTAAAATGGATAACTGCAAGCCTATCAACACCTCAGTGGAATGTGGAATCAAACTATCCAAGTATGATGAAGGTGAAAGTGTGAATTCAACTCTTTTCAAGAGCCTGGTCGAAAGTTTGTGCTATTTAATGTGTACAAGGCCAGATATTCTCTATGTCGTTGGACTAGTCAGTCAATACATGGAGAATCCTATAACAATCCACTTCAAGACTGCTAAGAGAATTCTTCATTACGTAAAAGATACAATCAACTTTGGCTTGTTCTATTCAGTTTTTAATGATTATAAGCTTGTCGGATACATTGATAGTGATTTGGCTGGAGATACTGAAGATCGAAAAAGTACAACAGACTTTGTATTTTTTATGGGAGATACTATCTTTACCTGGATATCGAAGAAGCAACTAATTGTCACTCTATCAACCTGTTAATCTGAGTATGTACCTACTCATCTTATATTAGTCATGCAATATGGCTAAGAAATTTGTTGAAAGAAATGAACATGCTGCAAGAAGAACCAACTAATATTTTTGTGGACAACAAGTCAGCAATAGGCTTTGACCAAGAATCTAATTTTTCATAACCAAAACAAGCTATTTACATTCGCTACCACTATATTAGAGAAAGCATTGAGATGAAAGAAGTTCAAGTCAAGTACGTGAAATCTCAAGATCAGATTGCAGATATTTTTACTAAGCCACTCAAGTATGAAGACTTCGCGAGGTTAAGAAAATTACTTGGTCTTATAAAACAAGTTTAAAGGGGGGTGTTGAAAATACTAAAATTATTTTAAAAATTGAAACCCAAGTTCAAGAATTAATTTCAAGTCCAATATTAAATACAAACCCATGATTTAGAAGCTTTTAAGGTTGGGAGATGAAGATAATTATGTGACTAATGTAGATTTTTATAGAATTGTGTAGAAGAATGATGTGTATGGTTATTATAATTTTGGAGTTATTTAATTATGTGGTTGAAATTAATTTGAAACTAGTATAAATATTCTCTCTCATTTGTGTTTAGGCATCAAGAAGAAATGTTAGCTTCTAAGTGAATAAAAAAAAATAAGAATTTAAGAGTTGAGTTGTATGTTGAGTATTTTAAGTGAAAAATAACTTGTATAAGTGAGCTTTTTAATACAAGTTATCATTTGTGAGGATTTTTCTTCCAACATTTAGCTATAAATTAAAAGCTCATAAGTACCGAGTTTAAATTCATTGCATTTAGTGAATGGCCCATTTGGTTTAGATTAGTTTTTTTTAAAAAGATTATTTGAAAACTAAATTATAATGTAACCAATTTAGTTAATCAATATCTTCCAAACATTTTGTGGTTATCAATTTCAGTTTTTTGTGTATGATCAAATTGAAAGCATAAAAATTATCCAATTTTTTTGGAAGTCCTTTACATTTTTCACTTATTCAACTGTATTTTAATGATTTTTTATTTTTTATTTTTGTCTAGATTGTTTCTTAATCATTTTTTAACTTAATTGAATAATTCATTAATTAAAAGAAGTGACAAAATTAATTCATCGGATTTAATTAAAAATAATTTGAACTAGGTGAGCACTAAGATAACTTTCATTCCATAAAATACGAATTACTAGAAATAAAACGAATTGTATTGAATATAACTTTGTCTGGAAATTACAGTAAATAACTTAGATACATTTCTTCACGAATAAAAATATTAATAATAATAAATAAATACTAACTTTGTAAATTCAAGTTTTCAATCAATCAACATGGATATATGAGTACTAATACAAATATACTATACACAAAGATAATTAAAATAGTTGTCGCACATTCAACTAATAATTAAGTACGCGTAGTAGTTAACCAATGAGAAATACAAAATCATAAAGACAATACGAAACAAAAGTAGAATATTAAATATTAACTACACACTTTCAAAATATATATATATATATATATATATTACTATTTTTCTAGTGCATGCAACACATTATATATAACCAAATTGAATAACTTCACATCATAATATTGATAAGTAATTGTTGTTTCAACTATTTTCAATGGTTCACAATTTTCTCAACTAATAAATTACTCATATTTATTCACGAGAATAGTTAAGCAAAGTTCACATTTAATGAAAAAAAAACTAAGTAAATTAAATTCTTTCCAAAACAAAAGCAAGCACAATATGAGGAAAATTGGCTTCCTCATATAAATTAGACGATTATTACTATTTACTTCAAAAAAATTAGAAGTCTAGTCTATCTGCATAGATATTCTAAAATAAAGGTTTATTTCTTAAAATATTTTTTTTCCTCTTTAATTTAAAAGTAATGATGTGAGATCATTAACTCACAATTATTATTTTTAAAAATAAAAGTATATAATACAAAAAATTTCTATGTTTTTAACTCTCATAAAAAAAATCTGTATCTGATCAAACTGGAGCCATAAAAATGAAACGATTGGAGTATCTTTTTTATGACGTTAAAATTTAGTTTGTGGTCAACTTAGCTTTATATTATTTATATACTATTGGCTATGACAATCAATGAAGCACTTAATTTAAAATAAAAAGGAATAGAAGCTCGGACAAAGTTAAATAAAACAAAGTATAGTAAAAGATCCACAATTCCTAGCATATAATTTATTTTATTTCTTTTTTTTCTTTCTTACTTAGCATAAAAGGAGCTAAAATTGACTTTTCTTTTCTTTTTTCTTTTTCATTTTGCTCATTTATGTTGTTGATTCATCCTTCTTCTTCTCCTAGAATTGTAATAGGAATATGGATAAATAATGAGAAAAGAGAGATTCTAAAAAATACGCAGTTATACAAAAGTGTCAACTTTAAAGTTACATTTTGTCATTTGAATTCCTTGTAGCTTATGGCTTATGGCTGGAAAGCCCACAAATTCAGTTCCATTTGGCAATAAAAAAGTATTCAAGAAATATGATAGAAAAAAAGTGTCAGCTTATAAAAGAGTTTAAGATAAAAAAAAAGGAATCTTGCTTTTATATTCAAATTTTGCAACTTAAAAATACAAAAAGTCTGAATTGTGCCCTCCTTATTAGCTATTTAATAGATACTAATTATTGTCACAATAGGCATCACAAAAAAAAAGAAAAAAAAAAAAGAGAGAGAAAAAACTTAATGAACTAATCTTTCTTATTTACACACACACACACACACATACATATATATATATATATATATATACAATTTTTCCCAGATTTTGCATTTTTCGTTTATTTCCCTTGTTCATTTCTACTCTTTCCATTTCATGGTTTTCAACATTTTTCATTAGGATTTTCCACATTTTTGGTCATTATTTTGCAGGGCTTTTCATTAGCCATTGCAATCTAGCACACTTTGTTTTTTCAAATGTCCCATAAACAATGTAAGAATTAACACTAGCTAGCAAGCATATTACATTTTTCTTTACTTGCGAAAGGGGTTATGCGTAGTGTACTAGCGAATATGAAAAGAAAATTAAGATGCTAATGAAGGAGATTTCAACATACTTGTTCCTGCCCAGGACAAGTGAGATATCCCAATTTTCATGCATGGGAGTGGCTCAAACAAATAAGAATTCGGTTCATTCTCTTGAGGGATTTTGGACATATTTCACCATTATTTTGCATGTTCATGTTATTTTTTAATTTTTAGGACTATATGGACATTTTTCATGCTTATTTTCATTCTAATGCTATTTTGCATTTATAGGAATTTTTTGACATTTTTCCTGCCTCATTTGCATTTAATGCCATCATGTATTTCTAGGAATGTTTAGACATTTTTCATATATTTTTTTTTTTTTTTTTTTTGCTAACCCAAGTTTCAGGCTTACGCCCGACTAATTTTAAGATAGGCTAACATTTTCCCCTAATTTGACCTCCAGAAAAATGTAGTCACAACTTATACGCGATTGGAGCAGAACCTTCGATTGAAGCTAATTCACCCAACAGACCCTCCTTTTACATCACACGGCAGAGACCATGGAAGGGTAATATAGAGGGATAGGAATTTATATACATTTTTCATGCTTATTTTCCATTTCATACTATTGTTGCATAGTTTAAAATTTTTAGACATTTTCATGTTTATTCCTATTTTTATTCTCTTTGGGCATTTTTTGGAACTTCTAGATACTTTTTAACTACTACCTTTTTATTCTACTGTGCAATTTTAGGATTGTTTGAATATTTTTTGCAGCTTTAGGAGTTTTTGGAAATTAATCATAATTATTACATCTGCAAGATACTTATGCCACTTTTTGGACTCCTTGGAATTTTGTGAACTTTTCCCCTATGAAATTTGAATGTGAATTTTTTTCATTTTATCCCAATTTTTATAATTACTGCACGAACAATGTTAAGTTTTGCCCAACAACACCCTCTCATACTTAAACAAAAACTCTAGCCCACTGGGCTCTCCTTCCTTATTCAAATTAAGCTCAGCCGATCAGGAGTAAATACGATGTATTTATTTGATTGCTTATTCTATATTTATTTAACTTTGTTATTAATTTGTTTGTTTCTGTCTCTCTCTTAATACATAAATAAATAAATAAATAAACTACTTAAGTTACATTTCAAATCCTTAATAAATAAATAAACTAAACCCCTTCCATGTCAAAATAAAAAATTTACTCTAATAGCTTAAAATTGATAGAACTCGACAATGTAACCCAATATTAGAATATGTCCTGAATAGCCTAAAAAAGAATCCTCAATGCTATTAAAATGACTCTAAAGAGAAAAAATAGACTAAAGAAAATAAAAACTTTTCACTACTCAATGTCGATCATACATTTATAGAATTCAATAAAAACCCAATTTGTACTGTAATATGATAAAATGAGTTCCATAGCTAATCCTCAATAACTTTCAATATCACTACTTGCTATAAGGGCATTATTAAGCCGTTAATTAGATCATTATCTTCTCCAAGCTTAACAAGTGTAACTGGAGGAAGAAATTATATAAAATATAAGCAGAGACTTGGTGAGTTAATATAATGTAAATAAAATGGATGCGCATGAAACAAAAACTTTATTAGTAAATATATTTTTATGGATAAAGAAACATTCATTTAATATGAAGAAAATGACACCGCTTGCACAATTTATTTTTTATTTTTTTTAAAAAAGGCAACTATAAATTCAATGATATGTTCATCTAAAAATTTCAAATCAGTTTAAAAATTTTACTTAAAAAAGTCAGATGCAAATACATTACTTGCCTGAATCGGCCTAAACAAATCATATCGAATACTCATTTGACAATAATCTGTTGATAATCACATATCATAACATTTTAAATTTCCATGAAGAATTGCAAATCCACATGCATCGTATGAAAAAGTTGGATTGTATTCTGAAAGTTTCAGAATAACCAATCCTCCTAACACTCAACTTAGATTCTAAGAGGTAAAAAGTAAGAGAAAAGTAAGTTGGATGGACTGAAGAAAAAATGAACCTTCCAGTTTACAACAGCTGGATTATGTTAGTCTCACTTATCATACAACACTAAATTATAAACTGTTACCTATTTTGGATATATACAACATCTGATAATGTCAATAGATTACTTACAATCATGCTATGCACGTAACCAAGCAGCCCTGCACACTCTTAATTTTCAACCAGTTGTGTCTTCAGCCAGACGTCTTCTCCATGCAGCCAAAAGTGCATTTTTTCTCTCTCAACTTCTGTGGTGCCTTCATTTTCTCATACCCTAAGACTAGCATATTATAATGCACATGCAGACATGCTGCTTTTGGAGACTCCTACAATAACCAACTTGCTTGTAATGAATTGTCCCCCATCTATGGGTCGACTCCATTTACCTCTAGTGTCTTGTGGCAAAAGAGCACTCATGTTCCCGCACACAACACTATTCTCATGCTTATCAACACTACAAGTACCTTTAGGTTCGTAACTCACCATGTTGTCCTTCATCCGTGCCTAGTTTAGGGTGAGTCACACATCAATTTAAGGATTACTGAGGTGCCATGGTACCACTCCAGTGCCATAGAGCAAGTTATGCAATTTTGTAATATTATATGACTACATTCGTGATTCTGCAACGTAAAATCCCAAAATGCAGTAGCCAAGCAAATTTGTAGCAAAAGAATTTAGAGTGAATATGAGTATTGCAAAGTCACATGTCAACAAGCAATTCACCAACATAATAACAAAGACACATGTCAACAAGCAATTCAGCAACATAATTCTTCGTTCAGAGAATTTTGGACCAAAGAGTTTTCAGAAACAACATTAAAGAGTGTCTAACCAGAGAATTCAAATTAAAGAAGTCCATGCACCAAAGACCCATCAAAGTTCTTGATTTCATCAACCACAGTCAGCGCTGCAGCCAGCTCTTCCTTTTCTTGCTGTAGTCTTTGATGCAACTTCTCAACAGCAGCCATGCAAGTTTCTAACTCTTTTTCATAGGTTTCCACTGCTTTCTGCCTCTACATCCTTAAGAGTTGAAACACCCTCACACAGCTGCCTGGCTTTGGATATCTGATTAAGCCTTTCACGAAGCCATCCAACTTCCACCTTGACAAGTTCAAGGTCTCCAATTTGACCAAGCATGGATTGGAGCTCCAAGGGCGTCAACTGCATAAATTTTGAACCTTCCAACCTCTTGTAAATTCTACAAACCATCTCTAAAAGGCATGAACGTGATTCCATTGAAAATGTGCTTTCCTTAGCAATGTCCCCATACTTTGTGAAGATGGCCTTAAGGATAGGCACCATTTCCTTTTTCACTTTATATTCATCAACATCAACTTATGAGTTCCCAAGTTGGGATATAACCTCATTATTTTCAAAAGATTTATCATCCACCAAGGCAACCATTGGCATGCTATGAATTGAAGATCCAGTACGATGCTCACAAGTTTGGGCATTTCCACTGCCAGCATCCTCTGGCCTGTGGGCAGAGATATTGGAGACCACATTAGCCTCCCTTTCTTCAGAGCAGGGAGGAGCCGCTTGGAAGGGCAATTCAGGTCCCTGAGTTTGGGCATGGCTATCTGAGGTACATTTCTTTAAATCCTGTACATTCTTTGAGGGAACTGACCGATTTTCCATTTTGGAAAAGGAAGTCATGCCATCCTGGGCTCCTGTAATCTTATCAGGAGAATCTAATACCTGCACGGCAAAAAGAATCATTGTGCTTTGTTTTATTGAATCTAATTCTATATTTCTGATAAGATTTCCAAAGAAGTTAGCTCATAACACAGAAAAGATAGCAATATTAACGCAAAAAGTTCAAAGAAAGAGGCACAAAGATTGAGTACTGAAGGAAAGAAAATTCCAGCAAATGTTTGGAAACTACATATCTAGCAAGGGTATAATCCTGGATGAAATTAACAGTCATCAAGAAGCACCTAGAGCAGTTATACTGTAAATTCATCATACCTGAGCCTCCACTGGAACGTTGATGGCTGTATCCATTCATTTTGCATCAAAAAGAATTTGCTTCACCAGCAACAAGGTAGAACTATTCTTAGAAGTATTTCCATCATCATTTTGGAAGGGAAATCTTGAGGGAGTGTTCAATGCATCTTCTTTATCTGCAAGTTCCTTAGCATACTGAGTTTGGCACCTAGAAACCAAAGGAGTATCCAGTGATGCAGATGCAGGTCCCTGACAAACCACCACCAGTAGTCAGACTGCTAGTGTGAAGCATTCAGTTGGACTTTGGTATAAACATTAAATAGACTTCAAACTATTGAACCACACAGACAAAGAATGCACCAGGGAATTATGCAATTAAATCGTAACGATGTCATTGCATCTTCCCGTCAAACTCCAGTTCCACATCTAGGAACTGATGATGAAAACAACCGGCATTCTTCTCATATGCTAGAACAATAAGACTGACAATGCGATACAAAACCCCAGAAGAACATTTGTTTCTTCTACCAATATTTTTTGATTTAATGTGTCATCTGTTTAGAGTGAGGCAAATTATTCCCATTGTTCATTCAAGCAAGCAACTTAAATTTTAAAAGGAAGATTCTGGCAAGGAAGTCCTATTGCATTGTCTGACTGTCGCAATAAGCTCCACTAGACTCTCCACCTTGAGGAAGACTAAGTGGCACAAAATCATGCTGCCCAAATGTTAAAGAAATAATTCACGTTGAATATAATGTTGTGCTCAGAATCAGTTAGGGTTTTCTTTTTTAGATTTTTAAATCATGTTGTTTCACTAACATTTGGGACTCGTGTCAAGCTGTCAATAAAACTGTAAGTTTACAATGAGGTGAAAGTAATTGACTACAGACCTTCCAGAAATCCTCAAATGATAAATGGATCACAATTATAAGATTTCACGATTAAAAGTAGTCCAATTATGAACATAATCAAACGATCCCACTGACCAGTCGTGCTCAAAACTTCAAATGCATGGGATTCCAGGTTATGCATAAAACTCCACACATAAGCACTTAGATGAGGCCTTGTCTTTTGATGTTAAGAATCAGACCATAACCACACATACACAAATGAGCGATAAAGAATGGCACACTCAAAAACACAAACAAAAGCAGAAGGGATTCTTTCTTTCTGATCACATTCTTTCTTTTCCTTCTAGTCTCTTCTATGGCATAAATGCCAACATTACTGAAAACAAAAACATGAAGACAAACCAAGCACCCATATTACTAATTAAAAATTAAAAGACCACATATTTTCTTCAGTCTCAGTGTAATATCACTCATAGTACATTTTGTATTCTGATGGCAGAAATTCACTTCTTCTAACGCATAGAACCCATATTTACACACATACCCCCCCCCACCCCAAAACAAAAAATCCATCTTTCACTCCACACACAAAGGAAAACCGGAAAAAAAAAAAAAAAAAAAAAAAAAACATACACACACATATACCTGGAAAAAGAACAAAAGAAAAAAAAACAATTTTTTAATATACACCTAAACAAAGGGTTAAAAAACTGCCCCCCAAGATCACACACACTAGGTGGGGTGGAAGAGAAAATGGGAAAAATGGTCAGAAATACCGGTGAAGAAGCATTCCCAACACCATCACTGCTGTTGCTTTCTAACCCTTCTTCTTTTTCCACTTTGATCTTTTTGGGTCGTCCTCTTATCTTGTTCACTTTGGGTAGCCTCCCTCTCTTCTTCTCCATTTCTTGTTTTCTGTCTTTTCGCTTCTGTTCTTCTTCTCCCCTCTCTTATCTCCATTCAAACAGAGTAGCAGAATAGACACATACTAAAAATGATTCTAGATTTTCTGTGTTTTGTTTGGGAAACGAGTGCTTTCCTTGAGTTTTTCCAGACACGCAAGTTCACATTAATGGCTGACAAGAAATTACATACAAATGGCAAAAGCAGAAGAAAGCTGCACAATTTTTGAAGAAGCAGAAAGCTGAACAATTTTTTTTTTATTTTTTGCATGTTATTATTCGAATCAATTTTTAGATATCATATAAATTATTACGATTTAGAAAATCTAAATAAAAATTCAACTTTTTAATATTGATACCACTAGCATGGCTTTTTTGATTAATTTAATAGATTATAGTATATATAATTAATAATTAATTAATTATTGTATAGTTAAAAAAATTTAATAAATTTGCGCTTTGAATTGAAAGCGCAACTGAAGTTTGCGCTTTGAATTGAAAGCGCAAATTTCAATTACGTTTTTAATTTTTTTTATTTTATTTTAATAAAAGCGTAACTTAGTATTGCGCTTTTATTTATAATTGTGATTTTAATAATAATTACACAGTTAATAATTATATGATTAATTTTTTTGGATAATAATTACAGTATTGAATATATTATAATTTTTTTTAAAATACAAGAATAATAAAAAATACTAAATGCTATCGTCTACCTCGACGTCCACCCTCAACAATAACAACAATATCAGTATTATTTGACTGATTTTGGGTCGGATCATCAATATATGTACTATAGTTTAAATTGAAGTTTGGCCGATATAATGAAGTTGTGGATGTCGACTCTCCACGATCATAATACACGTTGTCTAGATGTGAAAATGGAACAAGTGAGATAATAAAATCTCAACATTCAGAATCGTATCCTGTCTAGATGTGAAAATGCAACAGACGAGATAATAAACTCTCTACATCCATAATCATATCATGTACTAATTTAATAGTTTATTGTAAATAGAATACGATTCTGGACGTGGAGAGTTTATTGTCTCGCCTGTTGCATTTCCACATCTAGACAACGTGTATCATGATCGTGGAGAGTCGACATCCATAACTTCATCAACTCGGCCAAACTTTAATTTAAATTATAGTACATGTATTGATGATTCGATCCAAAATCAATCAAATGATACTGATGTTGTTGTTATTATTGAGGGTGGACGTCGAGATAGACGATAGTGCTACTGATATACTTGTGGCACTGATGGTCATTTTTAGTATTTTTATTATTCTTGTATTTTAAAAAAATTATAATATATATATCCAATACTGTAATTATTATTCAAAAAAATTAATCGCGTAATTATTAATTGTACGATTATTACTAAAATTACAATTTTAAAAGAAAGCACAACACTAAGTTGCGCTTTCATTAAAAATAAATTGAAAGCGCAATTGAAGTTTGCGCTTTCAATTCAAAGCGCAAATCTCAATTGCGCTTTCACGCAATATATTAACACAATTTAATTATACTGTAATTAGTTAATTACTAATTATATTTACTATAAATTATTAAATTAGTCGGCTTTTTTTGACAGAATATTATCTTTTAAAACTATTGTTAGCGAAAAATTGTGGATTTTGGGGCGTTTAACTATATATGCAAAGACGCACACTACATAGGTGATTATTAACAAAGTTGTATATCTAGATTACAATTGAGCAATAGTTGTACTTACGGTTCACGACTATTTGAAAAAGTTGAGCAATAGACGCCTTATAGTTTTGCGATTGTTGCATTTATTACGCTGACTATACGCAACTGGATGAAAATTTGGAAAAGTTGAGCAATAGTGTCTATCTGGTTTGGGACTATCGTACATTTTTTAATTTTTGTGTAGGGATTAATTTAATTAAAAATAATTAATTTTTTACTGTAATTTGACGAGTGTTTAAAAAAATGCGTGAAAGCGCGTGTGAGAAATGCGCTTCCAGATGAAAGCGCGATCCTAACACGCGCTTTCACTATTATTTTGGTAGGAAGCGCTTCCTGTGGAGAGAGAAAGCGCAAGCTGTGGTTGCGCCTTCTTACGTTTTCGGTCGGCATTCAAGCCGACTGTTTCCCCTTCCCCTCCCTTCCTCCCCTCTCCTCTCCCCACTTTCCCTCCCGCGCTCAGCAGCTTCCCCATTCCCCCATTCCTCTCCCTACCTTCCCCCCCCCAATTTCCTTCATTTTCACCATTTCTCCCTCCCCCCAACTTCCCCATTACTCTCTCTCTCTCTCGGCCTTTCCCTCTCTATCGACCTCTCTTTCTCGATTTTTTTTCATCATTTTTTTCTTTTATTTTTCGGATTCTCTCATCCCCTACCTTCTTGACGTTCATTTTCGCTTCTTTCGATGAGTAATATTGTTATTATTTTTTTAAAATTTTTAATTAAAAAAATTGACTAATTAACATTTATATATTTTTGTTCAGGTTAGTACGCGATAGATTAAAATACGACGCAGATCATATTGTGAGTGTGACTTACAGGTATCATATTTCAATTATAATGTATATATTTTATTATAATAATTGTGAAGTAGATGTATTAATATTAAAAAAATAAATGTTCTTGTATTGAAATATTATTAATATTATTTTTTATAATGACATATGCAAGTACATTTTTAATAACATATTTTATATGTGGAAAAGCTAATGTTTGCATTTTTTTTTGTATATTATATTTGTTATTTGTTATTTGACTTGAAAATGTGAGTTAAAAATTATTGAACTATTTAGGAAATTTTTCTCAATAACTATGATAATCTTAATTAAATATTATGTCTTTGAAATTATTATTTAAAATTAAAATATTAATACTTATTGTGATGTAGTTATGGCAAATAGAAATAGCATCGATGTTTTGGTATACTTTGGTGGTCAAATTCTACAAAATACTAATTTAATAACATATGATCGCCCTGTAATTGGAGCTAGGAGAATATCTCGTAAGATAAGATTTTTTGAATTACTATTGAAAGTGTATCAGATTACGGGCGTTGATGATAAACAGTTCTTATTAAAATTATTTAGTAAGTACTATTGTGGTAATGTGTCACAACTAATATCAATAACTGATGATGAGGGATTGGAATTTTTCTTAGATCCAGGAAGAGAAAATCAATTTATAGAATTTTATGTTGAGGCAGAACAAAATATTCACAATACTGTGCCTGAGATACCAACAAGCAATGAGTATTATCAGTATGCATCATTTTTAAGAGATGATAATGTGTTTGAAATAACTACAGTGACGCAAGGTATGGCAAGTGTTGGCATCAATGAGTTTAATGTTGGTGATTCAAGCTCTGGTCAAGAGCATTTTGAAGGTACAAATACAGAGTTATATAATGCATACACTGATGAATTGTCCGAGCCACTTGTCGATAGTTTTGGTGCTGAAGAACATATTAATTTCGAACCCGATGAAATTGCTGATGAAGATAATGGTGATGATGGTGATGATGATGATGGTGATGGGGTCGAAATTAATGATTTGGAAGAGGTGAGGGCAACTCATCCCAACATCAAGTGCCAGTTTATACCTCAATGCCCTCAATAATAAATGAATATGACTCTAATCGTACCATACCATTCTTCACCACATGTTACCCATAAATAGTTGTGGATTCTATTAATATTCCAAATAGAGGAAAATTTTATGACTTTAGTATTGGAGAGCTTGAAAATAGTATGTTATTTAAAGACAAAAAAAATCTCCAAACTTTAGTTAAAGATTACTCTGTATGAGTTGTCAGACGTGAGTATCGGATCGTTGAAAGTACACCAAAATTATGAAAAGTGGAATGCAACCATAGTACATCGACCATGTGGTGTAATTGGGGGCTTCGAGCATCATTGAAATGAAAACTCGATTTATGGAAAATCACCAAGTGGGGAGGCCCTCATACCTGCCTTATGAATTCAGTATCGGTGGATCATCGCAACCTATGTAAAAACATGATCGCAAGGTTGCTTACTGGCATAGTTCAATGTGACCCGGCCTATGAGATTAAGTATGTCCAACAAAATATGAAAGAGAAGTATCAGTATGAAATTTTATATCATAAGGCCTGGCACAGTTTGAAACGCATAAGGAAAAATATTTATGGTACTTGGGAGAGCTCAGTTAGAAAATTGCCTAAGTATTTGAGAGCTCTGCAAAAATAGAATCCAGACACAATTAAGGAGTGGCATCACATCGATACCGAGTTCGCAGAAAATAAAATATTAAAATATATATTCTAGGCATTCAAGTCATGTATTGATGGGTTCCAAAATTATCGTAAAGTAATAAGTGTTGATGGAACACATCTTTACACAAAGTACAAATACAAGTTGTTGATTGTTATGGGGATAGATGCAAATCAACAGGTTTTGCCTCTGGCTTTTGCAGTTGTTGATGAATAAACATTTACATCTTGGAGATGGTTTTTGCATATGTTGTCTATGTATGTTGTCCGCGGGGTTGAGGGTGTCTATTTGATATCTGACTAACATAGTGGCCTACTTGAAACTATTCAATACATACCTCTATTTCATGCCACCTCACGGGGTGCATCGTTTTTGCTTAAGATATGTGTCATCTAACTTCAACAAGTGGTTCAAGAGTTTTGTATTAAGGGATTTGTGTTATACAACTGGTTCACAATTGACAATTAGACAATTTGATAAGGTAATGGAAAAAATAAAGGCTCTTAATGAGGATGCACATGCATACTTGGAGAATATAGATAAATATTAGTGGACTCTGGCTTATGATGGAGGATGGCGATGTGGCATTCTGACAACAAATATGTCAGAATGCATTAATGGAATGTTGAAAGGTGCTCCATCGTGCTATTAAACATTTTCTCGATCGACTATCGAAGGGTCATCAAATGGTGGAGAATAACCAACCATGGCCTGATAATATATTATAAAGGTATGAGAGTTGGTAGAACCTATCTATATAGCATATGGTATACGTGTTTGATTATACAGATCAATCCGCATCTGTCATAACACGTCGACCAGGATCATCCAAGAGTTTTACACACATCGTGAAACTGAGGTCAGTATAAGAGATTTATTTAATTTAATGGTTAAATTAAATTATTCAATTAAGTAATTGAATTATTTAATTGGACCTAATTTGATTGGGAAGCTCAAATGGAGTAAATTAAATTAATCAATTAGATTGATTTGTGGATTTTTAAGTCCAATCCCAAAAATTAATGTGGATCACTTAAGAAGCCCACTAAAATTAAATAAATCATCCACTATGATTTATTTAATATATAAATATATTTATGGTATATATATTTGATATATATCTATCTTGATAATTATTTGAAGAGTTCAAATTAATATCAAGAATGTATGTAGACAATTTTGATGATTAATGTAGTCTCAAATAAGTCCACATATATAGGAAAGAGAAAAATATAAGAGTTGTTGGAAGATTTGGAATCTTTCTAAGATAAAATTTTTAAGTAGTTCATCATGCGGTAATTGGAGTCAATTTGGAATACCTTGCTCGCATGCAATGCATACTTGCCGGTATTTTGGAGTTAATCCAGCAACACTCATGAAATCATACTATATCACTGGTTCTTATGTAGATACTTACAAAGGGAAGTTTGAGCCTTTGCCAGATGAAGTTTATTGGGATGCACCCCCTTTCGAGTTGTAGCATAATCCATCATTACGGATTCAGAATCATCGTGGATAGAATATTACTAGAATTTCTAACGAGATGGATTGGCCTCAGACACGTGCTAGACAACAAGCGCGGGCAAGGCAAAGGGTCAATGCAATAGAACGTAGAACAACTTCGTCTTCCCAGCATAGATGATGTCATTACAGTTAGATTAGTATTTGCTCTTGTGCAGGAGTAATACTCCTTATTTGTATGAAATAATTTTGTAATGATGTTATATTTAACTATTGTTAATGATGTATGTACAATTTCATATTATATGTTAAAATTTGTGTTTAATTATTGTGAACCATATGGTTAAATTTCATATTATATGTAAACATTCATGTGATGCTATTAAAAAAATTATTCTTGACATATGGTGTTATTCATTTATAAACAGGATGAATATTGTTTCTGTATATGATCCACGAGATACAACAGTTTTATCCCGACAGGCTACTCACCATTCAGAAAGTGTATTTGCTAGTGTGGTTGATAGTACACTTACAGTTAGGCACGCATGCGTACCATTTTGGAGTCTTCATGGTGGAGAGGGTGCATTGCATCCTGTTGTAGTTCATCTTCTGTATGATATAGGATTCTATGGAATCTACCGATGTAGATACTTTGATGTGGACTTTCATTTGATTACTGCTCTAGTATACATTTTATTTTCGCATTGGTGAGGTGACTGTCACACTACAGGATGTTGCAGTTATTTGGGATTTACCAGTAAATGATCAGCCTTTTATTGGAATTGATCCGAGGAGATCTATCGAGCAGTGGCAAGATTATTGCCACCATTACTTAGGATTTCAACTCACTTCACAGCAGTTTAGGGGTGGGCGTATATTGTTGAGTGCCTTGAGGGGTTATCTTCAGGCTAACCCAGTGACAGATGACACTCCCCACAATGAGTTGGAGCGATATGCACACGGATGTGCACTGATTCTACTCGGTAGCATTATGTGTCCTGATTCATTAGGCAATGGAGTGTCGTTGCTATGTCTACAGAGTATGGAGCAGATTAAGAATGTTGTTTATTTTAGTTGGGGCAATGCAGTACTGTCTTTCATGTATCGTAAGTTGTGCACTGCATCGGATAAAGATAAGAATGTTATTGGTGGTGCGATGGTACTTCTACAGGTAAACTTTATATAAGTGTTATTACTTTTTTATGTTATATCAGTATATTTGCCACTTTCATTCGATTAATATATATTTTTGCAGATATGGGCATGGTCTCGCAATACCATGTTGGTGCCAAGACGATTATGTTCGCGAGTAAATATGGGCCCACTCATCGGCGCTAATGATCATGAGCTTCCACTTCCTCTATATGGTGCAAGGTATAGACCCATTTATTAACACTAATGATAATGAGCTTATACTTCCACTATTATTTCATGATTGTTTTTATATACATATAGGTGGATGCAGTATTACAGTTTCACGCATACAGCGAGTCATTCAGTCAGGATTATTAGGGATATACTAGACAAGATGACTGATAGAGAGGTGAGTAGAATTTAAGGCACTTTTTTAAATTTGATTTGATTTTTCTTTTCATATATGTACAAATAATTCAAATCTATGTATTTTATAATTGTAGTTTATATGGGAGCCATATGATATGAGTTCACCGGATATTATGGTGTTGGGTCCAAGGTGTAATACGCCATTGTGGAGATCTCGTTGTCCATTAATCAACTACGCTATCGTGGAGTTCCATCACACAGAGCGGGCCATGCTCCAGTATATTCCACCAGATATACCAGTGTATGAGCAAACTTTACATGATGTAGACCGTAGGGGACACAGTGGAGAGGATTGGGCTCGATATCATCGGGAGTACGTATCGCAGTGGGCAAATAGATATCAATTTATTATCGTCAACCCTCTCATTACTGGGTCCGATAGTACTGAGCCTCGCTATATAGATTGGTACGATGGCATTACCTGTCGTCTGATATCACTATCCCATTTGCCTATAGAGGAGGGGTACCAGCTTTCACACATATCAGATTTGGAAGCTATGGCAAGATATTCATTAATAAAAAATTTTATAATGTGTATGCATCATATTTATGATATTCTTTAATATTATTCCTTTTATACACGTATTTTAGAGTATGGCGGTCGAGAGGATTAGACTCAGTGCTGATGGCGCAAACGAGCAAGATATAGCTTCACTTATGTAGTTGAGGAGTGAAGCTATACACGCCACTGATGATCTCAGACGCCTACTTCATAGACAACAAGATGCTGTAAATATACCAATGCCACCACCACAAGACACAACCAAGAGGACGAGAAAGCGTACTAGAGTAGTAGATGATGCGGGTCCCTCAACCTCGATACGGGGTGCATTTACTAGCCATGCTTCTACATCTTATGACATTCCTCATCCACTTATGTCTAGTGTAGCAGATGAGGCAGGTCCATCCACCTGACACATCGTGTATCACACGGTTTGGATAGCACTGCCGACTATTATGTGCTTCAACAGGCACAACCAGATGACTCATTCACTCCGTATTGGGGTATGCCATCATCTACGATATCATTCTCTACACTACTCAGTTCAGATTTAAACATGGCGCAAACACCATTTGTTCAGCAGCATCTAGGACACGATTCTGGATGTGGAGATTTTATTATCTCGCTTGTTGCATTTTCACATCTAAACAGCGACTATCATGATCGTGGAGAGTTGAGCTCCACAACTTCATCAGGTCCGTCAAACTTCAATTTAAACTATAGTACATATGTTGATGATCCGACCCCAAACCAATCACATGATACTACTGCTACTCAGGGTGGACGTCGAGGTAGATGACAACGCCATCGACGTACGTGTGGCACTGTTGGTCATTTTTAGTATTTATTTTATTCTTGTATTTTTCAAAACTTTTAAATTCAATACTGTAATTATTATTCAAAAAAATTAATTGTGTGATTTATGAAGCAAAATAGTATTGTTATTATTTTTATTAAAATATTTACATACATATACTTAAGTATAAAAAAAATTAAACAACATAACTTTATGTTATTTATTATTATAATAAAAAATATTTATCTAAATATATGTATATATATAATTATATTTATATATATTTATCTAAAATATATATATAAATATTTTAATTTTCTCATTTGCATTTGTATTGAATATCAATCATCCTTAATTACATCCCACTCCCTATTTCTCCACTCCCACAAATTTATATATTAATTATATATATATATAAAGCAAAGATATATATATATTTAAAAAAATATTTAAAAAATATATATATAAAAAATTATTTAAATTTGAAGGCGCAATTCTACCTTGCGCTTTAAAAAATTCTTTTAAAGAAATAAAGAAATTATTGAAAGTGCAAGTTAGGGTTGCGCTTTTTGGATGAAAACACAATCTTAAGTTGCGCTTTCAATAATTTCTTAAAAAAAAAATTAAATCAAATTTTGAAAGCGCAAGTGAGGGTTGCATTTTTGGATAAAAATGCAACCCTCACTTGCGCTTTCACTTATATTTTTAACCCTATCAAAATATATAGTATTTCATTAATTTTAAACCAAAATTACTATTTTCTATTAAATAGCTCCAGTTATCGCTGACTAGCAGAATAAATACAATTTTGTGCAGGCAGTATGCTAATTGATGGAATAAATACAATAATCGCAAACCACATAGGCAATTATCGATTTTTGTATTTGCAATAATTCCGATGGTTGAGAGTTTAGAGTCCAGTTATATATAAACCATCCTCACACTCTCTACTTCGCCTCTTCTCTCACTCATGCTTCTCATCCGTCTCTCTAATATTTTCTTCTCTTTTTTTTTACAATGGCCCCATCCCCTCTCTTCTCCTTCACCTCTCTCTTTCTCTAATTCACTCTTTTTTCTATTTTATTTTAACAACAAATCTTCTTCTCCTCCTTTCAATCTTTCTATAATTCCTTTGTTCCCTCTTTCTTTACAGCATACTCTCACCTCTCTTGTACAATCCACCCCTCTTCTCCTAATCAATTAATTTTTTTATTTTTAACTACAAAGGTACAATTATATTATTGTTTACTCTTTTTTTTGCCTTTTCAGTAGTATAGAATTTAATATTATTTTATCGTTATCTTGATTTACTTGATAGCTGTTGATTTTGAAGGCGATAAGCCTTCCAATATCTTGATACTGGTCAAGTAAAAAAATATCTTACAGGTGTGAGACTTTAGCTACATCTAAAGTTCATAATTTTTTTTATTTCTTGTTGGGTTCGCGTGATTTCGGGGGTATACGCAAACCAAAAATTTAAAATTTAAAAACAACACGCCATAATAATTACAGTAATACCTCAGATCCGATGTATTTTTTAACGATCTCATAATTTTCAACAATGTTATTAAAAAATAAAATAGTTTCGATTTATATCTTTCAATGCAGTCCGATTGTTGTAGAAATTGAATCAATCGATTGCTAGCCCTTTTCTAAATTCCAATTCACCGGGATCCAAATATTTTTCCTCTAAAGTAGTCCACATTTTGAGCAAGAAGATGAAAGTTCGTTGAGAAGGCCAATAGTCACTGTCGAGATCAACACTGGTGTAATGCTCCTAGGCAGCAGAAAACACACAGGGAGCAGAGCAGGGGCAATAATCAGGAGCAGCATGGTAGGGAAAGAGAAGAGAATTTACCAACAGTCGGGGTAATAGCAGTCATTTCAGGGGGACCCGGCAGTAGAGATTCATCAAATGCTAGGAGGGCCTTGCTGCGTGCACCAAGCGGAGTCAATTCTTATAACCCTTCTAGTTATCCATCCGAACAAGTATATCAACTACAAACATCTACAGAGCAGCTGATATTCGGAGAGTCTAAGTTAGAAGGGCGATGAGAACAACACAATGATGCCTTGGTTATTTTAGCAACTCTTTCAAACTTTTGGGTAAAAAAGATTCTAGTTGATAGCGGGAGCTCTACTGACATAATTCTACTAGCAATTCTGATTCTATTACTAACCTAGTTTATAGAGTGAATATAGTGAATATTAATTCTTGTTGCACCCAACGTGCGGGCGCCCAACAACCCGACGAGTGACGTCGGGTGGGCTATCGACCATCCAAAGTTGAGCGCTGGGTCGCTCGCTGGCACCTAGCGTGTGGGTGTCTAGCCGCCCAATGTCAGGTGGGCTACCAGCCGCCCGACGTGCGGGCACCCAGCCACCTGACGTGTGACGTCGGGTGGGCAGCCGACACCCGACGTGCTGGCATTGGGTGGCCGGTTGGCACCCAATGTATGGGCTCCCAATTGCCCGATGGGTGGTCTACCCAGCCACTCGACAGACAGCAGCCTTGTTAAACTGTTGTCCATCCCGCCTCGTTACGTAATTGTTATGTGAAGTTTATAATTTTTCATTTTAAAATTAAATGTTAATTTTAATTTTTGAAAAATTATTTTTCATAAAAATCCCAAATTTGAAAGAAATTGCACATAACATAATCTGTAAATTTATATGTTTTCATTATCATGTGATGATTTATGTTAAGCATGCTAGTTGGATGATCATGGAACCTAGGCCAATGTGATTGGTTTAATTTTATGCATAATTGGTTATTTTTTAGTTTTAATTAAAATGAGGCCTGCGAATCTCACCTTTCTCTATTTTATTCTTGATGTACTTCTATCTCCCTCCTATGTATCTTCCCTTGGAATTATTCCAAGGTTTTTTGTAGTTTTAACAAATGTAATGAGAGTAGAATTAGGTGGTGAGGTTAATCTTTTTGTAATTTGGCAGACATTACAAGAAGATTGAATGAAGACGGAAGAAAAGTGAGGAAACAAGGCCCATGAATGTATGTGATATATTTATGTAATGGATATGTCTATTTGCATTTTAATTATCACCCTTAGATTGACCTAGATCCACTTTGGCTCAAGTGGATCGTATAGAATTAAAGGCTCATGATCATCTATTTATTTTAGGATGTATATAATACATGTTGTGTTTATTTAATATTTTCTTATGATGTATGCTTGTCATCATTAGGATAGTGAACATTAAATAAACAAGAAAAGAAAACAATGAGACCTTATATAATAAATCTAGTATGACCCTCACTTGAAAATGTTTCAAGTTGAGAACCTTTATTAGTTCGATATCAAGCATAAATGGGCAATATTAGGTGGGACCCAATCATCCATGCCTTCCATCAAAAGTAGTGGCATGCCGATACGCTACCACATTTAGTCCGTTGGCCATGAGTCGTGGGATGTGCTAAGTGTAGGCAAGCTGTGACCATTGCTAAACATTGAGATGCCCATGGGGTGGACTTATCTTTATCGTTGGTCATGAGTCATGGGATGTTTATATGCTCCATCTACATGGATGTTCGATGAGTAATGCTTGATACTTAGTACCATATGGGCTCATAAAATTAGGGTGTATGGGAAGAGGTGAGGCAAAATAGCTTAAGGGTTACATGGGGATACAATTGCTAATGTTGTTAGCTACCTTTCAGTTTTGTTGTATGGGCTCATAAAATTGGGGTGTATGGCAAGGCTAATTGGACCTCAAGCCCACTAAGAAATTAGATTTCCCAAATTTCCATCTAGAGGGTGATGGGATTTGAATAAAATAGTGTGAGACATTTATAATTAAAGACCATATCATAAATGGATATTAATTAAATGAATGCTTAAATTTCTACCTCGCATAGGATAATGGTTATTGCTAGTAATTCCACATAGGATAATCTAGATAAACAGACAAACTTACTAGCTCAATATAGATGTTTATCACCATTGTGAATATTTAGGGCATAGAAAGAGGAAACACAAGTATTGACATGCTTAGTTGAATTAGAAGGGATTCTAATTCAAGTTTATACATTGTTGATATCAACCATTAAGGTTGATAAATTTTTTCTTGGATATTAGATATCGGATATGATCCCATCTTTGCAAAAGGTTGCAGTGGATGACAAGAAAAATGGAGACTAAGATAAAGGACGATCCTCAAGCTTGAGAATAAAGTAAGTGTTGCTTTATTGGCTATATGAATGATCCACTTAACTCTGGATGGAATTAGGATAGTATTAGTTAATTGTCTTTACTACATTGATAAATGAACTATACAATCCCAACATTCCATGCTACATAATCAACAAAGTAATCTAAGAATTAGATAATCAAAATAGTGCATACTTGTGGTTAGCTAGATTAGGTCATATCTCTAAAGAAAGAGTTCAAAAGATGGTACATTTGCTTGACCTTTTGGACTTGCATGAGGTGCTAATTTGTAAATCTTATCTTTAGGAAAACATGACCAAATCACCATTTGTGGGACAAATGGAGCAAACCATGCCTTTGGATGTGATCCAAAGGGACGTAAGCAGTCCACTAAGTATTAGTGTACAAGTGAACTATTCTTACTTCATTATTCTAAGATCCTTTGAAGGGTTCAAAGAATTTAGACATGAAGTAGAGAATTAAATCGGCTAAAGTATTAAATCTATCGATGTGATTGAGGAAGAGAATACTAAGGTGGTAAGTTCTTGATTATCAAACGGAGAATTAGATTCTCACTTTAAGTGAATCCAAGTTGAGTTTCACTTATTTCCTCATTCATTCTAGGAATTTACCCTAGAATTGATAATATTCTTATCAAGTAAGGATATCATCTAAATCGGTTCTCAAAACATCATATGAGATATGATGTGGTAAAAGACCCCTTGCATATATACCTAAAGGTATAAATGGGCCTGCTTCTTTAAAGCAGTTAGTGGGAGATATGATGGATGTGAATCCAGCTTATGCAAATATGTGGAGTATTCAAATGAATCTAAAGAATACCATTTTTGTGGTTCCTAAGAACAAAAGAGTTTGTTTTCTAGGGACACCACCTTCTTGAGAATAAGGAATTTCTATTAGATAGAAATTGCTAGATCATAGAACTTGAAGTAGTTCAAGAACCACAGTTTGTTCACAAGTGGCAATGGTGTATGAACAAATTACTAAAACTTCTAGTACACAACGTCCAATGAGATCTGAAAGGATCTCGGGGCTACTTATACAATAAGAGTCTTTTGCTAAAGAGCAGTAAGGAGGATCTCCTTTTTAAATATTGATCTAACTAATGAGTAATGATGTATAACATCAATTCGAAAATTGGCAAAATGCTATGCAATCCAAAATGAACTTTATGTACTCCAACAAGGTTTGACCTTGGTGGACCCATTAGTGGGAATGGTTCCCATTAGCTACAAATAGGTCTGTAAATATAAATTGAAGAACATGGGGAGGTGGTGACCTATAAAGGCAAGACTGGTAGCAAAGTGTTATGCTCATAGTCAAGGTGTTGACTATTGAGGATACCTTTTACCAGACGTGATGCTAAAGTCCATTCAGAGTATGCTAGTTATATCTATGTATTATGACTACTAGATATGGCAGAGGGATATGAAGACCGTCTTTCTCAATAAAGGTATTTATTGAGAAATAGATATAAGTTAAGCGGTCTGAGGTCTTCATATCAAACAAACGCAAGCAAAAAGCTTGCAAGCTTCAGAGATTGTTAAGAACTCAAAATAAATTTTCCGAATATAGAACATTTGATTCTCTAAAGTAATCAAATGGTTTGATTTCCTTAGGAATGTAAATGAGCTATATGTGTACAAGAGGGTTAGTGGGAGTATGGTGATGATTGTTGTGTTTTACGTTGATGATATTTTGCTCATAGAGATGATGTAGAAATATTGCAGTCAACTGAGACTTGTCATCTACAAAGTTCTCTAAGAGGGATTTGGGATAAGCATTCTAGGGATTGGGGATTGAAATTTATGGAGATAGATCTGAAAGGATGTTTGGACTATCTTAAATTCAAGTACATAGATAAGATGCTAAAAGGGTTTAGCATGAAAGAATCCGAGGAGAGATTCTTGTTTATGAGTCATGGGATTTTTCTTTTGAAGTCATCGTCCCTAAAGACTTTTGAATGAAAGAGAAATAATGACTTACATGTTTTATACATCCTTGAAAGAAAGCATAAAATATGTAAATCTATGTACATGATTTGATATCAGAAATGCTCTAAGTGTTACGAGCAAAATATCAATCAATTTGATGCGAAAAGTATTAGAAGCCGTAAAGACGATCTGTAGTACTTATGAAGCACTAAGGATTTCTTCTTAGAGTTCGGTTATGGAGAAATGAAACTTAGATGCTTCATCTAGTTTTTAGTCTAAAGTAGATGACTTGAAGTCTATGTCTATTCATCCTAAATGGTGGGATGGTTAGTTGGAAAAAGTTCCAAGCTTGTAACAACGTGGATCCCACCACCGTGATTGAAAACATCTAGGCATACGATGCTACAAAAATAGATTGTTTGGATAAGGAACTTAATCTAAATGTTAGATGTAGTTCTAACCATTATTAATTGAGTACTGGAGTACTGCGATAACAATGGGGGCTATTGCACAAGCAAAGAAGCCAAGGTCTCATCAAATGATCTAAGCATAAATAGATTAGCGATACCCTGGTTATGAAAATCATTGGTAAAGGCAACATCAGCGTGGAAAGATTTGCCTCGGTAGAAAATATTGCAGACCCACTGTTTTAACCCTTTAGATAAGTATTTGAAGGACATCTTCAGAAGATTGGCTTTAATATGAGGGCAATTATCTCTAGGGCAAGTGGGAGATTGTTAGAGTAGTATCCGACGTGCCAATTGTTCTGGTCGTTCTTATATTCTTGTGAATCATTCTTATTTATATTAATATCATTTAAATGGCAATCTTTATCTTAAATTCATCATAAGAATTAGATAAAGTCCTTAGATCACACATAGCTATGGGGCATGGTTGCGCATATGATGGCGATCATGGAATATGCCTCTAAGGTTGTGATCTTAAAATGTTCCAAGTTAAGGATCAATGAGATGGGACATCATTGATCCTGTTGAGACTTGCGCATACGATGCAGGCTCGAAAAGAGGATGCCTTGTTCCATAGGTATTGGTGTGGAGACACTAGTGCATGTATGCGGGTGCTTGTTGGGAACAAGTACACTGAACAACCCCACCTGAAAATTCCCAATTGGAAATATTCTATTGTCAAATGAAAATTTTCTTATTATGATAGTATAAGAATTAGTCCTTGGACTTGAGGCACCATGGTAACCTTGTGCATAACATGTTGTACTTTGATATATTTTTCAATTGCATAACAATCAAAAGGGTTTATATTGGGTGTAACATCTTTATGTATGGAGATTAATGAGTGGCCAACAAAGGATCCATCACCTATCTAGATGAATAGGTGGATCTCCTATGTGTTCCACTGTACTCGATTCTAAAATCCTTAGCCAAGGTTGGATGAAAATTAGACGTGGAGTTTTCTAATTATTCATCATCAAGTTAAACTACTAGGAATGGAAACATAGTTATTGAGTTAATGGAGTTTCGACTCAACATTCATGCCCTAGGCTCAATCGAAAGATTAGATGATGGAAGGACCGTAGTTGTATGGTATTCGTAATTGAAATAGGTTCCCACATTTACCTTAGACTAGGAGTCATGATGCATTGCTAGGTGCTTCCCATGTCTTGTGGGTACTTGGAATTAATGAATTAATTCTAAGAGAATTAATTAATTAGATTAATTAATCAAAATAATTAATTGTTCAACTAAGTCACAAGAGTTGTGAGCCCACGGCTAGTTTAAAGTAACCTAAGGGGTCACACATAAAACTTGGACAAGTCCATTTCTAGCCTAGAAATTAATCCAAGTGTTGAATTAAATTAATTAATGTGATTAATTAATAGGGGTTAAATGAATTCAAGTATGGAATTAATTCAATTAATTTAATAGATTAATTGATTGGACCTAATTAGATTAGGAAGCCCAATTAAAATATGTAATTAATTGATTGGATCAATTAAGTAAGATGAGCCTAATTAATTAAATAAATTAATTTAATTAATTCGATCAATTGAAGTATGGCCTAATTGATTACTTAGGCCTAGGCCCATTAGGTGTGGGCTTGTAGGAAGCCCATTAGCAAATTGGATTGGGAATTCAATTCCTAGAGGAAGTTAAATTGAGAATTCAATTTCTAAGAGGTAATAAGGAAAAAGGAAAGTTCTTATAGAATAAGGAAACTTACCAAAATAATTGGAGATAAGAAAGGAAGAAGAGTCCTACATGGAAAGAACTTGTGATAGTCTTGATTGACAATCTTTTTGGATGTTTTTTATGGGAATTTATTGCATATTTTTGTGAAAAAAAAATAGTTTTCTTTCATCCCCTAAAATTCGTTCCTTATTTCCTTTCAATCTTCTAAAGTTCACCAACCTTTTATCTGGTTTAATTCTTGATTTAATTGTTGAATTAAGAATTAAATTAAACACCTAAAACACTAATTGTTAGTGTGTTCTTGTTCCAAATAAAATTATTTTGGGATAAAATTATCGAATCGAAAACTACTAGCATAGGATTCAGTTGCGAGTGGGCATCCAAGGTGTGGATACCGTTAGAGGGATAACGTTTGGATCCTAGAAGCGAATCAGATTTCAATCAAAGGGGTTTTGAATTGAAGAACATGGAGATACTTTCATGTAGTGATAACGATTTAAATCGTTTCAATCCCTACATCAGCCGGAGTGCAAATCAATATAAGAGTTTCTGAAACTTTCTTACTTTAACTATCAAAAACTGTACAACTGAGTAATCGCGAAAGGGTTTCGGGATTGTAAAATGATTTTTTTAAATTATATTAATAAAATAGATAATTTTCTTTATCTTTAATTACTTCTGTTAATTAGATAAAGTCCCTATACCAAATTTAGCTATTAGAGTAAAATAATTAATTAATTGGATGAATTAATAGGGTTAACCATAAATTAGTTTAATTATTAATTTAATTTACTCAATTAAATAATTAGATTACTTAATTGGACCTAATTTGATTAGGTGGGCTGATAGAATTAAATTAATTGATTATGATTAATTAATTAAATTTGAGCTTAATTAATTAATTGGATTAATTTGTGAATTTAATTAAAAGTCCAAGTCTAATTCAAATGGCCAATTTAGAGAGGCCCACAAGAGTTGTTGGAAAAAGATGGAGTCCAAAGAATTTGATATTCTTAAAAATATCAAATTAGATTAGATAAAATATTTTCATGTGAGGAGATTTTTTGGAGATCTTAAAATCAGCCAAAAAGTCCTCAAACCAATGTGGGGAGTGACCAAAAATTCTAAGAGTGGGACTCTTAGATCTTTAGCCACTACATGTATAAAAAAAGGGGCCAAAAATTTTAGGATAAATTCCTTTAACTTTGGTTCATCAAAAAATAAACAAGCTAGCATTTGATTACTCAAACCATACATCAATCGGAGTGCAATGAAAGGTATAAATCAGTCTTTTTATTTCATGAATAAAATCAATTAGATTATGAAATTGATTAAATCACATCAAACTCGGGGTGTTGTTATAATTGTTATAGCATTAAATGATTAAAAATAAGTGAACCCAACACCTGCCACATTTAAGAGATGTATGATGGCCATCTTCCACGATATGGTGGAAGAAATCATGGAGGTTTTCATAAATGATTTTTCTATTTTTAGTTCTTCCTTTTATCACAGTCTACATAATATTTCCCTTGTTTTATAGAGATGCGAGAAAACTAACTTAGTCCTCAATTAGGATAAATGCCATTTTTTAGTAATGGAGGGCATAGTTCTTGGTCACAGAGTATCGTCTGCAAGGCTGGAAGTAAATCATGCCAAAATAGTGGCTATTGAAAGACTACCACCACCAATCAATGTGAAAGCAATTCGAATTTTCTTGGGCATGTTGGGTTCTATAAGAGATTTGTTAAAGATTTTTCCAAAATTGTTTAACTTTTATGTAATCTCATGGCAAAAGATGTGCGTTTTAATTTTAATGGTTCTTGCTTGCAGACTTTTGAGTAGATAAAAAAGGAACTCATATCAACCCCTATCATAGTGGTACCCAATTGGACTCAACCAATTGAGATCATGTGCCATGCCAGTAACTATGCAGTAGGAGTGATATTGGGCCAAATATAGGAAAAGATCTTTAAGGTCATCTATTGCACAAATTGAACCTTAGATAATGCACAATTGACTGTAGTATTTGCTTTTGACAAATTTCATGCTAATATTATGGGTACTATGGTCATTGTTTTCACTGATCATACAGTGATTAGGTACCTATTTGCCAAGAAGGATGCAAAGCTACGGTTGATTCATTGGATTTTTTCACTCCAAGAGTTTGATCTTGAGATTTGTGACAAGAAGGGCAGTGAGAATGTGGTAGCAGACCATCTATCCTATTTGGAGCAAGAGAATGAGGTTATAGGAGCACCTATGTGGGAGTTTTTTCAAGTGAACCCATTTTGTCAAATATTTTATTGGTGGAGTCTTGCCTCCGAATTTGTTATCCTATCAAAAGAAGAAATTTTTGCATGATGCCAATTTTTATTTGTGGAATAACCCTTTGTTTTTCAACAGGTGCAATAGTTTTGTTATTAGGCGGGGTGTGCTAATGGAGGAGACTAAGGAGATTTTGTAATATTGTCATTCATCTCCCAATGGTGGTTGTTTCGGGCCCACTCGAATAGTTGCAAAGGTATTACAATCTAAATTTTATTGGCCATTATCATTTAAAGATTGTTATGCTTTTGTGCAGACTTGCCATCAATGTTAATGAGTCGGGACCATTACACGATGTCATGAGCTTCTATTGATAATGGGTGGAAGTCGTTGCCACACTAACCAATGGTGTAAGGTAGTGTTGAGATTTCTACACAAACACATATTCACACGTTTTGGCACTCCTAAGGCAATTATTAGTAATGAAGCTACGCACTTTTGAAATAAATTATTTAATAACCTTCTTACTAAGTATGGGGTGAAGCATAGGGTAGTATTGGGATACCACCCATGGTCTAATGGACAAGCAGAAATATCTAAGTGTAAGGTCAAGTAGATACTTGAAAAGACGATCAACACATATTGTAAGAATTGGGTGCACAAGCTTGATGATGCATTTTGGGCCTATCGTACAACCTACAAAACACCTATTAGTATATCGCCATATCAATTAGTGTTTGGAAAGGCATGTCATCTCCCAGTTGAGTTGGAGCATTGGGCTTATTGGGCTATGAGACAGCTGAATTTTGATATAAAGATAGGAGATGACAAAATGTTCTTGCAATTAGATGAAATGGAGGAGTTCCACAATTATGCTTTGAGAATGCTAAGATTTACAAGTAAAAAATGAAAAAGTGGCATGACAATGATTTTTGAGGCATGAATTCCAACCTGGACAACAAGTGCTATTATTCAATTTGTGTTTGAAACTTTTTATGGGTCAACTAAAGTCAAGATGGTCATGTCCATTTGTGGTTGAAGGGTGTTTTTTCATTTTGTCATTGAGTTGAAAAATAGATATGGTTCTTTATTTCGTGTCAATGGTGAGTGGTTAAAACATTATTTTTCCAATGACGATGAAGGTTATGGATATTCCTCGTAGAGAAGCTAATTAATGTATTTGGTTGAAGTCTGGCTGAAAACTATAAACTTAGTACTTCTTGGGAGAAAACCCAAGCCATTTAATATGCTTTGATATTTGATTTTTGAAAATTTAGTTTAACTGTTATTTTAGTCTTCGAATTAGATGTGTGGGTTGCATTATACCCTATTTTACCAGTATTTTGATAATAGTTTTTTATTTATTTATTTTTTTCTTGTAGGATGACTTGTGAAGGCTAGAAGCAACCCATATCAAGGTATTGTAGAATTTTAGAAATTGGTTCAAAATAGGTTTTAGGGCCGCAACATCCCTAAGTTTAGAGTTACAGCACGACCATCAAATTTTGGGTAGTACGTGGAGTTTAACATGTGCCGTGAAATGCATTTTTCATGTCGCGGCATGAATTATTCCCTTTCCCTTTCAAGAATGATGTGGATTTATAGTAATTCAAACATCATTTTTGCTATGTGCATAAATGAGGCATAAATGCTAGTTTTTAATTTCTACCCCAGTTGTTTGATATCTTGACTAGCTAAACATGTTTGTGTATTAATCGTGATATATATCATCTTCTCTTTTGGTGAGCATTCATGCAATTGACTTTGGCGCATGTTGATTCTACTTTATTTATCTTTCAGGATTCTTAATATGATAAGGGAAATAAAGGCAAAGCGACTACATCAAGCTCCTTTGATGGGAGTCGATTCAGAAATGAAGAAGCTAAGAGAAAATTTTATGATGTGCTCACTCCTAAGTGAGGTCTCCAGCCTCCACCAGGGATGGGGCCCTTGCAATAATGATTTGAGCCCACTAGTGGCAGAAGTTAATATTAGAGTAGTGCCCGGCGTTTCAATTAGATTGGGCATCTTTTATACCCTTATATTTGTAATAAATAATATTTTTCAAATCATATTAATAAAAGGAAAATTTCTTTATCTTTAATTGCTTCTTGTAATTAGATAAAGTTCCTAGACCAAACTTAGCTATGGGGCATGATTACGTATTTGATGGTGATTATAGAATATACCTCTATGGCTTTGGTCTTAAATTAGTCCAAGTCAAGGCCTTTTTGAGATGGAACATCGAATAGACAAATAGACTCGCACATACAATACACGCACGCATGATGATGATGTCTCGCTCCATGGACATTGGCGTAGTGATGCTAGTGTATGTGTGCGGGTGGTTGTTAGGGAACAAGTACATTGAACAGGTCTACTGGGATTTCTTAATTGGAAACTTGTTTGTCGAAATAAGAAATTCCTTGTTACGATAGTACACGATTAGTTTTTTGACTTGAGACACCATAGTTGCCTTATACATGTCATGTTTTATTTTGATGTATCTTCTGATTGCCTGACAATCACAAATGGGATACATTGTGTAACACCTCCATTCCTACACAACCATATATATTGTATAATTTGACATGATAGAACCTGTGTGCATGCATGGAATATTTTTTTTTTAACATTTTAAGAAAAGCTAAATCACTTCTTACATACACAACCCTGTTTAAAATAGAAGGATCAGTATTTATATAAAAATACAACACCCACAACGACCACAATATTTAAAAGAGAAATATAGTATTAATCTAAAAACATAATACACCAGACTCAAAATATAACAAGCCAACAAAATAGCCCAACAGGTCGTCATCCATGTACACACTCCCTCAAACACCTGCAGGAGCTCCAACAGCCGACCAGCCAGCCAAAGATGCTTCAAGCATCGTCGTACTCATCTACAATGCATAAACTATATGAGCTAATGCTCAACAAGTAAAGATTATGCATGTCAAAGAATAATCCACAATATCAAGTGATGTAACTCAAAATGCTATGCTCACAATGCAATTTTATGCATCAAAATATTTCTCTCAAAATCATTTCTTTCTTGGGCCCCTGACCAACGCTACTATCCCATGCACCGGAAAATAGCTCTGTACACCGCCATAATCCAATGGCCAATAATCATATAAGCATGCAAATCCATGCATACTCCTATGCATGAAAATCCATGCACGCGAACCTGCAAATCCATGCATAAAACCATGCAAATCCATGCATGCTTCGGTGCACTAGTAGTGGTCAGCAAAATATTTTCCTTTCTCTGAATCATGCCGTGCAATGCAAGATTTATCACAATGCTCGTATATGATGCATGCACGTGCTAATGACAATGCCCATGTATGTATGCTCAATAGAGAGCCCTCTACTATGCACATATGATTTATGATATTACATATAATTTACACATCTACTATGTCTATGCATTGTGGTTGCAAATGAATCTTTACTTACATTTCACTTGGTTGGTGGCTTAGTCTAAATTTGTTTAGTATTCCTCTCCAACCTTAGATGTAAAATAGCCTGTAATATTACCCAACATCAAGCACCATTCCCAATTTGGCAAGTTGAAAGCACAAAATCTCATACTAGACCTTAAACACCAAGCTATAAGCTAACAATCAAGCTTTCACAAACTAGAACCCAATATAGCCCCTCAAATACCTCAATTTCTCATCTTAAATACATGAAAACATCATGTAATTGAAGTATTATAACTCTAATAGCATGTACCTAATTGTTAACACTCAATAGCAACATGTCTAAGTTGAAACATGCTAAGTGATCAAATGTGGCAGATTCACATTTTCATATTTTCTTGCTGTCAAGTTTAGTTGCATGATAATTTTAACATCCCTAAGCATATGAAATCACTCTCAAATTTTTACCACACTTAGATAACATGTATATAAATGTAACCATATCATATAATTTCCAAACATCACGGATATAGCTTCCCAAGTTCAGCTCTCTTCACGACATACTGAAACAGATTGTTTCCTACCGTGACAGTTTTGCACACTTCATGACATTAATGGTTTTGGCACCCTTAAGTATATTCAATCACTCCAAAATTTTCACCATACTTAGATAAAATATATAAGGAGACAACCAGGTCATATTATTACCAAAAATAATGGGTTTAGCTCCCCTAATTCAGTCTCCTTCACAGCACACCAAAACAGATTTTGCTATTTTGGCAGTTTGAGTGTTTCTCCAATATCATTCTCTATTTCAATTTCCAACTGATAAAACTTCATTCCAATACTCTTAAATCATATATGGTCATGTAAATGGTAATAATATAGGTTTTATTCAACATACCATACACTTTTGAAGCCTAAAACACAAGAAAATAGTAAGATGACAGTTTCTGCCACAAGTATTTCCTATTAAGTGTTTGTCATCAAAAACCCTTTCTTTGTGAACCAAAGTCTAACTAAAAACTTCCTAACACTTTTATAAGAGATATTTAAATCTTAATAAACAATAAAACCATTCATAATAATCTGAAAACCAAAGGCAAAACCGTAGATAAGTGTTACCTATGCAGATTTTGAGGTTAACTTGATGGTAATCACTTCTCCTTTGCTTTTCTTGCTTTTATTTCAACTTGGAATCAATTTGGATCACTTGGAGACCTTAAGGTGTGTGTTTGGAAGATGAAAATGGCTGAAATGAGGGTCTGGTCGTGGCTTAAGGGTGAAGGGTTTGAGGTGTTAGCTTGAGATGTTAGCTTAAGCATAATAAGAAAGCATGAGGTGGCAAGTAAATGGTAAACTCTGATTTTCTCCCTTATCTTGAAGCCCTAATCTTGTGTGTCTCACCTATTTTTATTTGGTTGCAACCTATCTTAGTCACCATTCATTCCCATAGTTATTTCCTATGTCCGTTTATTCGATCTCCAAACCGATTCGCATCCGATTCTTAAAGAATTATCTAGTTTGCATTTCTAAAATCATATGCACATATGGGCCTTGTAATATGACACTTAAATCACATTATATCATGTCCAATATCCCAAGTATGCTAATCTACAAATATATACTTTTGAAATAACTTGATCAAATCAAATTAAACTGTATAAGCTTACTAGTAACACTTTTAAGACTTCCAAAATTATAACCTATATATCCCATCTATATCTAATATTGATCCACCTCATTTTCTTCTTATTTCAATATAAAATCAACTACTTATATTAGAAAATTCAATAACTAATACCGTGCAAGAGCTTCAGAATTAAGTTTAATATTCAAGAATGTCGTATAAAATGAAATAAATTATGCAATGTCAATAGAAATAGAAATAGCATATAAAATTAACACGTAATGCATGAATCATATTTGGCCATGTGAGTAGTAAGAGGCTCGGGTATCACACATTGGATGTTGCATTGATATGTATGGAGGTTAATGAGTGTTCAACAAACGATTCATCACTTGTTTGGTAGAACAAATGAATCTCCTATGTTTTCATAATTCATGACTCAGAAGTCCTTGGTCAAGGTAGGATGAATGTTAGACAAGGGTTTTCTAACAATTCATCATGAGTAATTGGAACTTGAAATAGAATCATAGTTATTGAGCAATTAGGGTTTCGATTATTAATCCATACCCTAGACTTAATCGAGAGATTAGTTGATGAAAAGACCTTACGTGTGTGACACTCGTAATTGAAATAGGTTAACTCGCTATTTCACCTAAGTGTAGGTAGTTATTATACACTTGCTAGGTGTTTTCATGACTTATGAGGTTCTTGAAATTAAGGAGTTAATTTCAAGCAGACTAATTAATTCGATTAATTAAATACAATGATTATTATTATTCAAAAATTGCAAATGTTGCAAGTCCACTGCTAGCTTAGTCGTGAATCTAAAAGGTCACACACAATTTGAGATAAAACTTTTCTAATTTAGGAATAGATCCAAAGGGTTGGATCCATTTAATTAATAGAGATTAATTAATTAGGGCTTAAATTAATTCAAGGAGTTAAATTAATTATTCAATTAAATAATTGGATTATTTAATTAGACCTAATAAGATTAAGGAGCCCAATTTTAGTAAAACAATTGATTGGATCAAATTAATTGTGTAGTCCATAAATTAATTTAATTATTAAATTACTTTACTTAATTAAATAAGTAAATTATTTAATTGGGTCTAATTTGATTAGATAGGCTAGATGGAATTAATTAATTTGGGCAAGACAATTAATTGAATTAATAACGGGATTTAATTTTAAGTACAAGCCAAATTAGGAAAGGCCCATGAAGGTGATTGAAAAAAGATGGAAAGTCAAGAGTCTAGAATTCTTAGGTAATCTTGAATATCTTTGGAAGATATGAAAGAGATAAATTTGTAGAAGTTTAGATGAACCAAAATATATTTCAACCAATCAAAAGGAGTCACAAATCACTAATAGTAGGAAAATTGAAATTTTATGCCCCCTATATGCACACAATGGCCAAAAATTTAAGGAGGAATAATCATCCTTTAATTTTCGGCCATATAGAAATAATAGAAGAAAAATAGTTTTCTTCATCCATTCTTTTTCTCCAAAAAATTCAATCTTTAAGTGTTAATTCTTTTATCACAAGTTGATAACAAGAACTAATATTTTCTATACACACTCCATTAACTAGATTAGAAAAGAAATCAGAATTGCTAGCGGAATTCTGATTTTGTGTTCTTGCTCAAAGTGTGGACTAGTTTAGAGAAAAGACGTCTGAATCCCTATGAACCAAATTCCAAAAAAGTGCTAGTAATTGTTTGCTTCATACTATACGACAACCAGAGTTCGTAGAAAGGTATAAATTGAAACTTTAATTATTTTATTACAACCATTGGAAATTGCGAGATCGTTAGAAATCGCATCGGATTTGGGATATTGGTATGTATGGAATGATCATGGAGCCATTTGGACCAGTGTGATTAGATTTATTTATCTTTGAGTTTTTGAAACGGGGCCTGCGAGTGTCTTATTCTTTCCTTGTAAGTACCTTACATTTTGAATGAGAGTAGAATAGGGTGAGGTTTTTTTTTTTTACTTTTTGGTGGACAAAAAGGACCAAGACGAAGAATCAAGAGAAGACCCATGAATGTATGGGATATATTCATGTAATAGAAACTAGTTTTTATTTCTATTTTATTACCCTTAAATTGACATAAATCCATTTTTTGCTCAAATGGATCACATAGGAATGACCCATGATCATCTAGATTATATATGTATTAGACGCATGCGTAGGGTTTATTTAATTGATTTGCTTGTTAATTTATTAAATAAATTAAGATTAAAATTGATAAGGTCTTGGTTAACATAAATACCCCACTTGGACTAAAAATCAAGTAAAGGAATTTTTGAATTTCGATTTCAAGCAAATATGGATAAAATTGGGTAGGACCTAAATCCATGCCTACTATCAAAAGTAGTTGACATGACGATGCTACCTTACTTTGTCATTGGCCATGAGTCGTGGAATGACTCTGTAATGAAAAGTTGTGATCTCTACTGAGCATGGTGATGCCCATGGGATGGACTCATCTCTACGTTGGCCATGAGTCATGAAACGTTTTGATGCTCCATCTATATGGAGGTTTGATAGGTCTTGCTTGACACTTAGTACCATATGGACTCATAAAATTGGGGTATACGAGAAGAAGTGAGGTAAAATAGCTTGAGGGTTATATGGAAATACAATTATTAAAAGTTAACTACTTTTTAATATATTTTATGGGCTCATAAAATTAGGGCATACAACATATTGATTGGCCTCAAGCCCACTAAGAAATAAGATTTCTCGAATTACCATTAAGGGTGATAGAATTTGAATGAAATAGTGGGAAATATTTATTACTTAAAACCTTGTTATAAATGAATATGATTTTGAAAGTATGCTAATTTTTTGCTTTATTTATATTGTAGATTATCTATAAATGGCTAAAAACCCACTTTCATTAATTATGGAAGCTAATAAATTAACTGGTCTCAACTATGTCGATTGGTTGAGGAATCTTTAGATTGTTCTACAGTCCGAAAAGAGGAATTACATACTTGATATGATCCTGGTGCCTGTTGCATTGAAAGATGCTAGTGAGGAGGAGCTTGCGGATTATCACAAGCTGGTTGATGATGATCTACAAGTGCGATGCTATATGATGGCATCGATGTCAAACAAGTTGCAAAGGGTAACACGAGGTACATGTGCATGCGCATGATATCTATGTTCATTTACAAGAGTTGTACGATGAATATACAAGGCAGGTGAGATATCAGATTTCAAAAGATCTTTTTAGGACCCGTAGGAGGGCTCTTCAATCTATGATCATGGATTGAAGATAATAGACCTTATTGAAATTCTTGAGTCCCTTGGAGTCATTATGGATAATGAGCTCTATTTGAATCTCATCCTACAATCTTTGCCTATGTCATTTGACACATTCGTTGTCAACTTCAATATGTATAAAATGGAAACTTGCCTTGTGTTGAAGATGACTGAGTCCACTATGAAAAAGGACAAGCTGGTCATGCTTGTTGGATTCTCATCCAACTCAATGGTTACAAAGCCTGAGAGAAAGAAGGGGAAAGGAAAGCATTCCTTAAAATCCAAAGGTATGAAGCCAACAGGTGGCATTTCCAAGAGTCCCAACAAGACTGATGACAAGTGACACTACTGTGGCAAACTTGGGCATTGGAAAAGAAACTACAAGAAGTACTTTGGGAGCCTGAAGAGTTCAAGTATTTATTTTATTGAAGTTAACTTATCAGTTAATGATGCTTCTTAGGAATTGGATACCAGATGTGGGTCTCATCTTTGCAATAATTTGCAGGTGATGGCAAGAAGTAGGAAGTTAGGTAGAGGAGAGACAGTCCTACAGCTGGGAATAGGGCAAAAGTTGCTGCATTAGCCATAGGAAGTGTCAACTTAGCTTTAGGAAATGGAGTATCTTTAATTTTAAATAGTTGATAGTTAAGAACATTATCCTCATTCCTGTTTTGGATGGAGAAGGTTTTACATTTTTAATAAAACATGGAAGTTGTTCCATTTTTAAAGATTCAGTTCTAATTACCTCTAGCATATTGATGAATGGTTTATATTCTATTAATTCCCATAACTCCTTTTTCCATGTTCAACAAAATAAAAGAAAAATATATAATCATAGTTCCCAACTCTTATAGCATGCTAGGTTAGTTTATATCTCTGGAAAAGAATTCATAAGTTGGCCTAATTACTCAATCTTATGAAGGAGCGAGGAATGCCAATATGTGAGTCATGTCTTAAAGGGAAAATGACCAAATCATCATTTGTTGAACAAGTGGAATGAGCCAAAAATCTATTGAATTGATCCATTCAGATGTATATGGGCCATTAAGTGATAGTGCTCGTGGAAACTATCACTACTTTATAACTTTTACAAATGATTATTTTAGGTATGGTTATATCTACCTTATGAGGTATAAATCTAAAACTTTTGAAAAGTTCAAAGAGTTCAAATGTGAGGTGGAGAAACAAACTAGGCTAAGTATCAAAGCTCTTTAATCAGATCGAAAAGATGAATACTTGAGCATAGAGTTTCTTGATTATCTAAAAGAGAATGTGATTCTCTCTCAGTAGACCCCTCCTACAACTCCACAACTTAACAGAGTTGCGGAGCGTAAAAAGTGAAGCTTGTTGGGCATGGTTCAATCGATGTTGAGTTTTACTGGACTTCCTATTTTATTATGGGGCTATACTTTAGAAACAATAGTATATCTATTAAATAGAGTGCCATCAAAGTCGGTACCCAAAATACCATATGAGATGTGGTGTGGGAAACCATCCTCTTACAAATACCTTAAGGTATCCAATTTATGAACAAAATGTGTTTGTTTTGAGGAATGCTACCTGATAAGTGCATATTTTGACATATTTTTGTATCAAATCTTTTATACTTTTCTTGCTTTATTCTTGTTAATATTATTGTTTTACTAATGTTTTATGTTAGGAAATAAATGGAAGCATGTTTCCAGACTTGTATAGTTTTTGTAATTTGAGCATAACTTCATGATCAAAAGCCCTATGAACCTAAAGCTTGTTTCATTTGAAAGCCAAGAAATAGACGTACAATTTTCTATTAGAAGCTCAGCCTAATTCAGTCTTGATGATATTAGAAAATTTATCTAAGTAATTGCACAAAATGGATCACCAAAATTCGGATCAGAGTTCAGCCCAGTGTTGACTTATTTTACCAATTGGTTTATATCTCTTGAGCCCAAATTTATTTTAGGTTGAAATTTGGATATGTTATACACAAGAGGTAAATAAACAAGTTTTTTGAAGATAAGATGGTGTGAAAATGTGTTGAAATGATAAAAACTTAGGCTGCAAGTTGCTGCTACTGTTAAAGGGCGGCTCTTGGATATGACTCGGTAATTTGATCATATCTCCTTCATCCGACTGCCAAATTGATAAAAGATATATGAAAATATATCAACACCGATAGATCTACAATTTTTCTTCTTTTTATGCTTCTTCAAAATCTGGATGTATCTGACCAAACATGGGGGGTAGAGGATTTCTTTAGGCTAAGTTTTTTAATTTATATGTTTTCTAGTATTGTAAATTTTCTAGTAGTAATAGAAATACATTCTCTAGTTTCTCTTATATTTTTAGTCTTTGCTACTTTTATTATGTCTTTCTAAATTTTATTTTGTTGAGGAAAAAGGGTGAGCCTCTTGATGGAGGAAGAGAAATGGTTATAAGGATAGAAAATGTTTAAGTATGTTGTATTATTATTTTTATTTTGGATCTAAACCCTACTTGTTTTGTGGTGATTCTTGATTTATGTATTTCCAATGGCACAATGAATACTTGGGTTCATTTAGCTTATTGTACGATTTTACCCCACCGACTGCTAATGTGAAACCTTGATTTGTTGTTGACGAAGGTATGTATAAATGCTTGATCCCATAAATAAGTGTTGGCATTAAGAGATAATTTGCAATAGTAAGATAATATCATGATTACCTTATTGCATGAGTTATTTGATAATATCTTCCCATTAGAACCTTTATTATGTATGGATTTCAATTGTGGCAATTAATAGAGGTAAAAAAAATAAATAACCATTTCTATATCCAAAATTCAAGAGTGGATCCCTAATCTTCAGTACTTTTATTACTTCGGGTTTTCTTTAGTTATAGCATACATTAATTGTTCATATTTTTGATTCACATAAACTCCATCTTTTTAGAAATATAAACTTGAATTCTTCAAAATCGGACCCATGAGAAATTTATTACTTAATACAACTTGCACTTAGGTTTGCAACCTTAAAGTTGTAGTACTACCTTTTTGGAAGAGGAGTTTCTATTAGATAGAATTGGCGAAGTTGTAGAACTTGAATAAATTCAAGAACCACAAAGCCTCTCTACAAACGCAGTAATGGGCAAACCAGCTGAGGCTGGGCCTTCAAACACATATTCTCCTAAGAGATCCCATAAGATCTTAAAGCCACCTAAGAGATGATGATTTTTTATTGGAGAATAACAAGGAGAATCTCCCCTTGGATGATGATGATTCAAGTACTTATTGAGAGGCGATGTTGGACATCAACTCGAAAAGATGGCAAGAAGCCATACAATCTAAAATGAACTCCATATACTCCAATGGGGTATGATCTTGGTGGACCCACCACAAGGAATAGTTTCTATTAGCTACAAATGAGTCTACAAATGGAAGGTTGGAGTAAATGGAGAGGTAGCAACCTACAAAGTACGACTGGTTGCAAAAGGTTATACTCATAAGCAATGAATTGATTATGAGGAAACTTTTTCACTAGTAGTGATGCTTAAATCTATTCGGATACTGCTAACCATATCACCATATTATGACTACAAGATATGGTAAATGGATATGAAGACCACTTTCCTTAATGGAAATATTAAGGAAGAAATCTATATGAGGCAGCTAGAAGGCTTCACATCCAAAGAGAGTGAGCAAAATGTTTACAAACTCCGGAGATCCATGTATGGACTCAAACAGGATTCCCAAGGCTAGAATATCCGATTTGATGAGGCAATCAAATTTTTTGATTTCTAAAAAAAACCCGAATGAACCCTATGTCTATAAGAAGGTTAGTGGAAGTATAATGACATTTATTGTGTTATATGTTGATGATATCCTACTCATTGGGAATAATGTAGAGATGATACAGTTAACTAATACTTAGTTGTCTAATCAGTTCTCTATAAAGGATTTAGGAGAAGCGTCTTTTATTCTTGGAATAAAGATCTATAGAGATAGATCAAAAAGGATAATCAGACTATCCCAATCCACGTACATAGACAAAAACTAAAGTGGTTTAGCATAGAGGAATCTAAGCGAGGATTCTTACTAACGAGTCATGGCATTCTCTCCCAAGGGCAATATCTCCTCAGACTCTTGAGGAGAGAGAAAAGATGACCTGCATACCTTATGCATCCGCCGTAGGAAGCATAATGTATGGTATGCTATGTATAAAGCCTGGTGTCATGTATGCTCTAAGTGTCATGGGTAAATATTAGTCCAATCTAAGTGAGGAACACTGGAAGGCCGTAAAATTGATCCAAAGTACTTAAGAAGGACTAAGGATATCTTTCTAGTATATGGCTCTAAAGAACTGAAACTACAAGGCAATATTGTTTCTAGTTTTCAGTCTGATATAGCTGATCAAAGTCAATGTCCGTATACGTATTCATCTTAAATAGTGGTGCGGTCAGCTAGAAGAGTTCCAAGCAGGAGACGACCGCAGATTCTACCATGGAAGCTGAATATATTACTATATGTGATGTGGCAAAAGTAGCTATTTGGATATAGAACTTCATCTAAGAGTTGGGTATGGTTCTATCCGTTGTTAATCCTATATTGATATATTGTGATAACAATGGAGCTATTACGCAAGCAAAAGAGCCAAGATCTCATCAAAGATCCAAGCACATCATGAGGAGATACCATCTGATCAAAGAGATCATAGGTAGAAGCGACGCTATAGTGGATAGAGTCGCATCGACAGAAAATATAGCAAATCCACTAACCAAATCTCTAGCGTAGAAGGTATTCAACGAATATCTTGAGAAGATGAGCCTAAATAACATGGGTAATTAGCGCTAGGGTAAGTACAAGATTAGTAGAGTAGTGACCGGTGGGCCAATTAGATTGGCATCTTTTATACTCTTGTATTTATAAAAATAATTTTTTTTCAAATCATACTAATAAAAGGCAAATTTCTTTATCTTTAATTACTTCTTGTAATTAGATAAAATCCCTAGACCAAATTTAGCTACAGGGTATGGTCACGCATTTGAAGATGATTATGAAATATGCCTCTATAGCTTTGGTTTTAAATTAGTTTCGAGTCAAGGGGCTTTTGAGATGGGACATCAAATAGCCCAATAGACTCTCGCATATGATATATGCTCGCATGAGAAGGATGTCTTACTCTATAGACATTGGCGTAGTGACTCTAGTGCATGTATGCGGGTACTTGTTAGGAAACAAGTACACCAATGCACCTAATCCCTTTACCATAGACTCCTTATACACCAACTATGATGTTTTTGTACGAGGAGATGAGGTCTCCCATCATATTGAGGTTATTAGGAGTTATTATGCATTACCAACTGTAAATCACTCTGCATATACAACTTTCATATCACATCCTCCAAATTTTTGGAAATGATTGTTAATTCAGTATGCCACCTAGGGACTAAGTGATGTCCTTCCACCAAGGAGGATGCGGTTCCCTTTCTTTTCCCAAGTCAGCATTGAGATGTTATGGCAAGGCTTGGTTTTACTTCATATATAGCAAGTTGTAGCCCACCCAACATGTGAGTAACATCACGAAGAGCAGGGCCTATTTGTTGTATGCTATCACTCACGATATCCTCTTTAATGTTACTATTATAATCTACGAGTCCATTATCTATGCTATGCAAGCTGCTACTACGGGGGGTCTTTTGATGCTATCCCTTTTTTGTAGGTTGTGCAAGAAGACTGGAGTGAAATAGGGCAAGGAGGAGCCCTGTGAGCGGCCTTTAGTGGTCATTGATTCTTCAGTAATTACCAAGTACCACTCATGGAAAGGGCCCTGCCTAACCCCACAGGTGCTAGATTTCTTCTTGATGTAGCTCATCCTCCATTAATCCTTCACCACCACATGTTGATGCTGATGATGATCATATAGAGATCTCCGTACCACCACCATCTCCGGAGACCACTGCTCTAGCTGTCACTTTCCTCTCAGTTGCTCCTGAATCTAATTTTTATGAGGCAAAAAGTAGCTTTACAGGCATATATACTGAAGCATGACACAACATTGGATTATTTTATTCACTGCACGGCACCCAATATTTATTTTTCCCTACCACCTATAGATCCCCCTTCTCTCTATGGATGACAAGACACTCATTCTCATGACACACATTCCTTAGTAAAGTTCTCTATTTTATTTTTCACTACTCTCCATTAGGGACAATGTCATTTTTAAGTTTGAAGGGTGTGGTATCTTTTGTTATGACATGTGTGAGGTCTAGCCTATCATATGTCATCAACTTAGTTAGTCAGTTGAGTCTAATTGAGTTATTTTATTATTTTTTTCATATATATAAAAAAATATTGTATTCTTAAGTTATATTAGTGTTGAGATCTGATTGCATTAATTATAACTTGTTGGAATCGTTGAATATGTTTTGATCTAATTGTTGAAATTGTGTATTGGTTTGACTTGAATTGTGAATCTTGAACATATTGCGAACTAGTCTTTTGCTAAATTCTGTTATTTGCTTGGAAATGGTTTATAGAGCATTACTACTAACTAAATGATCCCACCAAGCTCTAGAACTTGTGAGATTGCTAGTCGAGGTGAAATCTTAGATGAAATAGCATTAGGGAGATGATTTAGGCCACCTTTGGACTGATAGAGCCTATATAGCGAACCTGTGCATCAAGTATCCCTAGTGTCCCCTTTTGAGCCTATTAAAGCCTTTTTCCTTGGCATCCCATACACAATTCCTTGAGCTTTATACATATTTTATCCATAATTAAACCTATTCACTCATACACACAAGTACTTTACAATGATGTATAAGAGTTTGAGCATTATTGGAGATAAATTGTGGGAATTTTGAAGAAAAATATGTTAAGACTAAAGTATTGATCTTCCCGATCATAGAAATAAAATAAAAAAAACTTTGTGTATAATGAATTTATCAAGTTTAGGGGTATTACAACTATGTAGAAAAGGGGAGTTTGTCAAAAAAAAATTATGAAAAAGGAGAAAGAAAGAAGAAAAAGAATGATGAAAGAAATAAAAGTGATAGATGTCAAAGGATGAATTTATGAGATGTATGAAAAAGGTGACATTAATGCTTATGTTGAGATGTTGATGCTTTATATATGGTTTTAATTATGTGTTTTGGGTGACCTTTAACTACTATTATCCATATTTTTCTACATTTATTCAAGCCATATATTACAAGTTTTGAAAGTCATTTTAAATTCTTAATGTTATGATGCACCTACATTAGTAGAGATTAGTGTAAAAAGTCAGCCTATGGAATTTAGGAAAATACTTCAATTCTCTATTAGAAGTAGATCATCTAGTAGGTGGTTAGCTTTATTAACTTATTTGAATAATGAATGTGGAGTGGCAAAATTGACTATTCACACACATACAAGATCACAAGGTTAAGTAGAACTTGTATACATGATTGACATTTGGAACGTTGGCATGTTTTTGTGATTTTATTGGAGTTATACTTTTTAGCAATCATTGAGGAGTTGATGGTTCAGTGTTGGGTGTATATTTGAGTTTGCGTCGGTTGTTTTGTTTTTTGTTTAGAGTCAAATTATTTGTTTTGCTTGAGGATAAGTAAATTTCTAAGTTTGTGGGTATTTATTGAGTCGGTTTTATACCAGTAAATCGAGTACTTTTAACTTAGTTATTTGATTGATTGCAAGAAAATTATATATATATATAGATGCTTATAGATGCTTTTTATTTAGTTTTCTAGGAAATATTCCATGTTAGATGACTTTGGAT
>CM033105.1:8066758-8299702 GCA_019321725.1 Paulownia fortunei | reverse complement strand
ATATACAAACTTGTGGGATCAATGGAATCCTTCTCTTGAAGCCTATTTCTTATTATACTTGGTGTAATTTTTCTTTTTGCAAACAATTTTGATGTGGACCTACTTGTCGTAGACCTGGGACTTGGGAGTGATTAAGATTGAGTTCTAGGTCTTCCCTTGTAGCTTGGGACATTAATGTTCTACTAGTATTGTTTTCAGATTAAGTCTAAGTAAACTTAAGAAACAGTGGCACTTTCCCCAGGCTTTTATCCATACAGTGCTTCTGAAACTCAATCCTAAACTTAATTTAGAGTGTCGGCAGTCCCTACCATTGTAGTTAGCTCACTCCATATTATCTTGATAAAGAGGGCTTGAACTGTCAAATCCCTATCCTACTTGAGGCATCCGTCTCTATTTAGATCTTAGAGGTCGGATTCCTGAACTCTTTTTTTTTTTCTAGGCATCTGTCTTGAAGTTTGGATTCCCAACCTTTTATTTTTTTCCAGGCATTTGCCTTTTCAAAATTCCACTAGCAATTATGATTCCCTTACTAACCTAGTTTTTAGAGTGTGTATAATGAGTATTAATTCTTAATATCAACTTGTTAATAAAGGAATTAAATATTTTTTTAAAATGATGGAATTCTTTTGTGTTGGAAGAAAATGGAGAAGAGAATCTATTTTCTCTTTCTTAAAGTGATGGTTGGCTGAAAATTTGAAGAGAGTGTAACCTCTCTCAAATTTTTGGCCCTCTTGTTTTTATACTAGGGGCCGGAAATTCCAAGAGTCTCATTTTTAGTATTTTCAGCCTTTTGTTTTATTGGTTGTAGGAGATTGGTTGATCAAAAGATCTCCAACTCTATCTTTTCTTATTTTCCCAAGATATAAAGAAATAATTATTATCTAATCCAATTAACTAATTCTAAGAACCTTCCATTCTTAGATCTCCATGTTTATTCCAACAGCTCTTGTGGGCCTCCACTAATTGGTCTCTTTGAATTGGACTTGGACTCTTAATTAAATCTCATAATTAATTTAATTAATTAATTAAGCTTAAATTCAGTTAATTAATTCCATCTAACTCACCTAATCAAATTAGACCCAATTAAATAATCTAATTATTTAATTGAGTAAATTAATTTAATAATTAAATTAATTTATGGTCTATACAATTAATTGATCCAATCAAATAATTGTTCCACTCCAATTGGGTTTAATAATCTTATTAGGTCAAACTAAATAATCTAATTATTTAATTAAATAATTAATTCAACTTCTTAAATTAATTTAAACCCCAATTATTTAATCTCTATTAATTAATTAATTGGATTCAAATCCTTGAATCAATTCCTAAGTTAGAGATGTTCTATTCCAAATTGTGTGTGACCTTTAACATTCATAACTAAACTAGTAATAGGCTTGCAACATTTGCACAATTATTTTGATTAATTAATTTATCCATTTGGAATTAACTCTTTAATTCCAAGAATCTCATAAATCATAGAAAATACCTATCAAGTGTATCATGAGTATCTAGTTTTAGGTGAAATAACGAATAAATCTATTTCAATTACGAGTACCATTCACGTAAAGTCCTTACATAAACTAATCTTCCAATTGAGTGTAGGGCATGGGTTATAAGTCGAAACCCTAAATGACTCAATAATTATGATTTCATTTCAAGTTGCAATAACTCATGATGAATTGTTAGAAAATTTTGTTTGACATTCATCCCGCCTTGACCAAGGACTTCTCAGTCATGAATTATGAAAACATAGGAGATTTACTTTTTCTTCCAAATAAGTAACGGATCATTTGTTAGCTACTCATTAACTTTCATACATGCTAAGGTAACATCCAGCGTTCCCTTTTGTGATTGTCAGACAATCAAAAGATACATCAGGATGAAATATGACGTGCATAAGGCTATTATAGTGCCTCAAGTCTAAGGACTAATTATGTACTATAAAAACATGAAAATTCTTATTTCGATAGACAACGTCTCCAACTAACAATTTTAGTGAGCCTGTTTAGTGTACTTATTATCTAACAAGCACCTGCATACATGCACTAGTATCATTATGCCAATATATATGGAGCGAGATATCCTCCTCATGCGAGCATACATCGTCTGCACAATTCTATTAGACTATTCAATATCCTGTCTCAAAAATCCCTCGACTCGAAACTAATTTAAGACTAAAGCCTTAGAGGCATATTCCATGATCACCATCAAATGCATGATCATGCCCTATAGCTACTTTAGTTTAGGGACTTTATCTAATTAACATAAGTAATTAAAGATAAAGAAAATTACATATTTTATTAATATAATTTGAAAAATATCATTTTACAAATAAAGAGTATAATAGACACCCAATCTAATTAGCGTGCTAGGAACTACTCTAACAAGATAAAGGTAAGACCACTAGCCCAAGTGGCTAGACTACTCACCAGCAAATACGAAAAAAGAGAGGTCTAAGTGCTATAGCATGACCCCTGCTAGATCCATCAACTTAAATCCCTTGTAAAACAAGATGTCAACTGAGCTACCAGAATCAATGAAGACCCTAGCCGTGATAACTAGGATATATTATGTTAACTATATTGGCCTATAGCATCTCGAGGACCGAATTGAATGACGGGGCTCTATACTATTATATTAATATCTTAGAACTGCCCTTGCTCCCGCCAGTGGTGCGCTACTTTGGCATGGGATCTTCTAACTCAATGAGAGTCCCCGTCCATAGGTCCACTTGAGATGATCTGCACTACTTCCCTGCTGAGGGTTGATCTAGATTCTCTCTATGCTTCCCTCTACATCTTTTTTATTTTTCTTTTTCTACCTTTATGGAGGAGGTCTATTCTATCCCTTTCTTATGGAGCCCTAGCGTAACTCTCCATCTTTGTACTCATTGAGGTACCCTGTCTTGATCAAGCACTTAATTTCATTTCTCAAGTGTTTACATTCATCGTTTATGTGCTCATAGTTATTTTGAACCTACAATACTTATCCGACTTAGTGTTTACAAGGACCTAAGATTAAGTCCTGGGCCACCTTAGTTCCTTATGCCTTCTATCATAATAAGAATTTACAATCTAAGTAGTGTTAGGGGTGTGAATTTGTCAAGCTTACTAAGGCCCCCTTTCCCTTTTGACTTGGGTTTGTTGGCGAGGCTCCCTTTATCTTTCTTATCTATGTGATTTTCAATGCCCTCTTCTTTCTTCATTCTCTGGCTTCTTCCATGTTAGTATATTTCTCTACTCGCGCCAGGGGATCATAAGAGCTTATGGATGGCTTCTTAGCCAGCGATTTAAAGAACTTTCCATATTTGAGGCCCTGAGCTAAAGTGTTAAGAGTACTTCCTAAGAAGCTAAAGGGATATCTAAAGCTGCCGAGGTTAACCTCTGTATAAAACTCCTTAAAGATTTACCTTCTTTACTAGTAAAGACTAAATAATATCAATAATGTCTTCTGATATTTTATACTGCTAGAAAATTAGTGCAAGAAAGTGATACTATACTCCTCAAATGAGTGAATTGAAACACTATTGAGTGGATTTGGCCAAAGTGGTAAAAATTACCTCACACTTCTTTCTATCAGAGTGGTGATGCAGGAGGACTGCATTCTCAAATCAGCAAAGGTCTTCTTAAGGATCATACTCATAGTTGAGAGTCCTAAAGTTGGTGGGCAACTCGTTTGCCATAACTTCCTCGAAGAAGGGGACCCATTTCTTCTGGATTCTAGGCCTTCTTGCCACGTGTCTTTTGATCTCCTTTATCTCTCAGTGGTGATCCTCCATCTTCCTAAACAAATCTGGCTAGGACTTCTCCATGGTTTAATCTTGATACACTGATGTATAGATTCTGTCATGCACCTCATCCACAGGGTTGGTTTTTTTTGCCTATTTAGGAACGTTACCTCTCTCAATCTACATTAGAGGGGGTGGTGGTTGAACCTGCTCCCTCTTTTGGAGAGTTGTATCCATAGTCACGGTTATCAGGCCTGTCAACTATTCCATAATAAATGGGTTAAACCTATCTGCGGCAAGCTCCTTTATGGGTTTGATATGGGGGACCACAGTAGTTTGATGAGGTGGGATAGCTAGGTTCTCGCCTGGTTGTTATTCATCATGGTTTTGTTGAGCTTTTTCGGCCACATTCACGTCTCAACTTTATATTTCCTTAGACAATGCTACTTGATGCATATTAGAATAATCATATCAAGAATCTATGAAATTATTCAATCAACTTCTCAAGTCAGTCTCCAAGAACACCTGCAATACAAGGGGTGGGGCACAGGGGTTTGTCCAACGAAAATCCTTTGATATTTAAGTTAGTTGAATATTTTAGAGAAAAATAAAAGAATACCGGTAATTGCCCGTAAAATCATAAAAAAATTGTGCCTTTACCTTTTACCTTTGCATATATAGGTATAAAATAAAGGAATCCTTCTAAGATTCGATTCTCTTGCCAATAAACTCCAATTTAGGATATTTATCTTATAAATAAGCATCAATTGCAGATTTTGTTAATTAGGATCTAGAACTCTAATTACGACATGATTCCCTTTCCATATTTGATCTTTAAAAATATCTAAGGTCCCCCCTTGATATACATTGGGCAGAGGAGACAGACTTATCAAAGTTAGCTCTATAAATACCACTTATATTGGTCCTCCGAATAGATGTCCTACCCAAGTCATCCCTCATGCTAGGTCTTCCTTTCAAAGCTCCAGGGCTTATTTTACTTACCAAACAACTTGGCCCAAAAGCCTTCATGCATATAACCCACTCTCATTTAGGTTTGTAGCCTAAATGTTCGGTGTCAGTGACCAGGTCTAATTTAAGCCGCAATATAATTTTAATGCACAGATATGAATATGAGTACATGAATACGAAATACAGATTTTTAAAAATTATTAGGATACAACACAATTTGGACATAGATGTCGAATATATTTTTTATATATTTTCATATATATATAATATATATATATATAGAGAGAGAGAGAGAGATGTATATACAGGCAATATGTACATATATAAGTAACTAATAATTGATGTAAAAGGCTTCTGTGCAAATACAAATAAAAAATATTCATGTTGGTAATGGTCTAGTGTCTATAAAGGTGATTTGTGGACTATATTGTTGCAAAGAAAAAAGAGCCAACTTAAAAAAAACATTCAAGAAAATATAGAAAAAATAAATTAAAATGAAATATAACTATTTTCCTAGTTAGTTATAGGAATATTTATATTTTTGTTAATTTTTTATAACCATTTTTTTAAATATGATAAATGACCTTGCATTTATGATAGTCTATCAATTATTAGTACATTTATCGATGATCTCTCGAATTTTATTTAATTTAATTTTTAAACACATAAAAGAGCGTGTCGTACGTATGCCATAGCCATATCGTCATGTGTGACACATGTTTGAGACTGCATGTGATTTTTTTTTTTTTGGAGTGTTCCTACGATATAGCCTCCATCTAAAATTTTGTAAAAATTCAAAATAGAAAGTCTAATATAATACGAGAAAATATTGAAACGTACTTCCTCAATTCTAGATTTCGTCTTTATATTTCATTTTTCAGAATATTTCAAAATAATACTTTATTTCTAGAGAGAATTTATTTCTAAAACTCCTTTCCTAAAAAAACCTCAATTATAGTAATTGAGGATGATCATATGAAAATAAATAAAAATTTTACTTATTAAATTGTTATATAATACTCCGCATCGAGTTGAAAAAGGAAACAAACAGAACATTTTTTGGGACCCGGATTTACTTTTTCCTTTTTCATAAAAAAAAAAAAAAAAAAATCCCAAATAAACAGTTCATAGGCGTAGGCGTAACGTAGGAAGATAGATGTGTACTTGACGCAATAGCTTTGAAGCGAAAAGAAACAAAGAGTGCCACGTTACAGAGCAAGCGTGGAGATGAGATTTTGCTCTAACGTGTGGTCATCACACTCTTTCTGTTTTTCTCTTTCTCTACTACCAAACTTTGTTGTCCTAATCGTTCCCCAGATATTTTTCACTCTCAGTACTATCCAAGAACTCGAAAGTTACAGCTACAAAATCCTTAAAGATTGGAACACATTCATGAACCAACTCTCAAAATTCTCAAACCTCTTGCCAAAAGAATAGATAGAGCTACAGTTACCCCTGGCTATCCATAATGACCACGGTGATAAAGCTGCACCTTCCACCGCTAGATTGCCACCACCAGACTGGCCAACCTCCGCCCCCCAGGCAATTCCTCCGCCATCGTCTTTTGTGGGACCCAGTTTGTGTGAAGGGTCGGGGAAGAATTTGTGTTCGACCATGCAGGTCTTTCAGGTCTGAAGAGGGTATTGGGATTGAAGAGAAAGCGAAGAAAAGTGAAGAAAATTGTGGTGAAGTGAGGGGAAGTAATGGTTTTGGGTCTAGAAAAAGTGTGAACAAATTTGTGGGTGCGGTTCGAAATGCTGTATGGAGAGTCTCGAAGCCCAGTTTGCGATCACAAGGGAAGTTTAGAGAAGCTCTGGAAAAGTTGGAAGAAACTTTATCATCTGTAAGTTCACTCTTTTAAAAGTTTTCTGTGCAATCGACGAGAAAATCCGGGAAAGCAAACTGATCAGTATTAGAAATTTGATTCTTGGGATGTTGATATAGTTGAAAATAAGCACGCTAAAGAAGAAAATTGAAAGAGTGTTATCTAGATTAATTAGATTGAATAATCCTTGGAGGAGATAATAGTGTAATTTTGACTACATTTTTGGGATCATGTTTCTCAGTTGATAAATTTAAGACTATAAAGATGCATAGCTGGAAATGATTCTGTTGATGTATTTTGGTGAATCCATCATAGTTAATCTTTACCACAGGGTTAAGTTTTACATGGAAGGGATACCGTTCCTATTCTTGAACTTTAAGGCTTTAGACGTGCATCTTTACTCCTCAGTCAAGCTGACTGAGCTGAGCTTGCATACAGTCACACTCTGCTTCTAATTAATACTGCCATTCTTTCTCAAGGATAGACTTTGAGTTATACAAGCTTTTTTCGTAATTGGAAAAATGAATAAAGGAAATTTTGGGAGCAAGATGATTAAACATTTGGGACTTTTCACTAAACTATGGAAATTTACAGAAGAGAATCAGAGATTGTAAGAAAGATTATCCTCTTTTCCAAATATTTCTTGTAAGCCACTCAGGATCTGATGAAGATGTCAGTATCATAGGCAGCATCTTCTCCCCACTCTAAGGGAATGCAATAATTTTCCAAAGATTATGGAGTTTGTCCGAATGTGGCGAAATTTTAAGTGATGTCCTTTTGTTTTAAATGGTGATGTTTACGTTTTTTCCCTTGATAAGTATTATTCCAAATGAAATATCCCCTTTATCATTGAACTCCATCTTCTTCCCTTCCTGGTCAGTTTCCTTTTATTCCTGTAGCATCCAGATTGTGACATTGCCTCCCCTCCCCTCCTTGCCTTGCCCTCAAAGATTAAAGTTTAGAAACTGCTTATTAGTTGCTTCCGGTCCCCCCATGTTGCTTCTTAGGGCAGTGAGTTGGTTCAATCAGTCATTGTCTGAGCTCATGGCAGATTTCTCATTCTAATTGTCCTCCTGTCCAATATGACTAATGTTAGAAATTGGACGAGAGTTTCCTCAATCCTTTGGAATATTGAGAACCTTCAAAAAAATCAAGTGTTAGATCTAGAAATGAATACATGGCACAACCGTTAAATCAATATAATAAAATAGAGCAAATAGAATTATATGTTCATGGCTTAGAGGCAAGTCATCACTTCTTGAAGATAGTTGAAGCCTCTTTCATGGGCAGATGGAAAAACAACTGGCAGCTCTATGCTCGAGACTCAACTAATCCCAGAACCTCTATGTCTATTCAAGAGAGCTGCTCTTCTACTCTTGAACCTACATTCATCTCCATTCATCTTGTCTCAGGTAGTATTAGAAAAATACTAAGAAGACTTGGTTACTAAAAAAGCCTTTTTTTCCTTTTAGGGATAGGCCTCAATAGAAAGCCAAACACCAAAGCCTTCTAAGAATTAATACTAGATACAGTAATTTAGTATATCATCAGTCTATATACACTTATATCATCAATGTATATACATTTAAAAAAATTGGTAGTGCTGACACTACGGTTTCAGGCATCACCAATTTTTGGCTTCTCAAAAGCTTCAGCCAGCTTCCTCATTCCTATTGACTAGGTCTTTCTTCAATAAAGCAATGAGGTGTGTGGCTATATCTGCTAGTATTTTATAAACATTATATTATGAAGTTAGGCTCAAGAACCCTGATGCATGCATCTTTGATCTGCTACTATTCTGTCAAGTAGTCTAGATGTGTTTGGGTTTGTTATGGAATCAAGCAATCTATGTACTCTTCAGGACAGTCAGGGGTCATTTTTCAAAAGTTTTGTATTTTTAAGGGTTTGCTTTCGCTTTATTCCCAATTAAGGCATGTAGGTTGACTTTGCCTCGTTTATCAGTCATCTCAGCAAATGATTGCTAATCCTATTTTTCATGGTGAAACTGGCACCATTTTATTTTTCTTGCACTTACTGTCTATGAATCCAATAATTGTCTTTGATCAGTAACATTTAGACATTTTCACCGAGGGATTAACTCATGTATAATCTAGATTTTTCCTTTCCCAAGCTCTATCTCCATTCCCAACTGTATCACTTGACAGATGTGAAAGAGGCTGATCATACAGATTTCTGTATTATCTATTCTAGCGTTTAGCTGCAATATATAATTCTCAATTCTCACATAGTTGTTTGTAATTCGATGGTTAGTACATTTCAAAAGAAGATCTACATTGTTAAAGGTTTTTTTTTTTTTTCTCCTTTCTTTCTTTCTGTAAGTACTGTCCATGAAAGACAAAATTATCGTACCAATGAAGGTACCTCTCCTTTATATACTGTGATTCTTCCATCCCTTATAAGTTCATGGTCACTGATGCAAGCTTCTGATACATAAACATTGTTGTCAAGGAATCTCAGACATAAAAATTTTCTGTTATTTTTTTTTTCCTTTTGAGAGGAGCGGTGTAGTACATTATTTATTGAATCAACATAATCAAAGACAAATTAAGCACAACAAATAATTATCATCGATTATGTGTCTAATGCAAAAGCTCTACTATAAAAGTAAATTAATACCCACACTTTTGGTGAGACTTGAACAGATGACTTCTTAGTTGTAGGGTCTTAGACCCTCAGCTTTATTGCTTTGGCAGCCTCATTGACACATTAACAATTTTCCTGAGAAGAAACTTTATCTCCAAAGCAATCGGCACTTTGTTTATTGAACACCTTGTTTTGTGTGAGCAAGGCAAGAATTGTTTACTAAATATAGATGGAACAACATAAGAACAAAACTTGAAGAGATTCAGTGAGTTATTTTTTCCGGACTAAATTATGTATTTTACTCTTTTGGAATCTCTGATCGCATATGGGAAACTATAAAGTTGTATAATTGATTATTCCTATATCAATATCTATCTGTCAGCATGATCTCCAATAAAATTATGTTATACGTGCAATGACTGATGTCTAACAGGATTTACTGGACGTGCAATTCCTTATTATTCCATCTTTATCTATAAATTTTAATTATATATCTATGCCTTATTATTCCATCTTTATCTACAAATTTTAATTATAGATCTATGCCTTATTATTCCATCTTTATCTACAAATTTTAATAATAGATCTACATGATTAGTTGAATTTGTCCGAACATTCTGATTTATGCCTAATTGATATAACAATATAGTGCAAGTGATTTTTATGAAGTATTCAGCTCCTAACTTGAGCATGACACATCATTCTCACTACCACATTGTTGCCATTTTCTTTTATTTTCCAACCTGAAGTGCTATATCTTCACATTCTCATTGATCACATAATTTTGAATCTCTATGATAGGAAGCAAAAGTTAGGTTTATGCTATAACTCAGACTTGGGGGCATAAATGACTCATGTGGTGACAAATGAGTGGTTAATGTTGCTGATGAATTAGCATCCTACATATATGTGATTAATTGTCTCTCAGAATGCACTTTGTTGAAGAGAATATACTAGGTGCTCAACGTACTGGAAAATTCTTAACTAGTCTATGCACATCTTAACAGCCTCCCTTCTTTCTGGACAGTTTTCTATGCACATTGGAAGATACATTGTGACAATGTTAAGCACTGGAGTTATACTGCTGATTGGATTTCAGTTGTCAGGTTGGCCTTTGGTGTTTTTTCCTTTCGAGTATCAGTAATGATTTTGTCATTTTGGCATTCAGCAATTAATTTGAGGTTTGAATTTCTAAAATGTTTTGTAGGTGGGGATGATCAAATGAATGCATTAGTTTGGTATAGTTGGCTTGGAGGGATCATTATTGGAACAATGATTGGTTCCAACATGGTGTTAGAGGAGGTCAGTCGATCTGGTCCACGCAATGTTGTTATAACTGGAAGGTATAGTTTCTTCTCAGGAATTTAAATTAAAATAGCTTTGGTTTTATTGCACCAAGAATGTTGGGTACTTAATCGGACTGTACAATGAAACTTCTATCATTCCAAGATCATTGCTGGAATTACCTTAAAGAAACCATGGATTTCCTGCTATTAGCTTCCTTCTAATATTCAAAGGTTACTGCTTGAATAATTCATTTGCAAATTAAGCACGGTGTGGTTCGAGCTCAATAATCGGGTTATAGAAGGATTTAGTTTCTCCTAAAACAAACTTTAGAGACCTCCTCAAAAATATCTCGCAAGTGTTATTTTTTGCTGAGCTTCTAACAATTAAAAAAAGAGAAAAGTTATCTTTGCCATTCTGAAACTAGAGTTGATTTAGATGTTCATCCATAAACTTTATTCTTGGTACAGTACACGAGGACTAGGAAAAGCTTTGGCACGTGAATTTATACTTTCAGGTGACAGGGTCGTTGTTACTTCTCGCAGGTAATTTTACAATTAATTTTACTGAAGTTGGTAATATGCATGTTTCCTCCCTCTCTTTTCATGCCTTTATTTATGCTTGGTTGGCTCTTCTGGATACAGCCCTGAATCTGTGGACATGACCATCAAAGAACTAGCAGAGAATCTGAGGCAAGTCATGATCGCTGCAGGTGGCTCATCTAGAACACATTTACGGCATGCAAAAGTAGTGGGAATTCCATGTGATGTCTCTAAACCTGAAGATGTTAGGAAGTTGGCAAGTTTTGCTGTCAATGAACTTGGTTCTATTGATATCTGGGTAAGCAATTTGCTTTATTTTCCTTTTTTTCTTTTCAGTTATTTTTTGCTGAATGCAATAGTGTTTTCCAGCAAGGTTTTGGTGTTAGCCTCTTCTTTAAACATTTGAATATTTAGGTGTTACTGGAATGACGGGCACTCAAAGAAGGCTATTATCATTTTTCACTTGGCTATAGAAAGCATAGCACAATTGAGCATTATGAGACCATCATAGTGTCCATCAATCGTTAATTGATGGTTAATATTTACATGGTTCCCGTTCTATATATATAGTATCTCAGTTGATGCTAAAAAAATGATTAAGGTGGTAAAAATTGACATATCTTACTGGCGTCAGTTTCTGTTCTACCAATGTCAGAGACTTACTTCGAGGAGACCAATATGTGAAAAGTCACAGATATCAAAAGTTTTCATGAAGAAACCAGTATGCATATATAGTGAAATGTTGTTGCAATAAGATTTATATCTAATACTATTCCTGCCTTAAATTATAACATGGTATATTTTGCATGGGGGAGACTTTCATTGACACGGCATCTTAACAGAAAATTCCTGTGACTTCTGTGTTTATCCCTTCTACAGGTGAACAACGCAGGGACAAACAAGGGATTCAGGCCCTTGCTGCAGTTTAATGATGATGACATACAACAGGTTTGCCTCGTAATAAAATAAGTTTGCTTTTTCAGGATTCAAATTGATTAGATGGTTGTTAAACGAGGTTTGTACTGATAAGATGGGAAACCCTATTGCTGATTTTTTTCGTAATACACGTAAACTCTGTTGCCATCGTTCCTTGAAAAGGTAATCACAATGCAAAATAAATATCTCATAGACCAAGAGCGAAATGATAAAAGAGAAATAAAAAATAAAATATGAAAAGAGAAAAAAGACGAAGATATGAAAATCACAAGACATTGAAGAATTACACAAAAAATCCTAAAGCATGAAAATCACAGAGAAATTCAGAAAAAACACAAAATCTTAGTTATGTGAAAAATCCTAAAACATATGAAGATCCACTAGGATTCCGAAAATCACAACCTGAGATAACAAGGGATGTGTTGAATTCACATAAAAGCATAAAACACCTAATATATGTGTACATGGATGCGAACACACATGATTTGGCTGCAATCTAACATTTTGATTTGTCAGCATATCCGCTGAGGATTCAAAAACATGTAGGCTCAGATTGATTCTATTTTTGTAGAACATTTTCTGTTTTCGACCAGTAAAAATGTCATAATGTGTTTGTTATGTGTCCTTTTTTGAGTCTATTTCGAAAATATTTTAGAAATACAATGCTAATTTCCAGCTCTATTTTCAAAAGCTACATCTAATGAAAAGCTTAATCTATTTTCAGAAAAATCACTCTTTTTTTGTTAAAAGATTTTATCACAGGTTTGAAAACTAGTAGACCGAACAAGTTTTCTTATATTCACATGTCAACTCAATTTGTCATACTTTGCAACCACTAATCTAAAGACCTTTTTATTTTTTTAAAAAACTCGGGCATCTATTTTCAACTTCTGAACTCAAATTTTCTGAGTATTTCCTATAATGAATTAAAACTAAGTCGCCATTCTTCATATCAAAACTAAGTCGCCGTTCTTCATATCAAAACTAACTCGTCGTTCTTCACACCAAAACCAAGTGTTTTGGACTAATCCATATAAGTTAACTGACGACCACAAAACTGACATGGGAAAAATCTTCTTTATGTAAACAAACCACTACCCAATGTAAATGAAGACACTTTTTTATTGTAGGTAAAGTAAATGAAGCCCTAAAATCGATTATGTGTTGTGTATGGAAATTTAAAACTTTTATTCCGAAAGAACATCAATGTGCACTAGTGTCAATCAGATGTATTATGAGCGGTAGGGCTATACAGTCACATATAAGCATGATTGTGATGCTTGCACATGCATATATATGAATGGAAAACCCTCTGGAGATTCTCTCAATGCTTGGATTTGATGCAAAAACAGGCACACACATGGAAAAGATCTAGTTACATATTAGACAAATCACTGTAATTCACTAAACTGAGAGAAACACTCATGAATCATGAAAATCATGCTTATAAAAGAATTTAGGCTGCGTTTGGATCGAAAGATTTGGATTTGACTAAGGATTTGAAATGAATGGATTTTAAACACCTCTGATTTGAAATCTACAGAATTGAAATCATTTGTTTGGATCTATGTGGATTTGCAAAAAAAGGATTTTAAATCCATAGATTTCAAATCTATTGTTTGGCCAAAGACAGTACATTTGAAATCTTCAATTAATTTTACCTTATTTTTTGGATTCTTCGAAAAATTATGGGATTGAATGGGGTGAGTATTGAAACCCATTTCCTATAATTCAATGACTATCAATGGGTCGGATGCAATTTGTAGTAAAATCACCCTCAACATCATCATCTCTGTATATATGCTATTATTTATATGCTATATCCATTATTCTTGAGAATGAATCCAGTTTTCAAAATATATTCTTTTCAAATTAAATTTCTGTTTAGGTCAGCCCTAATTTAGCAAAATCTAAGAATTTGTTTTAATGTCCCAAAGAAACCAATCAATCTCATAAAACATCCTCACACAAAATTTCAACTTTCATTCATATTCCAAAGAAAATACATATCCAAAGAAAAAAATCAGTCATCTTGCAAAAATGAAAACTAGTTTAGAACGCAACACTTGATACAAAAGAAGATGTTGACAGTTTCAATGAGTCTTCTAAATCAAATTCTAAACCAAAGCCTACCATAACAATCAAGAGTCAATAAGAAAATATATCCACTCTTTTTTCTTCTCATCCGGAAGAGCTTTCAACAAGTTGAATTCTTCTACATCACTATTCATCAATTTTCGAACAGCTTTAAACACTTCATTGCTAGTAAGCCCAGGTACCATAGAGACAACCTCATGTATCTCAATACCACTTGGTTTCTCCTGAACTTTTTTCTTGCTAGCTAGAAACTCTTGAAATGAAGTAGCTATAACACTGACAGCTTCCCCCAAAGAATCTTTTTTAGGTCTTTTCTCTTGTCATGCATAAAATCTGTTGAGCTTGATGGTTGTGCTCTTGGTCCCGATATAGGAGCCGAATTTACTTCAATTTCCTCTTCCTCACCCATTGCTTCAACACATTCTTCAAAAGTTTCAGCACCTTGACCAGTTGCTCTATCTTTTCCACACAAAAGAACAATATCATCCCAATTTTCTATCATTTTGTTTTGCATACCTTTTGCGTCCGGATGTCTGCAAATCAAACCAGAAAAATAATATCCATTTTTTTTTATGAATAATCAAAGTTTCAACATTATGCACGTTATCTGATACTATTGTATGGTTATAAACCAACAAATTCATCAATTTATACACAATCACCTAATCAATGTTCCAATGTGGTCCCAAAAAGAAAAAAGAAAAGAAAAAAACCAAATCAATAAACACATTACCATAATGAATCCAGAAGTAAATTGAGAACTTGGTACACTAATTCTAGCAGATTAAGCAAGATGTATCATGAATTTCAATGTTATAAAACAATACATAAATGATCCAACATAACTAACAATTCAACTTGTTGATCTTAACTATCACCTATATTATAGTGCCTAGCTTACAAATTTAAATTAAACAGAAGCAATACGAGCAGCACAAACACTGAACACTGTTCATTTTTCTAAACTTTCCCAACATGAAAGAAGCTAATATATAGATGGATATAACTAATTTTCATGTGATCCTAATATATAATCAACATATATAAGTATTTTAGTGATCATCTTATCTCAACATATGCAGCCCAAGAGCTCCATTCATCTAATGTGATAAAAATCATTTTTCGCTCCTCATCCCATGTGAAACCACTCTGCATAGTTTGGACATTTGACACAACACTAAAAGTACTTTTTCCAATTTTTGAGTCTATTTTTTATGTTATCTTTTGTCAAATTAAGGTGCAACTTTGAGTTCAAATATGTCACAGCAGCTTGCAAAGTTTGGGGCTTCCAAGTATCACCATCACACTTGTTTCCTTGAGCCATTTGGTCGGTCAAAACCTTTACCAAATGATTGTCCATCTCTTTATTCCAAGAAACGTATGGTTGTTTCTTATACTTGAATGCTGTAAATAGACATTTGGAAGAAAAACAATAGCATAAGCAAAACTATTAGCTCTAATAACAATTTCATATATGCAAGAGAGAGATACAAACTTAAACCAGATTTGAGAAAAAATTATTATATCTAATGTAAACTTAAATTATCAAATTTTTAGAAAACATTACCTTCAACATGGCCACTGGCTGAAGTATCAGTACTGGAAAAGGTACCAACAAATGCTTGTGTGTCCATAATCACAACTCTAGCTTTGTTTGAAGTTGTTCCTCCCTTTTTCATCATGCTAATTATACTCAAATACAAATAATTCAAGGAATCAATACATTACAACCAAGTTATTTCTTCTAATTTTACAAATATAAAAAAATAAATATTTACTATTCAATCAAAAAGCTAGTGACCAAAAGTGGTGAAGTAATCTAATCAATCAAAAAGCTACACTCATAATCACATAGAAAGATCAATCACTAAGCAATTAGTATCCCAAAGCAACAAAACAATGAATTGAAACCTTTTAAAATACTTTCTTAATAAGATTAACAGTAACAACTATGCTTTTAGAATATGAAATGCATGATAAAAGCCCTAAGTACACTGAGAAGACGAAAAAAAGAAATCAAAATGAGCTATGCTTGCTGAGCTTGATACTCCTCAAACATTTGATGGGCCAAATTATCCCGAAATGTTGTCCATTCATTTGTAGTTTTGACAGTTCTTTTTTGTTCTTCATCATCAAAATCATCTTCTATTCTTAAAATCCTTTCTAATTCTTAGTCCACTTCATCCAATAGAGGATCTACGGGCATCTCACCATGCACAAATTAAGAGAAACTTATAAGAATAAATGCACACCTCCCTCGCCACACACAACCCCCCAAAAAAAGGGAAAAAAACATGCAACTGAAATTAAAGAAAACTGAAAGATGGGTTTTCCAGACTTAATTACAACTATTATTCATATCTTTTTTTTTGTTAAAATAGCAAAGAATGAAAATATTTCACAAAAAATGCCAAAAAATTTTCTACCAAAACGAACTCAAAATTCGGATTATTTTGGGTCACCAAAATATGAGCAAGAATCTTCAAAATCCTTGGAATCCAAAATAAAAAATCAGACAAGAATACTCAGTAAAGAAACAAACCCTAAATTAAAGGTGAATCAAAATGAGCTGAAGCAAAATGAAACAGTATCCGAGAGAGTGTGTGTGGCGAATATCGCCTGTGAGTGTGTGTGTGTGTGTGTGTGTGTGTGTGTGAGAGAGAGAGAGAGAGAGAGAGAGAGAGAGAGAGAGAGAGAGAGAGAGCTAGAGCTTACCACGTGAATGTGTGAGAGATTAAATCTGTGTGAGTGAATATTGCAGCAGACATGAGAGACTGAAGAGAGAGGGATTTGGAATGACATGGTTTTTGGGTGGATTCCAAATCCACTTAAAATGGGCTTCAAATCCTTCGGATCCAAGAGTAGATTTCAAATCCACTTATTTACTTTTTAGGCCAAATAGATAGAATGGATTTCAACTGTGGATTTAAAATTCATAAGTCCAAATCCATCAACCCAAATGCAGCCTTAAAGGATTTGAATACTTGCAAAAGAAAGGTGAACCATCTAAAGTTAAAATGGTCATCAAGTTGCATGCCTCTCCTCTTCAAGAATTTGCAACGTACCTTGAAGCCTCTAATATTGATCTCCAAACTTGAGAAGAAGAGGAACTCTGCATGCGGAAGGACATGCAAAAGGGTTTGTGCAAAGATTTAGGGCTTACTGTACGTATATATAGAAGTTGAAACTAGTTTGAAGAGAGCCAGAGAGTATTAAGAGAGGAAAATCATTTGCCTTGGTTGCTATAGTTCGAAGAGATGTTAATTAAAGGTTGTACTGATTTTATGGTGCTTAGGGACTTTTGGAGCAATGCACAACTTAGATGTTGAGTTGGAGCAGTGTAGAAACCTCATGATTGTAAGAAAATTGCAGTAATCCAAATAATAAAGTACCTTATACTCACTGATCCTCACCTATTCTGCTGCAGTCACTTGAAATTGAAGAGAAAATGCATGAAAATCAGGGTTTGAATTACTATGTGCTCACCCAAAGTTTAACATTTCATAGAGGGTTCAAATTCAAATGATCATCACTCTCTCGATTCTCCATTTGTTTATGAGAGATGGATGGTTTGAAAGCTTAAGATATCTAATACTCTAATTTCAAATGCAAGTAGTTTCGCTAAGAAATTCAAAGTATTCAGAGAGTTATACCTAAAAGAAAAACCGACAGATCAATTTTGAGACAACTTTGAGAAAGAAAAAGAATTGTGTCCCTTCCAATCTTTCGAAGCCTTAACGAGTAATAGCTCCCAGATGGACCCAAGGTTGCGTGCACCAAATCCACAAGATTATATCCAATAGTACGATTTTGATAGATAAAAATGCTATGTGTATGCATGGATCCTCACACTCTAGTAACCCCTAAAAAGCCAGAACATAGTCGAAAGTTAATCCAGACAAAAAAAATTCATAGAAGAGACTTTGGACTCTTGTAAATTCCTTGGTGTGAAATTGAGGTGTCTTCACAATTGAATGTATAGCCTTCTAATGATAAATTGGTGAATATTTTTTATTAATTAATTAATTAATACATATATTTTTTTTTTGTGCAAGTAAGCTTTGTTAAAGGCATAAATAAACATAAAGCCTTGTCAAAAGTGTAGATGGCATTCGAAAATGGTACATGGTTCGCAAAATTTATCAAATTTACATAATTGCTATTCAAAGAGTCTGTTTTCTGTATAATGACCTGCTCAACATTCCATGAAATTACGAACAGATTGTGTCTACAAATTTGGTTGGTTCAATACTTTGCACTCGTGAAGCTTTACAGATCATGGGAAGCCAAAGAAATGGTGGTCATATTTTTAACATGGATGGTGCAGGATCTGGGGGATCTAGCACCCCACTAACAGCTGTGTAAGCTCAATCTTAGTAACTGTTGTTTTTCTACTCAATAACAAAAGTTCAATCCTGTTAGATCAGATGCACTACTTGTGATAATACAATTTTTCATGTGCTTTGAAATATAGCTATGGGTCGACAAAATGTGGTCTTAGGCAGCTTCAGTCATCGCTTCTGAAGGAGTGCAGAAGATCAAAAGTTGGAGTCCACACTGCCTCACCAGGCATGGTTCTGACAGACTTGCTATTAAGGTATCCAATTATTTTAACTCATTCTATGCCTCAGTTTTATACCCTAGGGACTTGTTTGGTAGGGATGATGGGATTAGCATGATAAGTAACCTGATGAGTAAGTGTATAAAGAGTGAATTTTTCATAATGTAATCAAGTTTGGATAGATGGACAGAATCTAGGGGATCTCTCCATTATCATATCATTCATTTGGTTGCTATAAATAAACAAGAGCATTGTTCAAATTTAACCAAAATGCCCTTCAAATGGTAATTTAATTATTGATTTTAGGGGTGTTATTGTAAAAGCACGTCATAATATTTGTCCCCACCTCAAGGGTGATTATTCAATCTTTCCTCCATCCTAGGATCCACAATCATGAGAAAAATGGGATTCTGTAGTGGGCCTCAGGGCCTGAATCATGGCTACCAAATGGCTGATCTGGGATTGATTTATCTATCCCATACTATCGACCTTATTGAAAGAGCCCTAGATGAATTCTCTGCTGGCCAGATGAACAAAACCACTTTCCAAGGCTAAATAATCTGGATGATTCTTCAAGTTGCTTCCTGATCTGGAGACAGAAATATGCTAGTGTTATTTCTGTTGTCTCTTTTTAATAAGTTGGTACATTCTTATTAGCTCAAATAGTTGCTTTGAGCTATGGAAAATGGAATTGTTCTTGTTCATTGTTTATTAAATAAGTGCATTGGCATGTTCATGGCAGTGGTTCAAGTGTTAAAAACAAGCAGATGTTTAATATTATCTGTGAGCTTCCTGAGACGGTTGCTAGAACCTTAGTTCCACGAATGAGGGTTGTAAAGGGAAGTGGGAAGGCTATTAACTATTTGACTCCTCCAAGGATTTTACTTGCTCTAGTCACTGCATGGCTGAGACGTGGTCGCTGGTTTGATGACCAGGTATCTTATTTCTTTATTATCTTGGTTGAATGTATGACCTCTTTCAGTTGAAATTTTGGCAGTATATTCTGCTTTTATGTGTGACTGAGAATTCTCTATAAAACTGGCATTTCATCTTTATTTAACATACCAAAGACTTAAGTTTATTTGCTTGAAATCTGGGTTGACTTCTAAATAAATTATCTTTTAAATATGATAAATAAAATCTGAGGATCTACCATATTGTGTTTTTGGTTGTCATATGGGCCTCCGGCTTGTGCATGTTGTCAGCTATTTTTTTTTTTTGTTCTATACTTTTTGTAAATATTCGGTGATCTGGTACAGAAAGTCCATAAACTTTTGACTACCATGAATCTTTTAGGGACGGGCACTGTATGCTGCTGAGGCAGATAGACTCCGCAACTGGGCTGAAAGTCGAACCCGTTTTTCTTTCACTGATGCCATGGAGATGTATACAGAAAACACTTGGGTTTCTGTCTTTTCACTCTCGGTGGTTTGTGCTTTCATCATCTTATCAAGTACAAATAGTACATTACCTGGGACCTGATGATGAGTGCTCTATGCGTAATGCTACTCGAAAAATGGAAGCCACTGCAAATGCAGCTCCCAGAAGCAGCTTTTCTGCACAAAGTTGTAAGCCAAAAGAAAGACAAACAGAAATACAAGGGGTGCATAGTTTTTCAATCTGCATCCACATAATTTTATAATGCTTGCAGATTAAAGAGGGCTAGTCTAGATTAAAGGCCTTCTCTATGGTGCTAGTTTGGCTTTGTGCATGGGAGGGATCCTTTGATCCACCCCTTTTTTCCCTTCCCTTCTTCCGTCTAAACAGCAGCATGCAAAACATGTTTATATTATCTTCTGCCCCCACACCCTGCCCGCCCCCCCCCCCCCCCCCCCACCCAACCCACAACAAAAAAAAGAAAAAAAAAAACAGAAAAACGGCGGCCTGGTATGATGTCAATTGCTTTGTATTAATTATATTGGAATTGCACGACTTTATCTACCAAGGAAGTTGGTAGTAACAAATGTATAAATTATAATTGGATTAACTTTTGATATAGGTGCATCAGACAAACATTCTGATATTTGGCGTTTAATTTGTACGCGTACATTGTCCTTGGTGTTAAAAGTGAAATTTGAACAGAACAATCTCATTTTGTGGTACTTCTTCATGCTAAACTAGGAAGAGCATTCTGTTGATTTTTCTCTGTTGGAAATTAAGTAGGATTTTGGGTCCATAACACAATGGACATTTGTTTTAAATAGATTTTAATGTCATATTTGGGTGTGATTACATTATTTGTTGGATGGGGACTCTTGTTTGTATATGAAGACTTATTTATATGAGATCTATCTTTTAATGGAAATTGGGAGATCCTCATGTAATTCTTGGGAGATCCTCATGTAATTCTTGGGAGATCGACTAAATTTTCTCTTTATACATATATCCTAAAATTTTTGTGTACCTTTTTTTTTTTTAAGCATCATTAAGACTATGGATTGGAGGTGTGTAAAGGAATGAATAGTTCTAGTAGTTATTCATCACTACAAGTGAGTAAGATATGTTAATGATTGATTTGAAAACATGGATTATGAGTGGATTTGTAACTTGGTTAAAGCGAGGTTTGTAGGCGAATTTGATCCAAAGTATATAAATTAATAATTTTTTATGCATAATGATGTACTCGATCCATTATTATGTGTTTGCATGTGATATAAATTTTCAACAATGGTATTATAGCCAATGGGCCTCTTTCTTGCTTTCCTCATCGAATCTAAGAATATGAATTATGCTTAAAAAAAATTATAAAAAATTCATGTATTTTTGAACAAAATTTTCCCATGAATTTTTTGCAATACGTAGATCTCGATATAGAGATTACATGGTTCAACTTTGGTGCATGATTTTTTGCTGCATGATTTTTATGTCATATTGCAGAGTATAAAAAGAGGTTCGAAATAGTATATCATTTGTAAAATGAATTTAAAATGAATGAGATATGCCTGATTAAAATATGTCCAAAAATTGCAATAGTGACAAAAAAATGGGGTTTGGAGAAAAAGGGAATTTGACGAGTAAAATGAGAAAAGGGCTAACTTGGCGCTATGCATGCAACAACTGGATAGACTCTCAATGTTGTCAACTAGCCAATGCCTATTGGATAAGGTTAAGTTTGGCAGGGCTGTTCTTATTTTTTTAATAAAAAAAGCTCTCTAACGGTATATTTGGCACCTGCAATAAAGCCCTGTTTGGTTTTGTTGAAAACCATCCTCCCTTTTTTGTGATGACACATTTTTTGGGTTTGCTCATTTTTCGAACATGGAGTGCTGTCATGACCAATGGTCGATTATTTTTGATTATATTTTAATAGGGCTTGTGATTCAAATTTTTTTTTACCCTTTGAAATTTTTTTTGAAATATTTTTTGAGCATTAGGTTCATGCACAAATATTTTATGGTCAACATTTTCTACACATATCGAAAAATACGCTCTACTTTTTATTTGATTATTAGATTATAATGTTTTGCATGTGCTTAAAAATTGCATCCTTATCAATTGCACCTATTATGTTATTATCTTTATGATACAACTGAAATTGAATTGATGCGATATGATTTATGTGTATTGTGAATGGATGAACCAATAATATTTGGGTGTTCATAAAAAAAATGAATAATAAAAATTTTTAATGAATATTTTTAAAAATATTTGAGTTGCGAATTTTTTAATTATGCAGGATTAAATGAATAATAAAAAGTTTACTTATCTAGAATAAAATACTGGATTAATACCTAAGTTTTGCGTAATGAATTTAAAAATCTCAAACAAGCTCGCTAATTTTATATTTTAAGCCAACTAAGTATGAAAATGAACGAATTACCCAATATTGTTGTGACTGAGAGGTTAATAATATGATAGTAGATCAAGAATAGAGTTTGCGTTTTAATTTGTTAAACAAGAATCTAGCTAAAGAAATTGATCTCTAATTTTTTTAGATCAAATGTTGGACAAAAAATTGCTTAACATGAAGCTGATTGTAAAAAATTGAAAATGCACAAGTAGTTGCATTTGTCGGTCAATGAGGTCCAATGTAAATAAACTAGTGTGAGTATTAAACAAACAAAGTGGAACTCAACAAGAGCAAAAAGTGAAACTAGAACCACAAATTGATCCAAAAAAGTGATATAGATGTGTTACCTTAGTAATAGAGGCAACAAAACATTAACAAATATGAATTGTAATGATAGTGGATACTTCGCTCATAATTATAACGATATGAAGTTTGGCTATATAAAACTCTCTTATTACTTTATTTGCTAATATTTTCAAATCTCTCCTTAGATTGAGAGTAAATGTAGGTATAACATAGCATATAGTTGGAGATTGAGCAAACATATAAACAATTATTGAGTGTTGTGCAACATGTTTGTTAAAATGGTGCACAAGAGGAGCCATTATAAGTTGGGAGTGCCACTTCAAGCTTAGCAATGGGCATGAATTATTTTTCTAAGCTTAACAATCAGTGTGAGTAATTTCTTGGAGATGTGTAAAAGACACTATATTCGATATAGTCTGATTTGATGTGATGTTCTTGTAAGACATTATTTGAGTAATTTGATTTTTCCATCTATGAGATAGGTTATTTAGTAGTCTCTTTGTGAGATAATTGGCTTGTGATAGTATTTTTATACTTCTTGTTGATATTATTTTTTACAATTATAACATGGTATGCGAGGTTGTGAGGATGGATACATTAGCTAGAAGAGGTTTCATTGGCTCACTCGCTAAGATTAATCGCCCTCTACATAAACTTTTGTATCTAGAAAAACCTATTAGAAAACAACAAAGGGCTGCTTATCCTCTGGAGCTTGTTCACAAGTAAATGAGGACTTATAAGCGTTAGGCAGTAGATGGTACATTCTATTTTCATATAGTCATAAATCACTATTTGCGTTATGAGTTAATACATTTTCAATCTCACTAATCAAAAGCGCTAAATTGATTTAAGCGATTCTTGACAGAGGTAGAGAATCATAAGGAGATAAATATTAAGGTTTCATGTACTGATAGAAAGCGATAATATCATGTCTAATTAGTTTGGACTTATGTATGAGGAAATTAAAGTTTCAATCTAAATAATGATTCTATTTGCAACTAAACGATCTTGCGAAGATGGAGGAATCAAATATTTTAAAAAGACAAGATTTATGAAGGCGCAAATTGATTGTATCTCACTTGGGAAGATGCAATCTTGACTATGGCTTATATCATGAAAAATGTGTCTCCAAGTGAATTCTCCAACCTTTTATGAGCTATGACATGCCAACAAGCCCAAATTCATGGTGTGCCTGAAGAATTGAAAATGTATGTTCCATAAAGTGATGAACACCATATTGGAGAAATGATAGAAATTATTCACGTAATGTAGATTTTCTCAAAAAAGATTTTACGAGCATATGAGAAGTCAAAGGGAATCTTGAACTATACGATTTGCAAGATCTTTGAGGAGTCGCTCATTTTTCTAACGAAGGTAATGTATCTTAAACTCATCTAATAATCACGAGGAATCGACCCCAAAGTTAATGGAAGTGTCCCACTTGAAAAGGACTCTCAAATTCCACAGTAAGAAGAATTGAACATGAGTTGTTCCACATTGTCTATATCAGATTAAGTAGTCATCCTTCACAGCTATTTTCTCAATATTAAATCAACATAGAATTTTTTACTTCACTTACTGTTTTTAAGTCAATTAGCTCTGTCTGGGTACAAAACCATTAGAAATATGTGGTTTCTAGTGGTTAAATACAAAATATATGGTTAATTGACAAGTGTATAGCTCAACCAAGGGTGAAGTGTTTAAACCTAAAAGAAAGGTGTAGATTTTTTGGGAGATGTTCTTCTTGAGTGGTGAGATTGCCTCCATCGCCAATATGTTATTCATTGTGGCCACTTTTGTCTAGATTTGTCTTGAATGATGGAAATTGACATATATCAATGAAAGTGGACAAGAAAATCTATATAGATCGCATAATGAATTTAAAGAGTAGAGCAAGAGCACAAATATTGTTGCTTGAAAAGCTCTATTTGCAACTTGAATTATCGTCCAAGTAGTGGTGACATTGATTTCATTGAGCTAACACTTTGATAAGTTTAATGATAAATGAGTAAGATCACTAAATATATGTCAAGATAAGTGAGAGGATTTAGCTCACTGTGCATGAGCGATAATATGGCTTGAAGAGACATAGAGGTGTCGCCACTTAAAAATGGCTACCTTTATTTTTAAAATTAACATAGGAGAAGTAGGATGCATATTTGGTATTAAGATACCATGAATTTGCATGCATCATACTAATATTATTGATACTCAATGATCAAGATTACGTTATTAGTTAAAAAATGCTTTAAAATGGAAGAAGAAAATAAATGCTAACTAGTATTATTTAAGCAAGCGTTGTAGAAAGTTTGATGTTCACTATTTATGTACTAGACTAGCCTTGTGCTTAGATTATTGGTGAGTGGATATCCAACTGATCCTTGACGTAACTATTGCAATGCAGTCAAGTGGATACTTATATATCTGAATAGAGGTCTGAGATTAATTTGAGGCTATCTGATTAAGTATAACTTCTTGAGAAAATGTTCATTGTTTGATTGATTATGAAGTATGTCTAACTTCATAACAAGCCTGTATATAGTTGAATACATGAACTACTAGAAGGTATTTTGGAGAGTGACTGCCTGATGGTGTGCAAGTCAGGCGCTTGGACCACAGTTAGTGTTGAGTTGTTTTTATACTAATAATTTGTATGCCTTTTGCTTAATATTTGGCTTATTTTCAAGTGTTTATGTTACCTTTTATGCATTTAGTTTGAAATCTTATAGGTAATGGCAAAATGTAAAGAAAATGGAAAGAAACAAAACTTGATTAAAATTTTGAAGAATTCGTATTGTGGTGCTATTGATGGTAGTGTTTATATTTCAATCACAACTCTGTGCTCAAATATCATATTGACTTGATTTTTTATCTATTAAAAATCCAAGAGATAGATATCCAACTTGTATGTTTACCAATAAGAAAATCAAGGTAAAGAGTTAGCATTAAACTGAAACTTTCTGGTGTTGCACATCTTGGTATTTTAGACATAACTCTCTTCATATATTTCATTTGATTTGATTCAAGCATTTGCCGAAAGCCAAGGTAAATAGATACAATTCATTAGAAGACAGCAAAAGCCAATTCATAGTAGAAAGAGCTCAAAAATTGCTTGAAAAAAGACTAATCCTACTAGAGTCTGGGTGCTGCAAATTGAACATATGGCGTCTAGGCCCTGATGTAGAGAGCCTAGGTGTTGAAAAAAGAATACATGGTACCTAGGCGCCATTCTTTCAAGCTTAGGCTCCATTTGAAGGTATTGCAAAAAGAGTGTTTGACGCTTAGGCAATTTTCTTCTGAGCCTAGGTGCCAAATAATGTGAAAGTCTAAAAGTGTGACTTTTGAGTCAGATTTTGGATATTAATTTATAGGAAACTATAAAAGCCAACATCTCTCAAAATTTTAGGATTCCTTGGGCTTGAGGAGACTTAGAGAAACAAAGGGAGAAAGTTAAGATAAGGGCTTGAAAATTCAAGAAGGAGATTCCATCTTCAAGATTCGAAGAGTTTATTCTTTCCTTTTTCTCTTTTATTTTTCTTTACCATGAACATGAGTTTGTCTATGGATTCTATGCTTATGGCTATGAACTAATTTATCTTTTCTAGGATTTTAATGTAACCTAATTATGATGTTTTGAATATTTTTTTAATTCAATTTTTGATTTATTTTTATGGGTTGAGTATTCTTCATTATTCTTAATGCTTCTAAATACTTGATCACTAATTAGTTGATTTGTTAATCATAAGGATTCGAGAAGTGAATTATGTGGTTAGTTCATTGTGAATAATATTATACTTGCATATGAGATAGGAATATACTTATATGATTTGTGTAGTCATGTTTGATATCCCTAGAATCTAATGAGATGCTGATTATTGTAATTCACATAGGAATTTAGTAGGTTAGCAATTAATGATATTTTCATTAGACTTTAGGAGAGGCTAGTGGATAATTTATGAATTCTCGACTATCACTTGGAAGATAAATTGAGATCGATAATATCGATTATTCAATTAAGACTAATTATGATAAAATCATAAACCCTAGGTCTTTAAGTTATTGAATTTCATATTTAATTGCTTTTAATTATTAGTTTAGTTTAGTTTGGTTTAGTTTACAATTATCAACATTTTCTTGCATTTATTCAAATAAAGTTAGAGTCGATATAATTTTGGTACTTAGTAAATCTCAGTCGTTGTAGGAACGATATTCACTCATTACTTTATTACTTGTTAATAATAATGTGCATTTGTGTTCGCAAGATTTGCAAAAGCTAGACTTAGGTTCTTATGATGTTTGACCATCACATTCGGAAATTAAGTGGGAGTTTTATCATTGCATATATTCATACTACATGTGCTATGACACTACCGCATATGGGAAGAGACTAAATAGGTCTCTACTTCATTACTTTGTGGCTTATATTATTTCTTGTACCCTTTGAAACTCTGGACCACGTTATGAAGTGTAAGCTTGATGATGCTACTTCAATATATTATCCAATGACCATAGATGATTCGTTGAGCATGTCTAAGAAAGTTATCAATACCAAGGTGATTGGCATAAGAGGACAAAGAAGAACTAAGTTGGGTAATGAACTTAAGTTCGATGGTTCATTGCCCAAGTGATTGTGTTGAATTATGTTTGACTATATAAAGAAAAATATGTGAGATTGAGAAATTGTACAAGGTTGAGGTTCGAGGAGATCAAGTGAAATATATATAAGTGGGAGATATTGAAAATTGGTAGTTTTGGACCTATGATCTAATTGACATCTATATTTGAATGGAATCTAATTCCACATTGGGTGAGATTACATTCCCTGTAGGATTGGGATTGTTCCTTGTGTAGGAAGACTTATTTATATGAGATTCCTCTCCTAATGGAAATTAGGAGATACACGGGTGATATTTTTTTTCCCAAAAAATACTCTTTTATAAATTTTCTCTCTACACATCTTTCCAAAAATTTCCTCTACATTCTTTCTTAGAGCATCACCAAGACTCCATGCATTTAAGGTATGTAAATGAGTAGGTGGCGAGTAAGGTATGTTGATAATTGATACGAAAGCATGGATTATGCGCATGTTCATAATTTGATCAAAGTGAAACTTGTAGATAAGCTTGATCTAAAATACGTAGATTGATAATTTTCATTGCATAAAGTATACTCGATCCACGTATTATGTGTTTACATGTGATATAATTTGCCAACACTCACAATAGTTTACTTTTGGCTAAGAAGTTATACATACTATGTATAGATATACTAGATTGTATTAAAAACTGGTGCATCCATGTAGACACTACTGGAGTATCCTGCAAAATCAACTTATGATAAAAATATTCCATAAAAGAAACTGTATCATACAACCAAGGCAAATCAAAAGGGTATTTAAGTTGAACCCAAGTGAGTTTTTAACATTTTGCCTCAAATGTAATAAACTCATCCTGTGAATAGTCACTCACTTTAAATACAAATCTATCATAATAGTCATTGTACTCTCTACTTGATTGCTATATAAAAAGATGGGAATGGACAACTAGTGTATCAATTCTCCTTAGATGATCATAGGAGTTCATCGCCGCTATGAAACAGTTAAACTACCAAATTTTTTGATCCCACTTTTATAATTACAAAAATCTCTTCTTTGAGTTTACCATGTTTACCAAAGTTCTCCTACTGTCATGGTTTTAGACGAAAAATAATCACAACAAAAAGTTTTAGTGAACTTTCATCCCCCTGACCCAACTTTCTTTATATTTTGCTGACCAATCTACTCTTGATAAGATTTGAAAATTAGAGAGGTTATAAATATAATAATTATATATATAAATGGGGCTATATGTAATGAAATATTATACTAGAAATTTAACCGGTTGGATGAAAACATTTGGCCGATTGAGGCAAAAAATTTAGCCTTTTGTAGGTTTTTTTGGCCCCCCTTGTATATATGATGGACTAACAATCTTTATCATTTTGGTATAAAAAAAGACTTGTTCAAGTACTTTTTTAGTGATGCATGATTGAAATAAAAGAGGTGCCATAAAAAAAGTTGGACTTAATTTTTATAGGAAGTAATTATAAATTTTCCTCTATTTCTTTTTCTTTTGCTCTCAATTTTCTCGTTCTTACTATTTTCTTTCTCTTAATTTTTTTCAGCAAAATTATTGTTTTGGTCCTGTAAGTTGGCCTACTTGGGATTTTTGTCCTTTATATTATCAAAATTATTTTTTAGGCTGTAACTTGTTAAAATTTGTAATTCAAGAACAAATTTCACATTAGCCAGTAAAAGTGACTGGTTCTTGCTGATTGGACCATCAATTTGGGGGAATTTGATTTTAGAGGCAAAATTGACTATGTGGTGGACTAGGTGAAAAAATAGAGGAAAAGGAATACCAACTAGGCATCTTTGGTGGAAAAATCTGAGTCATGTGCCTTGCACCTAACATTATATTGAAATAAAATAATTAATATTCAAATAAATTAAACAATTATAATAGAGATAGTAGGTATTTTTTTTTTCAAATAGAAATTTTTTATATAATATAATCTTTTTATTGGCCAAGAATAAAAAAATTCAAAATATATAATATAATGCCTTTTATTTTTAATTGAAATAGAATAACAAATTAAAACTATTTTTTATTTTCTCTAAATTTTATAAATTATTTTAATTCAATATAATGTCATTTGCAAGACACACGACTCAGATTTTTATTTCCAAGATACCTAGTTGGTATTACTTTCCCCCCATTTGTCCACCTAGGCTGCCATATAGTTAAAATTGCCTATAAAATGAAATTTTCCCCAAATTGATGGTGCTTATCACAATAGATGGTCACCTTTACCAGCTAAGGGAAAATTTGTCCTTACATTCCGAATGTTGTCAAGTTACTGCCCTAAAAAGCAACTATGACAACATAAAGGACCAAAACCCCAAGTAAGCCAACTTACAAAATCAAAAAAATAATTTGGCAATTTTTTGCCTTTGCCGACTATCACTCTTCTTCTCTTCTAGAGGGTCGCAATGGGAAAATGAGGAAAATAAGGGTGGTGGGGGTAGGGAGAAAGAGAGAACTGGGTGGACAACAAATGAGAGAGAGAACAATACGGGAGGAGAGCTTGTAGCAGTTCCCATCATTAGAAAGTAGGTCTACAAGCAAAAATTTGGAATAGAGAGAGAGAGAGAGAGAGTAGGCGACCTATAAGGCATATTTGATTGTAAAAGGTTATTCTCAATGATAAGGTGTTGTCAATAAGGAAACCTTTTCACCAGCAGTCATACTTAAATCCATTAGGATCGTGCTTGCCATTTCTACATATTATGTCTATGAGATTTGATAAATAGATGTGAAGACTGATATTGTTAATAGATATATTGAAGCAGCCGGAAGGTTTTATATCCAAATAAATCAAGCAAAATATTTGTAAGCTTCAGAGGTCATTTATGGCCTCAAACAAGTGTTCAAAAGTTTAAAAATTCAGTTTGATCAATAAATTAAATTATTTGATTTCATCTAGAAAAAGAATAAGCTTGTCTGTAGAGGAGGGTTAAAGGGATCACGTGTTAGAGTAGTGTCTGACAAGTCAATTGAATTGTCACTTTTATAATATTGTAATAAATATTATTATCAATTAATATTAATAAATTAAGCATTTTTTCATATTTATTTTCATTTACTTAAATTTAGATGAAGTCCCTAGATAAGTATGGTCGCGCATATGATGCATGTTATGAAATATGCTTATATGGCTTGATCTTAAATTATTTTAAGTCAAAAATCAATGAGACGGGACATCAACAATTCAGTAAGATTTGCACGTATAAAAGGACAATACCTTATTTCATAGACATTGGTGTAGGGATACTAGTGCATATATGTGGGTGCTTGTTAGGAAACAAGTATACAGAACTATTGGGTTCACAAAATCATGGGATACCAAACACAATAAAGTTTAAAAATTTAAAGAATTACATACATCACATGCATATAATATGTATCGTGGATTAGATGCGATTACTTGATTATGCATATATTGATACCCAAAATTAATCAGAAGCACTCAGGGAGTCATTTAGTTTATACCTAATTTTTCTTGTTGAAGAAGATGACCAAGAAACGACTCAAATCTTTATCTTTCTACGAACTCTTCAACATTCCAAATAATTGATTCGCTTAGAACCCCAGATGTTGTTCCTCTAAGAGTATCCATGTTTGGATATTCACTTGTGTATTTATGTTAATAAACCACAATTCGATGATTCCAGTCTAAAAAGGATTGTGTATGGAACAAGAACAAATATAATTTATTTTGGGTGAATTTGATTAATTTTAATTCAATAAGTGAAAGAAGAATTAATCAAAATATAATCCTTAACAACTAGGGTTTGGTGGATGCTTGGACAAGAAAGCAAAAAAAAAAAAGTCTAAACATTTTCCTCTAAAATCGGCCACTATAGGAAGGAGAGAGGGACAAAAATTATAAGGCTTGAGGCTTTCTTGTTTATAAATTTTTGTTCACTAAGGTGCACTTATATAGCACACTTTGATTCCATCATTATGGAAAGCCTTTTCTTATCCAATCATTGTACAATACAAGGTAAGTCTTATATCCCAAGTAAAAGACTAGAACCCTAATTCAAATAAGAATTAAGTCTCCATTTACCTAATGGGCTTCCTACAAGTTCACACCCAATGTATCTTGACCCAATTAATTAATTAGGTATAATTTAATTGATCCAATCAATTAAATAAATTCGTCTTATGAATTATAAAGGTCTACTATATTAATTCATCCAATCAATTAATTATTTTTTTATTGGGCCACCTAATCCAATTAGGTCAATCAATTAATTTAATTAATTAATTATTAATTCAATACTTAAATTAATTAAGCCAATTTAATTAATCACATTAATTAAATTTAATCCAATTTTTGAATCATTTCTTAGGCAAGAAATGAATTTGTCCAAGTTTATATGTCACCTAGGTTCACCTGTAAGCTAGTAGGGGGCTCACAACTCTACTTAATTGAATAATAATCATTTAATTATCATGATTAAACATAAAGCCTTGGGTACGACAACCATGAATATTTACACTTTATTACTTGAGACTAGTGCACTTGCTAGTGAGTTGGTTATAGTCATGTTATGTTTTTGGCGTTGTTTTCGTGAATTGTGTTTTAAACAATATTTAAATCCGCTCTTTCTAACTTTAGTTTAGCACTAAATTTCAATATTTTATTTGTTGTTTTTGTTTCCCTATTTTTGTTTGTAGGTGCATGCCTAATGCATGACAAGCTCCAGCGACAAAGAACTCGCACTTTTTGATCTTGAAATTGAGAGAACTTTTCACAAGTTGAATACAAAAGGAAAGAGTAGGCATGACAAATAGAAAGAGAAGAGGATAATTGTTCCTTGTTGGAGTATGCTAAACCTTTACTTCTTAGTATCGCTTCAAGCATTAGGAGGCCAACTATACAAGCGAGTAATTTTGAAATCAAGCCAGCCATTATTCAGATGATTCAAACTATCATTCAATTTGGTAGATTATGTAGTGATGATATGAATGCCCATATTGCTAACTTTCTTGAAATTTGTGATACTTGAAAGCATAATGGTGTGACAGATGATGCCATTAGTATGAGATGTTTTCCTTTTTCCATAAGAGATAAGGCAAAGTGTTGGTAAAACTCTCTACCTATAGGATTTATTACCACTTGGGATGCTGTGGCCTAATGATTTTTAGAAAAATACTTTCCACCCTCTAAAACTGTTAAAATGCGTAATGACATTTCTACTTTTTTGTAGCTTGATATGGAGTTTTCTTATGAGAAGTGGGACAGATTCAAGGATTTGCTTAGGAAGTGTCCAAATCATGATTTACCCACTTTGCTATAGGTATAAACTTTCTATAATGGTTATCTCCAACTAACCATTCCATGATTTGATGCCGTTGCATGAGGAACCAACATGAGAAAGACAACTAAGGAGGCATGTGAACATTAGAGGAGATGGCCTCTAATGTTATCAATGGAAATAAGATAGAACAACAATCACAAGGACTGTAGAGGTTCACAACATAGACACATTCACTGCCCTATCGATTCAAATTGAAGTACTTAATAACAAGATTGACAATATGAGTACATCTACCATGTATGTATATGGAAAAAATTGCGAATTATGTGGAGGAGGGTACCTTAGCAAAAAATGTCAGATAGGGAATCATTTTTCTCAATCATCTAAGCATGCTCACTTTGTTGGTAATTTTCACAGGTTGCAAAACAATCCATACTCCAATACTTACAATCTTAGTTGGCGAAATCACCTAATTTTTGCTTGGAATATCCAAAACACAGAGAAGGCACCACATTTAGGTTTTCTGTTACAATAGAAGAAACCAAGAGGCATCCATAAGGAATTTGGAGATTCAAATGGGTCAACTGGCAAACATGATTTTCAGGAGAGCTCTAGGTACATTACTAGTGACAGAGAAAAATCCAAAGGAGCAAGTGAAAAAAATTTCATTAAGAAGTGGTAAAGAGATCACCCAATCAAGAGACCGAGGAAGTACCTAGTATGCAGCTGAGTAACCTTGCTACTAACTTGGTTCAGCCTAAGCCCATAAATATTCATCCTCATTTTTCTTTGGCACTGAGAAAACAAAAGCTAGATAAGAAACTTTTTATAGATGATCGATCTACTTTAGTAACCCAGCTATGCAAGGTTATTGAAGGAGATGTTACCCAACAAGAGGAAGTTATATGAAAATGAAACTGTGAAGCTCACTGAAGAATATTCTGAAATTCTAAAAAATATGTTGCCATTGAAACTCAAGGATATAGAGAACTTTACGATACCTTACACCATTGGTTCACTTTCTTCTTCCAAAGTTCTATATGATTTAGGTTCTAGCATTAACTTACTACCGATGTCCGTTTTTCAAAAAATTAGGACTTGGGGAGCTAAAGCATACCATAGTGTCTCTACAACTAACAAATAGATCAATCAAATATCCAAGAGGTATTGTTGAGGATGTACTAGTAAAGGTAGAAAAATTTATATTCCCTATTGATTTTCTTGTATCGAAAATAGAAGAGGATCTTAAGATTCTTCTCATTTTAGGTAGACCATTCTTAGCTATAGGAAAGGTGTCGATAGATGTTCAACTAGGAAAGTTAATACCTTAGGTGGGAAATGAACAAGTAGCTTTTAATGTGTTTAGAGTAATAAATAATCTTACTGAAGATCATACTTATTTTTGAATAGATGTTTTGATGCATTGGCTCTTGAGTACTTTTAGGATAACAGGTTTGAAGATATACTTGAAGCTTGCATGATGGATTCAAAAGAGATTGAATTTGAGAATGAGAACTTGATGGAAATAATTACAAACTTGAATGCTAATCCATACAAGAAGAGTATTTGACCAAATTTTGAGGCTTGAGATAGCCACCATCCTCTCAGCCAAGACCCTCAACTAAGGAGCCTCCCACTTTTGAATTAAAAACTTTGCCTTCTCATTTAAAGTATGCTTATTGAGATGACTCGAAATGCTAACCAGTGATTATTTCTTCATTCTTGATAGGTGTGATGGAAGAGAAGATGCTTAGAGTCTTATAAGAGCACAAGAAGGCATTCGGGGTGGAAGATAACCGACATCAAAGAAATTTGCCCATTGATTTATATGCACAAGATAGTTTTGGAGGAAAGTTTAAAGCCCTTGGTCCAGCTACAAAGAAGACTGAATTTGATCATGCAAGATATGGTGAAACTTGAGACAATCATGCTTGTTGATGCAGGTATTATTCACCCCATCTCTGATAATACTTGGTAAGCCCAGTTCAAGTGGTACCAAAGAAGGGATGTATGACAGTTGTTAAAAATGACAATAATGAGTTGATACCTACTAGGATAGTCACCGGATGGAGAGTTTGCATAGATTACAGGAAATTAAATGATGCAACTCAAGATCACTTTTGTTTGTCTTTTATCGATCAAATGTTAGAAAAACTTGATGGCCATGAGTTCTATTGTTTCCTTGATGGATACTTTGGGATAATCAAATAGCAATAGCTCCAGAAGATCAAGAGAAAATATCTTTCAGTTATCCTTATAGTACCTTTGCATTTAGGAGAATGCCTTCGATTTGTACAATGCACCAACCACTTTTCAGAGATGCATATTGTCTATTTTCCATTACATAGTTGAAAACTATGTTGAAATTTTCATGGATGGTTTCTATTTCTAGTTCCTCTTTTGATGCATGCTTAGGTAACCTATATTTGGTTTTATAAAGATGTGAGGAGACTAACCTTGTCTTGAATTATGAAAAGGGTTATTTTATAACGCCAAAATATATTGTACTCAACTTTAAAAACTCTCACAAAGGGATCCAAGTGATCGGGCAAAGGTTGAAGTAATTCAGAAGTTGCCTCCACCTACATCAATAAAGGCCTTGAGGAGTTTTCTTGGTCATGCAAGGTTTTACAAAGTTTTATCAAGGACTTTTCTAAGATTTTAAAGCCTCTTTATAACTTTTAGCTAGAATGCACCTTTTGACTTCAAAACGATAAATGCATGCAGGCTTTTCACTCATTAAAGGAAAAGTTAGTTAGAATACCAATCATGGTGGCAACCAACTAGAGTCTACCATTTGAGCTTATGTGCAATGTTGCTCTTGGTTAGAGAAAAGATAAGGTATTTTGAACCATTAACTGTGCTAGTTGTACTTTAAATGAAGCTCAACTAAATTATGCTACCACTAAAAAGGAAATTCTAGTAGTAGTATTTTTATTTGATAAATTTTAGTCTTATCTTGTTATGACCATGGTGATTGTTTATACTAACCACTCAGCTCTTAAATACCTTCTTGCAAAGAAAGATGCAAGTTGATTAGATGGATTTATTTATTGTAAGAACTTGATCTAGAAATTAGGGACAAAAAAAGTATCGAGAATATAGTGGTAGATCACTTATCCAGAATAGGGAACCCAAACTTTGATGCCATAGCTAAAGCCCCTATAAGAGAGGATTTCCCTGATGAACACCTTTATTCTTTCTTCAGTGCTTGACTTCCTTGGTATGCTAATTTTACTAATTATTTGGTGATAGGTATTCTTCATTCTAATCTTACTTTCCATCAAAAAAAGAAATTTTTATATGATGCTAAGCATTATTTGTGGGAAGAACCATATTTGTTCAAGTTTGTCCACGTCACATTATCAGAAGATGTGTGCCTGAAGAGAAGATGGCATCCATCTTGCATCATTATCATGATGGAGAGGTAGGTGGCCATTTTGGCCCAACCAAGATGGATTTAAAGATACTCCAATCAGGTTTTTATTAGCCTACTTTATTTAAGAATGCATTTGCATATGTAGCTTCTTATGATAGATGTCAAATAATCGTGAACACATCTAGGAAACATGAGATGCCTTTAAATAGTATACTTGAGTGTGAATTATTTGTGGGACCATTTCCTATTTCTTGTTCCAATATATATATACATGTGGTCATAGACTATGTTGCTAAGTGCCTGGAGGCTGAACCTCTTCGAACTAATGATGCTAACGTGGTTGTTAAATTTTTCAAAAAGTCATATATTGACTAGATTTGGCACCCTAGGCCATCATTAGTGATGGGGAAAACACTTTTACAAACAATTTGAAATTCATTTGCAAAAATATGGTGTTGCACATAAGGTCGCTACCTCTTACCATCCACAGACAAGTGACCAAGTGGAGGTTTCAAATAGGGAATTGATTTTTTTTTTTTTTGGAGAAAACTGTGATGATGGTGTGTGGGCAAATAGGACATCTTTTAAAACTCCTCTTGGTATGTCTCCATGTGGTTAGTTTTCGGTAAAGCATGTCTTTTACCTATTGAACTTGAGCACCGAGCATATTGGGCTATAAAATTTCTTAACTTTGATACGCAAGTTCTAGGTTAAAACAAGTTACTGCAATTGAATGAGATGTATGAATTTCAGGGTTGAGCCCATGAGAATGATAAGATTTATAAAGAAAGGACTCACAAGTGGCATGATAGATGCATCAAAAGAAGAGAGTTTGACGAGGGAGAGAATGTGTTGCTGTACAATTCACGACCCAGACTTTTTCTAGGAAAAATTGAGATCGAAGTAGTGTGGACCTTTCATCATGACTAAGGTTTTTACTTTTGTTGTAATTGAGATATTTGACCAAGAAAAGGCACATTCAAAGTCAATAGGCAGCGACTTAAGCATTACTTGCCCGGGGGGGGGGGGGGTATTGAGCAACGAAAGTCTCTAATCCAACAAGCCAACCCCAAGTAGAGGTGACAAAGTCAAGTTAAAGGCTATAACTTAGAACTTTCCTTTCTTTTTTTATTTTTGTTATTTTCCTATTCATCGTATTTGGCTTTTTTTTGTGATTTAGTTTGTTTTGTGTCTGTGCTTCTCTTTTATTTGTTTTTTCTATTTTTTTGAAGAATTTAGGTAAATAGCAATCCAAATGGCATATACTGCTTTCCTATTATTTCCAATTGCTCTTGCTATCTAGTGCATGCCCAACTTAACAGGAAGTCTATTTCCCCTTTGTTTTTTTTTTCTGTTTAAATATTGAGAACAATGTTGCATTTAAATTTTGAGGTGGGAAATTTGGTCTAATTTTTAAAATTTTTGGGATGAGTTATGATTTTAGTGAATTAATTGAGAGAGTGTAAGAGTAAACATACTTGAATTGTCAAACTTGATTAGGTTCATTTTGAGATTGTTTGATTTGCCTTGATGACCAACAACCTATGATATTCTTGATCGATATCAAATATGATCAAGAGAAAAGATGAATGCTAGCCTTGTTGATTTTATGATTCTTGTGATTAATTTTATCCTTCTCATGAATGAAGAAATCTCAGAGAGCACATTATACCATGATATTGTAAATTGTATATTTCTTTGTGAGAGTTTAGGTGTGCTAAATAACATAGTATGATCAACATGAAATATTCTATAATTTGTTTGAATATCCTTTGAGGCGAAATCCTAGACAACACATTGACTTGAAATTGATTTAGGCTATCTTTGGATAGTTTGTGCCTTTCATGTTAAAATCATTATCAATTGCTACCCCTTTGGGCCTTTTAAAAGAATGGCATATGGGTGACCACATGTAACACCCCCATAGTGAGACGTTACTTTCTCCGTTACTTAGCATTATTTAGATCATTTTGCAAAATCATCTAAAAAATAACTTGGAATAATAAGAAAAAGATGATAATTCTTTTTAACAAGTCTCTACTAGAAAATTGTACAACCTCTAATTTGTTAAAATACTGAAAGAGTCCTTGTAAAGTTCAAAGTAAAAAATCACATGTTAACTCCAAATATGAAATATTTAAATTAATTAAAACACAACAAATTTAAGGTAACTTGAGAAAAAAATAAATTCTGAGATTCCGCCGCCACTATCAATATGCACCAGCCCCACTATCCTCCATATCTCATACCCTTGTCTTTTCTTGCAATATGTTAATCTATGAGCAACAGTTAGTAAGAAACATTCTAAGAAAACAAATTAGAGTGATTTCTTTGAAAATGCTTGAAATATCTTTTCTTTTCTTTTTCCATTTTCTTTTCTTTTATTTTCTTTTTTTTGTACGCACATACATATATACTTGAAAATACATACTATTAAAGGCCCAAACATGGTATCAATGCACGCAACTCTGATAGAACCCGGGGTAGCTAGCCACTGAATCCCACCGGAGCAAACTCATAACTAATAAAGGCGGATTAGGAGCCCTTAGGGCGAATTCGTGCCTTAAAATTATATGTAGGAACACCATACCAGCCTCTCATAAAAAAATACTCTTTAGAAAAATACTTTTACTCATTATGTATTATGTAGTATGAAACAAGATTAACTTAATATTTTTATCATGCTTTGCTCATACTATCTAAAAAAACATACAACATTAACATAATATATCCGTAATTAGCAAAACCATACACAATATCTAGCATGTACATATATCATATACATAAAGCCTATTAAAAAAAATCAAACTCCTTATATTGCAAGTGCAAGTGAGAGATGCGCTTACTCTTCTTACCAACTTACTCCCAGGTGATGTGATGTTTGAGAACCCCTTCGATGTGCTTGCTTTCAAGACTGTTCATACCAAAAATCATCATTTACATACTTATTAAATATATTTTTCTTAAATACTCACATTATCGCAGTATCAAAAGAAATAACAACATAAATAATTATTGTAACAAGACTAGCTACTAAATATTATCAACAAAACTGACAGCCCAACCTATTAAGCTTTATAGAATTTCATCTAAAAAACCACATACCATCTTTATGCAAATTCTGGTCATACCAAAGAAAACATTTAATAATGTTTAATGAATTTTACTAGCTTTAAAAGAACAAGAAAAATGCAATTTTCAAATTTTTTAACTCATCTCAGTGGTTCAATCGTACTACAAAACAGACAGAATACATCTCTTACTCCACAAATTTTCTTTCAAGCAATATAACTAATATGACTCTAAAATACACCCATACAAATAACATATGAACAAGCATTCAATATTTTTTTTAGGGTAATAAAATGCTTGTTGGTATTTTTAACGGATTTTACAATTCAGGTTGCAAAAACTATTATCATATTCACAATGAACAAACTTGGTTCAAAACTATAAATTAGATATTTTACAAATAAATTAAATCTTTTGATATTTTTGGAAATTTATAATATATAAATATACAACATATCAAAAAATTAGCTTAAAATACATTTTCAAATGTAATTAATAAAAACTATCAACATCAAATTCATAGTGAATAGACTTTGTTCGAAAATCCAAATTAAATATTTTATGAGGAAATTAAATCCTTAAAAATATACTAGACATTCATAATATATAAATATATAAAATATTAGAACATTAACTCAAATCCCATTCATATGAATTCAAAATATATTTTCAAAATCAGATATAATGCCGTTAACAACCAAAAACTCCAATCATAAAGACATGTTCATATACTGTACATAAATATATGTAATCATATATACACATATTTATATATTTGTAGAGAGAGAGAGAGAGAGAGAGTATGATTATAACAATTCACGCTTAATCATGATATAAGATATCCATACCTTGAGACTCTTCTTTATTTCTCTTGCTATGTGGAGACGATTAGTATGAGGTCTAAGTATATTATTTTTTTTAATGGCTAAAGTAAAATTCTTGGACGTGGTATATCTAACAAAAAATAAAGAGAAAAGGGGAGGAATGAGACATGAGGATGAGAGGAGAGGGGGGAGAGAGAGAGAGAGAACTAGAGATATCGTGAGTTTAGAGAGATAAGTGTCTATTTTTATGGCTAATTTGGAAGATAATTTTTCTATGGCCAATTAAGGTGATTGAGGCTTAATTGTTGGTCTAGAATGGATCATTAAAATGTATGAGAAAGAAAATAGAAAAGAAAAGGTTTGAATTTTTTTTATTAGTACATTTATGGCATCAAAACAAGGCAATTTAATGTCTTATTTGGTCATAATCTCTCTTTCTTTTAATAGCATCTATATTAACCAACTTTATATATAATTAAAATATTAGTGACATATTTTAATAATTTTATCATATAAAAAAACATCAACTAAAAATTTTGTTAGTTCTAATGGAAATTTGTGTCTTAAAAAGTGGGTGTTACACCCCATTCAACTTCTTCTTCATAAACTCGTTATACCTACCCTTTTTATTCTAAAAAACCATGTTATACTCCTCAAGAGAGCTTAGTGTGCTAGTGGGAAATTGTGAGTTCAAAAAGATGGAGAAAAAAGGTTATCATGAAAAAATCTTGAAATCTAAGCATTTGGTGCATGAGTCTAGGAGCAGTGCTGAATGAAGTGATCACAACAAGCTAAGATGATAAAAATAAAATAAGTTTGGAGGGTTGTGAAAGTAAGAATATCAAAAGAAAGTTGGGGAAAAAATCAAAAAGGAGAAAAAGAGAGAGAAAGGATAGGGAGATTATGCGTGAAACATGTTATACTATCTTACTTTGTGATTATCCATTTTCTTCTATTGTTAGCCAATGCCCAGACCTTACATGAGATTGGCAAAGCACATACACTCTTTCAGACTTCGAGAAGGGATTGAGTTGGCATAAGTCTTATAAAGTTGCTTGGTTAGTATTTTGAATGATCTCTACTTTATATGTAGCAATCTTTAAGGCATGTCATTGGGTAATCAACACGAATTGATCGTGATTAATTTAAGAGCTTATAAACTATTTGATTCACATTTTGCTTGAGGATGTTCAAAAGCTAAGTTTAAGGATATTTGATAAACTCATAACTTTGCATATATTTATACCCTTAATATCACAATTTTGATGTATCTTATCTACCATTTGTTCAATATTGGACATAATTTTATGTCACAACCTCACAAAAATATATATACATATACATATAAACAACCTGTACAACATAATTTGTGCATGTATATGTGTGTATAACTTTTTTTTCTAATTAGTTAATTTGACATAACACTGATAAAGTAAAGTGCTTTAACATCTTGTAACATTATATATAGATAGATAGTTATTTGAACAATAAAAAGGTCAATCAAAATCATCACAAAACTCATACTCATGTACAATGGAGTTTTGAAAGTGATATATAGGATAAGATCACTAATATAATACAATAGATCGTAAAATCAAAAGCACAGCCTACAAAATAGCCCCAACAGGTCGTCATCCATGTACATCGATCTTTAAAAGCCTGTAGGAGCTCCACAGCCAGCCCAGTAAGCTAGAGGTCTCAAGTTTCACCATGCTTACCTACAATGCATGAAGTACATGAGATAACTCTCAATAAGTGAAAATCATGCATGCTAAAGTGATAATCTAACATATATGTGATGCATCTCTATAAAATCACGCCAGGAATGTAAGCTCTTGAACCAAAATAGTTCATTCAATCACTGGGCCCTTGGCCTATCTACTATGCACCGGATAGAGCTCTAAACAATATTAATAATTACATGGCCATAAACAAATTGACTCATTCCAGGGGCCATCTCCTGAGATCACCAGAGGTCCATTCCTTATCTTTCCCTGTGATCCTCCAGAAGTCTTTCCATCAGCGGAGTCAATAAGGGCACAATCAAGTGGTCCACCCTCTCATGACCACCAGAGGCACACCCCCTATAATTCTCTAAGAAGTAACACTCACGGCGCCCCAAATTATCACATAAGCATACCTCGTATGCCTCGGTGCACTAGTAGTGGCCAACCAAAATATTTTCTTTCTGAAAATAATATCATGCATGCAAAACCTCAACTGTGAGTACGTGTTTTGTATGCATGTGTAAATGCTGATGGATGGCATGTTCAATGACACAACGGATCTCATGTCCCATTATCCAAGCAACTTATACACTATAAGATATTTATAATACTCATAATACACTCATCAAGATACAAGGATCACACTTAATATAGATAAGGCAAGAAATACTTTGTCCATGTATTGTAGTTGCAAATGGATTTTTGCTTACCTTTAATTGATCGTATCTTACTTCTTAGTTTCTTAGGTGTTACTCCCCAAATTAGGTGTGAATAATCTATAAAAATATAAGATATCAATGAATATCCTCAATCAACAAGTTCATTATGCTTAATCCTATACAAGGACCTTGAATTTCAATTTAACTATGTAACAATCAAACTTTACTACTTATGGACTAAAACCTAATACAATCTCCTAAGCACCTTGATTTCTCATCTTAAATGTATGATAAAATCACCTAATTGATGTAACATAACTCTTATAACAGTTCTCTAAATGCTAAACATCAATTTTACTATAGATATGTTGAAACATGCCAAGAAGTAAAATGGAACAGATTTCCATCTTCTATTTTCCTTGTTGTCACATTAAGTTTCATAGCAATTTTAGCATCCTTAGGTGTATTTATTCACTCTAAACTTTTTACCAAACTTACCTAACATATAAAAACATATAACCATGCCATATAATTGCTAAAACTCTTGGATTTAGCTCCCCTAATTCAGTCTCATTCACAACACACCAAAATAGATTTTGCTACTTTGGCAATTTGAATGATAATAATTATAGTTTTATTCTACATAACATACACTTTTGAAGCCTAAAACATAAGAAAATAGTAAGGTGACAGTTTCTGCCACAAATATTTCCTATTAAGTGTTTGTCATAAAAAATCCTTTCTTTGTACACCAAAGTCTAACTAAAAACTTTCTAACACTTTTATAAGAGATATTGAAATCTTATTAAACAATAAACCCCTTTAGAATAATCTGAAAACCAAAGACAAATCTGTAGATAAGTGTTACCTATGCAGATTTTGAGGTTAAACTTGATGGTAATCACTTCTCCTTTGCTTTTCTTGCTTTTATTTCAACTTGGAATCAATTTGGAGCAGTTGTAGACCTTAAGGTGTGTGTTTGAAAGCTAAAATGAGGGTCTGGTCGTGGTTTAAGGGTGAAGGGTTTGAGGTGTTAGCTTGAGATGTTAGCTTAAGCTTAATAAGAAAGCATGATGTGGCAAAGCTTGAGGTGTCAAATGGTGGTTTAAATATGATATTATACACAACTTATACGGCTCTAATCTGGTGTTTCTCATTATTTATTTCTTTATTTAAAACCTGTTTTAATTTCTGTACGATCGGATAATAAATTCTACCCTAATTTCTTAACCGTTCATTCGATCTTTAAATCAATTGACATCTGATTCTTAAAACGATTGTCTAGTTTTCAATTCTAAAATCATATGCACATATGGACCTTGAAATATGACACTTAAATTAAATTATATCATGTTTAATATCCCAAGTATTATTAGTTTATAGATGTATACCTTTAAAACACCTTGATCTAGTTGAATCGAAACATATTAGCTTACCAGTAATACCTTTAATTACTTCTAAAATTATAACATATAACCTATGAATATCCAATAGATTAACCAATCTATTCTTTCTCTTATCTAAATATTGAATTTCTTAATAGGCTATAAGATCTCAACTACTAATATCATGTGATAGCGTTAGAGGTCTAACGATTAAGAATGCTATATAAGATGTCATGTAAATGTTATTGCAAATTAGCTATAAGTAACATATAATATATGAATCACATTATTCAAGTGAGTAGTGTGAGGATTGGGTATTATATTTTATACAATACTGTGTAGGAGCGAATTTGGAAGAAAATGATGCATCGGGTTATGGAGGCATTACAAAAGAAGAAGAAAATTGAACAAGTGAAAAAAGTAAGAGTTAGCAAAATTTCAAAGGTTATGGCACTGGAGCACCATTCAATAGCGTGGCAGCGCCACTGGAAGATTTTATCAAGAAAAATAAAGAGTTTGGTGCTACAACGCCACTCTGTAGGGCCGTGGCACTAGCTAAAAAAATTAAGTGGTGCCATTCGATGAATTGCCAGATTAAAAGAATAGAGATTCTCGTGTCGTAGGACCATTTTGTAAGGTTGTGGCGCCACCTGAAAATTTAAATCTTAGAAAGTATTGCACTGCAACAATAGAAACTCAAGTCGTGGCGCCATTCGACGAAGTTCACAAACCAAATATTTGCAATGTTTGTGTTGCATTGCCAGAAAGTTGAGATGCAGTGCCACTTTTCAAATGTTATTAAGATTTGGTGACTGAGATAAGATTTTTGGTAAAAATATATAAAAGAAAAAAAAGAAGACTTTCTGGATAGTTGGAGAGTGAGAAAAAAAATGGAGTTCCACGATGAGAAAAAAGTGTTCAGAAGAGAATGAGAGAAGACAAATAAGAAAAAACTAAGAAGAGAAGAAGAAAAACAACTTCTAGCCTGTGCGTACCTTCTTGGTTAAAATGGTTTTTGATTTTTTTCTTCAATTTCTCATTTATTATTAATTAGTTTTAGTGAGAACATTGACAAGAGCATGCTGAATCCTTGTATCGAGTTTGATATGTTTCATTACAAATTAATTTTTCTAAGTTAATGTTATATAGCTGATTCATAGAATTGTAGTATTTCCACTAGTTTATGGTCAAAAGTTATTTGATTTCTAAGAATAACCAATTTTTAATAGATTTGTATCTTGTGATTGAGACCGAGAGGTAGTAAAAGAGATTTTAAAAATAAGAATGATAAAACTCTTGTATTGAATTTTTGCAGAATATTACATGTTATATACTCATAGTTTCCAACTGTAATATAACTCAAATAAGGAAGTAAATGATGATGAGATATCATTCCTAAAATTATATAGCTAATATTTAGAAAAATGTTGACAACTTCAGTCCTTGGTGTCTAACGGCTCTCCATGATTTTCTTCTTGAATAGAGGATTGCATAATAGGAATTTTATCACCCCTTTCAAGGTTGGCAGTAAGAGTGAACTAACGCCAAGCTTGTAACGGGATGTTTCAAATGAATCCTTAGATAGTGCCTTGGTAAGAACATCAGTAATCTCCTGTGCAGTTGGTAAATAACGAAGATGAAAAGCTCAACAGTAACCTTGTCGCGAATGAAATGGTAATCAATTTTGATGTGCTTTGTGCGAGCATGAAAGACGGGATTGTGAGATAAGTGAATGGCACTTTTGTTGTCACAAAGAAGAATTAGCCTTCGTTCAAAACTTATTCCAAGATCATGAAAAAGATATTTGAGTCATGTGAGATCGGCAGCTGTGGTTTCTAGAGCGCGATATTCGGCAACAGCACTAGAACACAAAATTGTAGGCTATTTTTTTATGCCCAAGATACACAATTTAAACTGAGGAACATGTAGTAACCAGTGGTGCTCCTCCTTGTCATTGGACAACTAGCCCAATCTACATCACAAAATGCATTAACAGTGAGGGAGCTTTGAGATAAATAATGAATTCCATGAGTTAGTATCCCTTTTAAGTAACGCAAAATGCATTTGACAACTCGAAGGTCCTTCATGGTGGGATTTTGAAATTGTTGGCATACGGGGTTGACAGCATGAGTGAGATCAGGTCTAGTGAAAGTAAGATGCTGAAAAGAACCACATAATTAGCAATATGTAGTGGGGTCTGTGGGCTCATTGTCATTGGGAAGATGATTGGATTTTATAGCTATTGGTGTACTTATTTTATATATTTCAAGCATCTTAGCCTTGGTGAGGAGATCACGAGCATATTTGATTTGAGAGAGTGTGAAACTTCCAATCCAAGAAAGTAAGTGAGTTGGCCTAAATCTTTGAGTGCAAACTCCTTGCTTAGGCGAGAAATGAGTTGAGACATGAGTAGAGAGGTACTACCGGTGAGAATTACATCATCTACATAAACAAGTAAGAGAAGAAAATTAGTACCATGATTATAAATAAAGAGAGATGAATCAGTTTTACTATATCTAAAACCAAGAGTAAAAAGACAATGAGATAATTTAGCAAACCAAACATGAGGTGCTTGTTTGAGACCACAAAGTAATTTATGTAAAAGGCAAACATTAGAGAGTTTGGGATGCACAAAATCGGGGGATTTCTTCTTGTAGACTTACTGATTGAGAATGCCATGCAATAATGCATTTTTTACATCTAATTGCTTGAGTGGCCACTTGAAATAAGTAGCAAGAGAAAGTATGACATGAATTGTTGTTGGCTTAATAATAGGGCTAAATGTCTCACCAAAATCAAAGCCGGGAATTTGTGCATATCTTTTACTACTAAGCGTGCTTTAAATCTATCCTTGCTGCCATCCTCTTTGTACTTGGTGTGATATACCCACTTAGAAGCAATAATATTGGCATTTGTTGGACGAGGAAAAAGAGACCAAGTCTTGTTATGTTGAAGTGCATCTATCTCTTCTTTCATTCTCTTCAATTTGCAAATTTCAGAGCTGTTTTTAACGTTTTGGCTCATTAAGGAAAACAATAAGAGCAGTATCAAGATGTGAAGGAATAGATGGAGGCATCAATAATGTAGTAGTGGTTTGGTGCGGAGAAGGAAAAGAGTAGAACTAGAAGATTTTGAAGTGGAATGCAGCTTGTTACTAGAAGATAATAGGGAATGAGAAGTAATATCACAATCATTGTTAATAGTAGAATGAATAAGAGTGTGATTTTGTGGTGAAATAGGGATTTCTTGATGTTGGGATATTGAAGAATTTTCATTTAATGGAATTTTCAAATTTGATGGTGAGATAGGAGATGAATCAAAAATCGAGGAGTTGAAACTTGGTGACTCATATGATAAATCTTCACTTGGAGGAGCTTTGGGCGAGTTTCTTATAAACCATTCATCTGAATGCGGAAAAGTATTGAGAAATAAATTATTAGAAGGGGTAGAGAAGCAATTATCTTATGATAAATATGGAAAATGGTGTTCCTTAAAGACACCATGTCGTTACAAGCTTGGTGTTAGTTTACTCTCACTGCCAACCTTGAAGGGGTGTTAGTTCACTTTTGCAACCATGAATTTAAACAATGAGAATGATCCAAATTTTTATGCTGACTCTGGAGCTACTGCTCATATGACAAATCAAGGAGGTAATCTAAAGTCTTTAAAATTTTATTTTGGTAATAGTTCTATTTTCATTGGCAATGGACAAGCTTTATCTATTACACACACAGGAAAAGCTTTGCTCAACACCTCGCATGGTAAACTTTAGTTAAATAATATTTTAGTAGTGCTAGAAATTACAAAGAATTTTTTATCTGTCAGTAAACTTGTTGATGATAATTTTTGCACTATTACTTTTTATTCTAACAAGTTTTTTATTAAGGATAAGAAGAACTAAATCTTGACCAAAGGACATAGACAAGGAGATTTGTATGCGCTTGGGGAGGACAATTTACTAAAACTTTCACTGCAGTCAAATCCCCAGGAGTTTCTTCATAAATATGGCATGCTCGCTTAGGATACCCTAATTTAAATTTTTTGTAAACTTTAGAGAATAAGAAAGTCATCACTGTTTCCAATTGGTTATCCAAAAATACAATATGTAATAGTTGCCAACTTGGGAAACGTTGTAAACTTTCCTTTAATAAATCAAAAATTGTTTCAAATTTTCCTTTAGGAAAAATTCATAATGACTTATGGGGGCCTGCCCCAATACTTTCTTCTTGAATTTGGCCATGATTTTCTCCTTGAATAGAGGATTGTATATTAGGAATCTTATCAGTAGTTTTGCATGAATGTTCTAGTAATATATCTATAAATTAATTGAATATATAGATAAATGAATTGATACATGCAATAGTCAAAGCCATAATTCTTTTACATTGAAAGCTAATAGATTTCTTGGATCGTTACACACTCTTGTCTAGTTAAATCTACATAGAGATTAGTAGGTTGTTAGATAATAGTAGAATCTATATATCTTGAGAAAGAATACTGATTAACATTGGGAATTTGTTGTCATGTGAAGGAATAACTCTTTTAAACATAGTAAGTGGAATGCTATATTAAAGTGAATCGGAGAATCTAAAGCTTTAACTTCTAGTCTTCAATGTTTTTATTACTGAATAATTTGTAACTTTTTAGAAATTGCTAGTTCGATTTTTCTTTGCTCATACTTCCATCTGATTCAGTCGTCTAAATAAAATTAGGAGTTTTATTCTTAGTACTTGTACATATAACCTCTTGGGTATGATAATCTTGAATATTTACATTTTATTAATTGAGACTAGTGTACTTGCTAGTGAGTTGGTTCTAGCCACATCAGTTTGAAATTTGTTTGTGTATTATTATACTAATTTATTATCTTAATTTTTAAAGTTTGAATTACTAAAGTTATTAATTATTTGTCTATATTGTAACTAAAAAATTATATTTCCTAGTTAAGAAAGAATTTAAAATTACTTTTAGGGTGCAAAGTACTAAAAATATATTGAAAACTACATAAATATGCATAAGAGCAATTTTGTCCAAATATTTAGTCAAAGGAGGTAGGTGTTACACTTGTTAGTTTATGAGAATAGATGAGACGTGTTATAGTTGAGAGGGATAAAGTGTATGTTAACTTTTTTTTATAATTATAAAAGGGTTCATAATTTAGCTATTTCAGATTATGGTAATTATAATTAACCCATACTTCAAAGAATCTTAAGAAAAGCCGTAAACTAATAGCCAAAAATTTATTCTGACATTTCCTTTAATTAACCCATATAACTAACCCAAATCTTTTTTGATGATGTTAAGTATATCTAACCCATATAATAAACCCATATCCTTCTCTGTAATCACTCTGCGGTGTTTAAATCATGTAACCCAACCCAAAAGGAAAGAAAATATAAATATCAGCATCATGGTTGCCCGACAATGGTTGGGGTTGCTCTATTTGCCTTACTTTTTTTTTTTTTTATACCCAGATTTCCAGAGCTCTTTGGGCCCTAGACTAATCTTGGAGAATCAACCTTCCCCCTGGTTCGGTCCTCCAGTAAATTTGGTGAACTTGCCTTACTTTCTTGACAATACAATGACTGGACAAATGTGTTTTTGTCTCTTAGTTTCCACTTTCCACCTTCATCGTGTGAAAAGTTCTCTTCTCTGACTAGCTTTGTTTTATGTTGTATATATTGAAATATAAATAAATCAGATCGAGTTGAATATTGTATTATTCAATTTTTTGAATTTTTATCAAACTTGAGAAATTATATTTGAACTTAGTTTAATTATTAATTAAATTGAGTTTGAAAGAATTTTAATCAAGTCAAATACGAATCAAGTTCGAATATCTTGATCTTTTTATATGTATTTTATTATTTTTTATTAATAGAGTCGAGTTCAAATCGAGTTTCAAATTTTAGCGAACGAGAAAAATATTTCAAGTTAAGTTTGTTATATTTAACGAATCAAAATCATATGAACTTTCAATAATTATCAAGTAGTTTCATTTATTTTTTAGCCCAATGCATACATTTCTTGGTTCCAAGTTACATGTTTCCAATTTTTTGTCCAAATAATTCCTATTTTCTAATTTGGTGACTTATTTTCAAAATTATCTTTTCTTATAAAAAATGATATGTATTGCTAATTCCCAATAATTATTTTAAAGGACAACAAAATTAAAATACTTAAAAAATTTACTTTTTTTACTAACATTTAAAATCCCATGCACATTAATAATGGGATATTCGAATTGGGACAGAGGAAGTGTTTGTGTTCGTGTGTGTTACACACATCTCTGCAAAATTAATTTATCGAATTTCTTTAGCTCACTTAAGAAATGCATTTTTTTCTCTTTTATAATTTTAAACTTGTATTTTACTTCTTGTTTCATAATATTTTAAAAAAATTCAAACTAATAATTATTTTATCATTTACAGGAATTTTTTTCTATTTTCTTACGTTGGAAATTGGATCGGGTTTAGGACCCTTGACCCAATTGACATCCATATTTAGTTGGATGTCTCCACAATTTGAGTGAGATTGAGTTTTCTGGTTGGACTGAGATTCTTCCTTGGGTAGGAATATATATCTTTAATCCCCATCCAATATAGTATGTGTGAATGAATATAATTCTCCCAAAACTCTTACCATATATCTCCTAAAATTTCTCTCTACGTTCTTCCTTAGAGCATCACTATAGACTCCAAGGATTTGAAGTATGTAATTGAGTGAATAATTCTAGTAGTTATTCACCACCAACAAGAAAAGGTAAGTTCGTGGTTCGATCAAAAGGAGGCTGGTAGACAAGCTTAATTCTGGATACGTGGATCAAAAATCAGCTGCATATAGGTATACCCGATTCATATTAATTATATGAATATTTGATTCATATTACATTATTGATTAATTTTCTTACAGTGGTATCAGAGCCCATAGTCGTTCTCACCTTTTTGAATGAATTTTTTTAGAAAAGCATAAAAAATTTACCATACATTGATCTTAATATGTAGATCACATTTATTTTTAGACTCAAAATGGATAAACGATTTGAGAGAAAATTTAATTTAAAGTTAGAGACCCGTTTATTTTTAGACTCAAAATCAAATATGGTTTTGATATTTTTGTTATGAAATTTTTATGCTATGTTGTAGAGCATGAAAAGAGGTTCGAAAAGATATAAAATTCATCAAAAATGGACTTAAAATGAGTGCGATATGAAATTTTAAAGTTTTTGACAAAAATTTAATTTTTTTTGCCAGAATCGGACGATCGGTGTCGGAGAAGGTGCCGACGTGCTAACTTGGTGCTCCAGCTAATGTGGCATACGATTGGCACTTAGCTAGCGCGCACGTGGCCCCTATGTGACTGCCATGTGTTGTTGAAAATATAATTTGAGGGCTTGCATCAATATGGATTTGAACCTGGGTTGATGATTGTTGCTAAAATAGTGAACTACCACTAGACCACTGCATTCTTTTATGATTTAGTTGACTGCGAAATTTATATAACAGTTCTTGGGCTATTTTTCAAAAAACAAATTTGATGTGAATAAAAAATATTTTTGACCCTTTAAAAAAATAGTATTTATTAGATTAATTCCAATAGAAAGTGATTAAAATATTTTGTGCATTAGAGTGCATGCAAAATATTTTTATTTTTTGTGCATTACGATGCATGCAAATATATTTTTGTGGGTCAAAGTTTTTTTAATATCAAAATACTTTTTGCGCATTATGGTGCATGCAAAAATATTTTTTGCGCATTAAGATGGATGCAAAAATATTTTTATATGATTAATATGCCCTATGAGTTACATACTTTATTAATTATATTTTTTTATGTAATTATGATGCAATTTAAATTTATTTGTGCAATATGAATTGATATATATTGTGAATGAATGGACACTGACATTTGGGTGCTCATGTAAATTGAATATTTATTATTTTATATTATCCCATATTTTTATGGGAGATAATTTATGGCGGTGGTGGTAATTATGTCCCTATTTTTTATTTTTGTCTAAATTGATGTAGTAGGCTTTGAACCAGTGTAATTTTTTATTATTTTCAAGGCATGTATTTACTAGGCCATTTTTGGGAGGCCATGTATAAAAAATTATTTCACATTTTTTGTTTTACCACCATGGGCCAAAATTATTTCAACATGATGCACCAAATGTCAATGTCGCCCATATGAGGCTAATATTTTATTATTCATATTACATATATGCATTCATAATATATATGTGGACAAATTTGTATTTTATTCATGATCAGTAAATTTTTTTTATACATTTTACTTAGTAGGAGATGATTACTAGCCTAAGTTGTGAAATTTTCGATTTTGTTTAGTATAAAGGAATAAAAATAATTTACTTGGATCTAGAATAAAATATTGAACCACTACCTATGTTTTTTGCGCAATTAATTTAGAAGTCTTAGACCAACTCACTAATTTTACGTTTTAAGCCAATTAAGTATGAAAATGGACAACTTGTCCAATATTATCGTAACTTAGATGCTGATAATATAGTAGTGGACTAAGATTAAAATTTGCATTTTAATTTGTTTAAGCTGCAAATACAAGATTTTAAGTTGTCAAATATTGTCGCGACTTAAGTGCTGATAATATACTAATGGATCAAGAATCATGTTTGCGTTTTAATTTGTGTAAGCTGCAAACACGAGGATTTAATACAAAGTTTGAGCTATATTTTATCATATGAGTTTGCTCATAATTAAAAAGTTTTAGTTGTGCTAAAGTCATTTTTTGAGCTGACTTATAAATATTACTAACATGTTTTTGATAATAATCGCCTAACTTGAGGCTGATTGTTGAAAGTCAAAAAATGTACGAGTAATTATTCTTATCGCTCATATTGAACAATATAAACCAACTTGGGTTAGTGTTGGGAAAGACAAAAATAGCTTGACAAGAGCAAAAGTTAAAACTAGAACCGTAAATTTGATCCAATGAAGTGACAAGATGTGTCACCTTAGTGATAAAGACAACTAACCACCAACAAATGTCAAGTGCAATGATGAGATTGCTTAGTTCGCTCGTAATTGTACTGAGATGAAATTTGACTACTTGAAGCTCTCTCATTTGCTGATATTATGAGTTCACAGTGCCACCTCAAGTTCGGCAAATGGCATGAGCTATTTTTCAAACTCAACAATTGGTGTGAGCTACTCCTTGGAGATGTGCAAAAGGTACTAAATTCGAAATAGTCTATTGAATTGATTCACTTATAAGACATCGGTTGAGCGAGTAGATTTGTCCATCTTTCATGTAAGAGACCTTTTAGGTATAGGTTATGTTTGTGATGTGATTGGCTTAAGGTAGTATTTCTTATACTTCTTCCATAATTTTTTATTTTAATTATATCATGGCATGCGAGGTTAAGAGGATGGTTGTATTAGCTAGATGAGGCTTTATTGGCTAACTCGCTAAGGTCAACCTCTCTCTGCATAAATATTTCTAGTGGAAAAAGCATGTTGGAAGAAAGAAAGAGGGCTATTTATCCTCTAGAGTTGGTCCTCTAAAACGAGTGCAGACTTATGAGTGTGAAGTACTAAATGGTACATTTTATTTTCCTTTCTTTGTTATTCGTGCTATAAGCTAGTACACTCCAGCTCTCATTAATCAAAAGTGCCAAATTATTTAGAGCAATTCTTGACAGAGGTAGAGAACCACACGGAGTATGAACATTGATGTTCAATTTACTAATAAGAAGCGAGGATAACATGTCTAAATAGTTTGGACACATGTGTGAGGAAAATGGAATTGCAATTTGAATGATGATTCTAAACATTTCGTAATTAAACGAGCTTGCAAAGAGTGATGAATCAAACACTTCAAAATGACTTGATTGATATGATGGCGCAAATTAATTTGTATCTCAATTAGGATGATGCAATCTTGATTGCGGCCTACATAATGAAAATTGTGACTCCAAGTGAATTCTCCATCCTTCAATGAGTTATGATGTGGCAACAAGCCAAAATTAGTGGGTTTATGCCTATTTAAGTTCAATGAGCTATGTTCTCAAAAGTGATGAACACCTTGATGGAGAAATTTTTAAAAATTAAGTCGCACAGTGTAGATTTCCTCAAGGAGGATTTACGAGTATATGAAAAGTCAAATGAAATCTTATGCTATATGAGTTGCAAGATCCTTGAAGTGGAGCCCAATTTTCTAGCGAGGATAGTGTATTTTAAAACTTATCTAGCAATCGATGGGATAGGGAGAGCGACCCTGAGTCAATGGAAGTGTCTCACTTGAAAATAACTCTCATATTCCACAAGTAAGAATGGGTTCACAAGAGTTGTTTCCCATCATCTATATAAGATTAAATGGGTATCCTTCATGACTAATTTTGTGGATATTGATGAGTCAACTTAGACTTTTGACTTCACTTGATGCTTTAAGGGAATAGTTGTTATGAAGGAAAAGATAAGCCTAATGACTAAAAACAAAGTCTAGAGCTGGTTGATCTTCCGTCTAGGTGCAAGACCATTAGAAACATGTGCTTTCTAGAGGTCAAGTGCAAAGTAGATATGTTGATTAACATTTGTATAGCTCAACTAATGGCAAAATATTTACATCTAATTATGGAGTGTAATTTTTTTTGAGATGCTCTCCCTAAGTGGTGATTGCCTTAATTCGCAAGAATGCTTTTAGTTATTGTCACTTTTGTCTAGGTTTGTCCTGGACGATTGAGGTTGACATATATAAATGAAGAGTAGATGATAAGATCTATATGGATCGCCTGATGAATTCAAGAAGTGGGGCAAGATCGCAAAGATTGTTGATCGAGAAGCTCCATTTGTAACTTGAATTATTGTCCAAATAGTGGTGCCATCGATTTCATTAAGCTATCACTCTACCTGGCTTATGATGGTCTAATAAGATCACTAAATATATGTCAACATAAATAAGAGAATTTAATTCTCATTGTATTTGGGCAATAATGTGATGGTTAAAAGGGACATGAATATGTCTCCACTTATTAGTGGTTGTCCTTTATTTTTGAATGGACATAGAAAAAGTAGATATATACTTGGTATTGTGATACTGAGTTTTTGTGTGCATCTTACCAATCTTATTGACACTTAATGGTCAAAGATTATGTTCTTAGTTAGATTGAAATGCATTAAGATGGTAGAAAGAAATGCTACCTAGTATGATGCAAGCATTGTGGAAGGTTTGATGTGTATTGGTGTGTACTCGACTAGTATTGTGTTTGATAATTAGATTATTGGTGAGTGGATATCAAAATGATCATTGACACAATAATGTAATGTTGTCAAATGGATACTTACATATCTTAATAAAGTGGTTTGAGATTTGTTGGAGGCAATTTGGTATTTAGAAATGATGTACATTGTGCGCACATTTATGAGGCTATTGTTGTCTTTGTGATAATAAAGCCACTTTGATGTATGCTTTGGGTGCCGAGTATTGTTAGAGGGCTAAACATACTTATACCAGTCATCCCTTCACTTAAGAGAGTATTGCATATAATTAAATTATTCTCAGTCATATTTCTACGAGCAGTTTGACCGCTTATCCCTTGTCTTTGTATGGAGATATGCTCCAAAGGTATATGAGTAGTATGAAATTACATAGAATTTAATTTTTTATAGCCGGTGAGAACGTACTGTGATTAATGAGTTATATTTGTATTCTCATTATCAGTTTAGTACTGGATTTGTGAATTATCACCAGGCTTTGATTGACCTCTCACACGGATAATCGCTATAGCGCTGTGATAGCTAGCAGGATGAGACTTAAAGATCATGTCACATAATTGAGGTTTGCAAATGATCACCTTTGCGCTTGAGCAGTGAGAAAGGTTAATATTTATAACTAAGAGTCATCTTAGCTTAGAGGCTAAGATGAGATCAAAGTTGATCGTTTATGAAAAAGTATGTCCAAACTTCATAATAAGTCTATTCTTTGTTGGACGTGCGAACTGCAAGAAAGCATTTTGGATAGTGACTTCAGATGGTGTGCAGGTCTGACACTTAGAGAGAGATTGAACTTAGGTTCATATGATGTTTAGAGCGTGACATATTCAAATAAAGTGGGAGCTCCATCATAGCATGTATTCATGCTACATGTGCTTTGAGACGACCTCATATGGAAAAGTGACTGAATGGGTCCCTGCTTTATCACTGTGTGAGTCCATATTATTTCTTGTACCCTTTGGAACTCTAAACTTTGTCATGAGGTGTAAGATTGATGACGCTACTTTAGCATGCTAGAAAAGCTGTCAAGACCAAGCTGATTGGCATGAGAGGCCACACACTTATGTTCTATAACCCTAAACCCTAAAAGTGACTGAATGGGTCCCTGCTTTGTCACTGTGTGAGTCCATATTATTTCTTGTACCCTTTGGAACTCTAGACTTTGTTATGAGGTGTAAGATTGATGACACTACTTTAGCATGCTAGAAAAGCTGTCAAGACCAAGCTGATTGGCATGAGAGGCCACACACTTATGTTCTATGGTTCATAGCCCGGGTGACTATGTCAAAATGTGTTTGACGAGTCATGAATATAGATACATATTTGAGTGGGTCAAGCATGCTCTATTGATTTCATTGAGGGATCTAGAGATGCTTGATTGGGTACGACCACTTAGTTTGGGGTACACAGCGAGCTATTGAGTTGTAGGGTTATGTTAGTTTGGTGATGACTTAATATAACTCTCCTCACCTATGCTTTATCACTTGGTTGCACACCTCATTTCCTGTATAAAGGGACTGGCTTGAGATTGAGAAATTCTATGATGATGAGATTCGAGGAGATCAAGTTAAATATGTATGAGTGGCAGATGTTGTAAATTGAATCGGGTTTAGAACCCTTAACCCAATTGACATCTATATTTAGTTGGATGTCTCCACAATTTGAGTGAGATTGAGTTTTCTAGTTGGATTGAGATTCTTCTTTGAGTAGGAATATATATTTCTAATCTCCATCCAAAGAGTATGTGTGAATGAATGTAATTCTCCCAAAACTCTCGATCTACATTAATTATATGAATATTTAATTCAAATTATATTGTTAATTAATTTTCTTACACTTATGTATTTAAACGAAGGTAAGTGATCTTGAAACTACAGTGATGGTTTTAGTATCATATTGTTAATAATGTATATAATTAATTTATCATAATTTGATGGTTCTAAATCTATAGTATTAGGAGTGTATAAATTTACGGTAGTAGTATTCATTATTTTCTAACCAAAAGTACAGCCCCCTAAGAATTCTCTCGAAACCTTCCCACCACTCAACCCTAACCTTAAACCACCCGACCCTCCACCAGTTAAGCTACTGGACAAATATTCCAGCATATCATTTGCAGCAACAGTCCGTGGACCATCTGCCATAGAACATCCTTTAATTGAAGAGCATCGTACATTGAAAAAATAATTTAGCGAGCTGAAAGGTGAGGCGTATGACACTCATTCGCAGTATAAATAAAAATGTTTCATCCAATTTAATGTGGATGAAACACATGAAATAACTGCTCCATATAAATTTACCCTAGTTGGAAAATTTTCCAATGGATGTTCGAACCTACAAGGTATTCATTCAAAGTTTTCATCATTTGGTTTTAAAATTGGAAAAATATTATGATCCACCTTACAAATGAAGAGGACAATTGAGGGTTTTATTATGCGTATATTCAAGTGGACAACAGACTTTGACACAAAGGTTGAATTACCTATTGTGCCTATATGGATTGGCTTCCCAGAACTTTCGATTCATTTATTCCACAAAAAAGGATTATGTGGCACAACATCTATTATTGGAACTCCGTTGAAAATTGATGAGCCAACTGCTGACAAAACACGACCAAGTCTGTATGGAATTGGATCTCCTTCAACTAAGGGATGAGGAAATATACATTGGCTATGGAGATCATGTTTTTATTCAAAGAGTTGTGCATGAAAAATGACCTGACTACTGTACAAAATGAAGACGTTTTGGACGTAAGGTTTATGTTTGTTTTAGCGAGGAATATCGTAGGAAATTGGCTTTACAGGATAGAAAGAAACGGATGGTGATAGATAAAGGAGTGAATCATAAACAACAGGTTGCTATGAAATATACTTTGAAGGGAAAATAGGTTAGTTTTGAAGAGCGTAAGGGCACTGGTAATTCTAATACATCAATGCAATGGGTGGAGAAAGTGACATTGGAGACTGAAGAGCCTTCAACCCGTAATTCCAATGCTGGTTTTGAGATTTTGGTTGAGGAAGATATTTCTAAGGTCCATGATGTAATAAACAATACTCCTAACCTTAGTCAGACATTTAATGCGCTAGACGATGACATTAATATGTCTATTCCATCAGCTGGAATTGCTCTTAATGCTGGTAGTGCAGTTAATCCTCATACATTAAATTAATATAATGAAATTTCGAATGGGTTTAACGCGGTGGTGACAGATAAGGGGAATTTGGAGGCATATTCAATTATGGTTAGGGTTTATCCCACTGAAAACCCTAATCTTATCCCTAATTCTACATATTGTGAATTGGATGTGCAGGATGACGTGGATACTATAGGGGAGGATCTTTTTCAGGTATCTGATCCCTAACTAAATTCAGAAACTGGTGCAATTCAATTATTTGAAAAGGCACATGAGGAATGTGTACATTACAGAAGTGTTTCTTATGATTTAGAGGAACAAGCTCTGGAAGATATTGGAGATATTAAGCAAGCTAAAGTAACCTTTCGAAAGAAAAAGCAACTGACTAGGCAGATTCAGACAAGAAGCTCTTCTAGAAAACCTGTAGATTCTTCCTCTTTACAATTGATATGATGAATGCCATAGCATGGAATATAAGGGGTATTGGTAATGATAGAGCTCAAAATTTGCTTAAGAGGATGTGCAAAAAAAGGAAACATGTGATTTTTTCTATACTTGAGCCAAAGATTTCTTTAGATGCTAGAGTGATGGCATGAAAGTTTGGTTTTTCACATGTTATCTCTAATGGTTCTGGTCAAATTTGGGTGTTTTGGCAGGATTCCATGCAGGTAGACATTTTGCATGATCATATTCAGTTTGTATATTTAAAAGTCTATTATACTACTCTACCTAGTCCTATTTTTATTACATTTATTTATGCTAAATGCGATCGAGCCAGGAGGATGATACTTTGGGATGCTTTGAGACAGATTAATCATAGTACCTACCCTTGGTTTCTGGCTGGTGATTTTAATATCATTTTGCATGCACATGAAAAGAAGGGGGATGGGGCATTAAAGTTCAAGTCAATGGAGGACTTCAATAATATGTTAATGGACTGTTCATTGGATGATGTTGGATATGGGGTAGTATGTATACTTGGAGTAGCAATAAGGTTTTTCAGCGATTGGATAGAGTTCTCATATCCTCTAGCTGGATGAATGTGTTTCCAATCACTACGGTGAAACACTTGTCAAAGGGATTTTCTGATCACTATCCTCTTTTGGTTCAATTGGATGTCCTTGTGGATAAAACTCCTTAATGGTTGGGTCAGGCATCATCTTTTTCTAAATAATAGGAGTGTGTGGAATATTCATACCTCGGCCAAAGGTATGATAAATCTTCAAAGGAAATTATACAGTTTAAAACACCAATTGAAATGGCGGAACAAGAATGTATTTTGGAAACATTTTTGATAAAGTGAAGATGCAGAACATGATCTAGCAGCAAAGGAATCTATGTTTGATTATGATCCTAGTGATTCAAACCTAATTTCTTTAAAAAAGAGCTAGGCTGAACTCACTCAATCCTTGGTCATTGAAGAGGATTTTTGGAGACAGAAAGCTACTTGTAGGTTGATTAAAGATGGTGAAAGGAATACTTCCTACTTTTACTATTCGGTCAAAAAGAAGAGGCATAAATCCACCATTTTTTCCATTGATAATGGCCAAAATGTGATCAATACACTAAAAAAGAACAAGGAGTCTGCTGCATATTTTGAAAATTTATTTACTGGTGGGGAGTCTAATTTTAGGAAGGATGATTTGGAGGTCATTCTTATGGTGCTAACAGAAATAGATGGTATGTATCTTTGTGCTACTCTAAATTTACAGGAGGTTAAAACAACAGTGTTTAGCATACACACTGACAGTGTTGCTGGACCTGACGGTTATTCCTCATTATTTTTTCAGACTTGTTGGGATATAATTTATACTGATCTACTAAATACCTGTATTGATTTTTTCAATAGGAATAGTATGCCAAGAAGCTTCACTACAACATCTATTGTTTTAATTCCTAAATCTGATTTACCAAAAACATAGGGAGACTTCAGGCCTATCAGTTTATGCAATGTGGTCTGCAAGATAATAGCTAAAATACTCTCTAACAGATTGGTCAACTTACTGCCTAAGCTTATTTCACCTTGTTGGAGTGGATTTGTTGCTCGTAGGCTTATTAGTGACAACATATTGCTAGCATAGGAGTTGATTCACATACTGGATAACAAGTGCAAGATGGTAATCTTCTTATGAAAATTGATATGGCCAAAGCTTATGATAGAATTCAACGGGAATTCATATATGTTGTTTTGCTCAGGTTTGGTTTTCCTTCACAATGGGTATTGATTAAGCATTGTGTTGGGAATTCTTGGTTTTGTGTCATAGTGAATAGGCAAGTTGTAGGATTTTTCCATTCCACTAGAGGATTAAGGCAGGGTGATCCTCTTTCCATTGGCCTTTTTGTTTTAGCTTCCAAATTTTTGTCCAGGGGTCTTCACAAACTTTTTATAGAAAATTATGGACTTAATGGATGACATCTCTTGGTATCTCATCTGGCCTATGCAGATGATTTTTTAATCTTATCTAAAACTAATGTCAAAGGATTATTAGTTTTGATGCAATTTCTCAACAAATATGAAGGTATCTCAAGGCAGTTATAAATAAATCAAAAGGCTTCATAGTACCTAATAGAAGGATCACTGGCCAAAGGTTGTAAAGAATCAAACAGGTTGTTGGATTTTCTATGCAACAACTTCTTTTCATTTATCTTGGGGCTCCACTATTTAAGGGAAGAAAGAAAGTTGTCTTGTTTGAAAGTATTATTGAAAAGATGAGATGAAGAATTTTAGGTTGGGAAAGGAAAATGTTTTCTCATGGTGGAAGATTAAATTTAATAAGGAGTGTTTCGAATTCCATGCCATTACATATTTTACAAATAATGTGTGCTCTAAAGTATATTTTTCAGAAAATAGAAACGCTATTGTCTAGGTTTTTTGGGGTTCTTCTACTGATGCTACAAATATCCACTGGACTTCATGGCTTGAGAATTATTTTCCTATTGAGGATGGTGGCCTTGGGACTAGAAGCTTTGAGGATGTCACTACAGACGAAGGAAGTCCTTTTGGAGTAAGTTCATGCTGCAACAGTATTGTTCCAAGATACATACATCTCTAGCAAAGTGCACTGTCAGTAATTCCTTGATCTGGAAGAGGATGTGTAGAATCAGAATTAAGGTGGAATCACAGCTTTATTGGAGAATTGGTAGAGGAAAGCACATTTTGGCATGATCATTGGGTGTGTTCTGGCCCTTTGTGCCAGTTAGTACCTACACATTTCTGGTCTAATGCACAAGTTAGGAGCTTTTGGAATGGCAACAATTGGAATCTTTTGGAGTTTGAAGAATTACTGCCTGAATCCATCCTTTTAGATTCAAAGTTATCTATATAAATTGAAGTTACAGATGTTTCTATATGGAAATTAACTTCAAATGGTAATTTTGCTATGAGGTATGCTTGGGATTATATTAGACAAATGAGACCTCACTGTTCTGTTGGGGAATTTCTTTAGAATGGTGTACTCACACCAACTTCCTCATTTTTTCTATAGAGATTGTTGCATAACATTTTACTAGTTGATGCTAAAATGCGAGACAGAGGATTTGAACTTGCTTTAGTGTGTTACTACTGTAAATCAGGAGAGGTGACACTTGCACATCTCTTTTATCACTGTCCAATTGCACATCAAGTATGGAGTCATTTTGCATGAGCTTTCCATGTTTCATTGCCCAGCTCAGAGGATATCTTTCTTATATTGTAGTTTTGGTTCTCATCCAAAAACATTGGTAGAAAGTTGCAAGCAAGAAGAGTCATTCCTCTATTGATTCTTTGGTCTATTTAGTGTGCAAGGAATAACTCTAAGCACAAGAATCGTTAGGTGCATTATCAACTGATAATTGCTAAAATAATATTGCATCTTAAAAGGGCAAATACTCAGAAGTTGCTTGGTAATTATTTCTAGAAAGGGGATACATAAATAGTAGAATCATGGGGCTTTCAACCATATAGAATGCCTAATCCTCAAGTTTGAATTGTTCATTGGCTCAAACCTCAATTGGAGTGGGTTAAACTTAATTGTGATGGATCAAGTAAAGGTAACCCAGGAAGAGTTGGAGCAGGTGGACTGGTAAGGGGTCATACTGGATCATTAATCATAGCATATTATGTCTTTTTGGAAGAGGAAACAAACACTTTTGATGAGTTATCTTCCATTTGTTGAGGGGGATCTTTATGCTAGTAAAGGTATTTGCAAGGTATGGATTGAGGTAGATGCCCAAACTATCATGCACCTCTTAGCAAGCCATAACTGAGGTAATTGGAGAATGCAACATCTCATTTCCGAATTTCAATTTTTGAAACATCAAATGCAGCTTACCATTTCACATATATTTAGGGAATGGAATGAGGCTACAGACTGGCTAGGAAACAAGGCAGTTCTTAAGGAGAGTTCAAACATTATTTCAGCATCACAAATATCTAAGGATATGGCTAGCTTTATCAGACTCTATAGATGGAACGTACCTACTTTTAGAATTTAATGGCATTGATGTATTACGGAGTAGTACTCCATATTACATTTGTAATGCATTCTACATCTTATGTACTTTTTTGAGAATCGTAATAAACGGGTAGGGGTCATGCCTAACCCCCGTCTATTCAAGATGGCTTTTAAATAAAATAAATAAATTTACAATAGTTCTTAGTTTTACTCTCTCCGACTAAAGTAGAAATTTTTTTCTCTTTTATTCTTGCTCAATAAGAAGATAATTACTAGCTTCCAAATTAAAAAAAAATACAATGTGAATAATCTCATAAATAAATAAATAAGATCATTAAATGGTAATGTTAATCATTAGAATGGTAATATTAGTCATTAGAATTAATTAAATAATTAACTATTAAAATATATTTTAAAAATTTGGTATATTGGACTAATATACCGGTACCAAATTGAAAACCAAAATATTAAAAAAAACTCATACTGAATATCAAATCAATACCAGTATGATTCAATCAGTAATACAGTCGTTTAACTAAGAAAAGAAGTTCTACATATGGATAATAGATAATATATTAAATCAAATTAAAATCATCCCATACATTTTGCAATATAATTTTTTTTATTTTTTTTAAATCCAATAATAATTTTCATACATAATCTATTTATTTACGAAAAAGGTAACTTTAAAAAAAATGGGCATAAAACTGATTTGTTAATTCCTAATAAAAGTCATGCGGAACATATTTGTGGGATGGATCTTTTTAGTAGGGAAATAATGCTGCATATCACCTAAAATACGTCTAATAATAGGTTACTAAAAGATCCAATTACCCAAAAAAAAAGAGAAAGAAAAGTAAAAAAAAAAGAAAAAAGGTTAGCGAAAGATTCTAATCACAAATTATATGTAGTAAGAATATGTTATTCTTGTTCGAATAAATGGTGTGTATTGGAAAATTCTTCAATTTAATAATAAGTTTCCAAACTTGAAAAGGTGTCTCCAATTTAGTGAAAGCTTTTAAGTTTGAAAAGGTGTTTAATGGATTTAACCGGTCACAAGAGTTTGTATGAAGAGTTGTGATTGTTCATTAACATTAATGGGGCACGATGAATGGACATATATAGTCATATGTAAGAGGTGCATAGTAAGGATTGTGAACCTTCATGAAAGGATATATGTGAACCACTAGATCGCAATCATATCTTAAGGGATGCAATCCAATCTAATGGTTCAGATTAATTCTAATTAAGGGACATGACCAATCACGATAAAACATCTAAAAATCTATAAATAGACCCCCCTCGTTCCATTTTCTCTACACCAAATCAATTCATATTCAATAATTTTTCTCTTCTCTCTCCTAATAAAATATATTATGATATTTTAATATTCTTATTCTCTTTTGAGAAGTATACAATCGATCTTTTGGTTCGTCCGATAAAATTAGTATAATGTTGTACTAATTTTATAAAGAATTATTATATCTTGGGAAGCAGACATTCAAGTTCCTATAACACCGTGTAGGAAATGAAATCTGTCTTAAGGAGATTAGCTTCGTGTTCACCTTACTTCAACTAAAATTTCAATCTCCTTTTGACACCATACAACTAACAATCTTAAGATAGATTTATGATAACTACTATTGAAGTGCCAACTGATGTAAGAAATGGAGTAGCTACTAGCTTCAATCTGGTGATCATGCCTCCAGCTTCCCAGCAAGAGAAATCGAAGAAATTTATCGAAGTTGATTTCAAGAGATGGTAGCAAAAGATAATGTTCTATCTCACCACCATGAACCTAGCAAGGTTTTTTATGGAAGATGCTCCTACTGTACCGGAAGAAAAAAGAGATCCCTATAAACGAGCTGCCCTTGATGAATAGAGTCACAACGACTTCTTATGCAGGAACTACATGCTCAATAGACTAGACAACACATTGTATAATGTGTACTGTTAAGTTAGAACAACAAAAGAGCTGTGGAATTCGCTTGACAAAAAGTACAAGATGGAAAATAGCGGCACAAAGAAATTTATCGTTGGCAAATTCCTTGACTTCAAAATAGTTGATACCAATATAGTTATCAACCAAGTACAAAAGATGCAAATCATCCTACATGATATACTTGCTGAAGGAATGATACTAAGCGAATCTTTCCAAGTTGCTGAGAAGTTACCTCCATCATGGAAAGATTTCAAGAACTATCTCAGGTATAAATATAAAGAGACAACAATGGAGGATCTGATTGTTCGTCTTCGAATAGAGAAAGACAATAGGGTTGCAAAAAAGAAGGTTTCTACCAACCAGATGGAGGCCAAAGCCAACATGGCAGAGGACTCTAAAGCTAAGAAGATCAAGAAGAGGAAGCATCCTGGCTCATCCAAGGACAAGGATGCAAAGTAGTTCAAAGGTAATTACTACAACTATGGTAAGCCGAACAACAAGGCGAAGGATTGTCGATTTTCAAAAAAGGGTAATCAGAACCAAGCTAACATGACTGGAGATAAGACAGTACCAGTAGACATGTTGGACCTAATGTTCTCGATTGTTGTGTTTGAAGCCAACTTGGTAGATAACCCAAGAGAATGGTGGGTTGACACAAAAGCTACACGCCACATTTGCTCGGATAAAGAGATGTTCTCCACATACATTCCGATCAATGGAAGAAAGCTATTCATAGGCAACTCGTCAACCTCTGACATAGTCGGATTGGGCAAAGTTGTACTAAAGATGACATTAGGCAAGGAGCTGACCCTAGTTGATGTACTACATGTTCCAAATATCCGAAAGAATTTGATATCTGGTTTATTACTTGTCGAAAGTGGGTTTAGACCAGTATTTGAATCCAAACAATTTGTACTGACCAAAAAATTATCAATTTGTAGGAAAGGGATATATAGTTAAATAGCTATTTAAGATTAATGTAATCCCTGTACTCAAAACTTTTGAAAGCAATATAAGTTTATCTTCTATTTACTTGCTTGAGTTTTCTTTTTTATGGCACTGTAGACTAGGTCATGTTAACCGAGCTTCTCTAAGAAAGTTGGCAGGTTTAGGTCTTATACCTAAACTTGATGTTGATGATAAACACAAATGTGAAATTTGTGTTGAAGCTAAGTTTGCTAAGAAACCTTTCAGTTCAGCTGAAAGAAGTAATAAACCTCTAAGCTTGATACATAGTGATATATGTTATCTAAAGTTAGTTCAAAGTCGAGGTAGTAAAAAGTATTTTAATACTTTCATTTATGATCACACTAGATATTGCTATATATATTTACTAAGTAGCAAAGATGAGGCTTTAGCGCTTTCGTCACTTATAAAAATGAAGTTGAAAATCAACTTGGTGGGACGATTAAGGTATTAAGATCCGATAGAGGTAGAGAATATGATTTACCATCTTTTGGTGAGTTATGTGCTAAGTTTGGAATTATTCACGAAACTACAGCTCCATATACACCTCAACATAATGGAATTACTGAGAGAAATAATAAAACTCTTAAGGACATGGTTAATGCTATGCTTATTAGTTTTAGATTACCTCATAACTTAATTTTACATCTAACTTTATTTTAAATAGAGTTCCTCACAAGAAAATCGGATTAATACTTTATGAAATGTGGAAAGGTAAAATGCATTCCTATAAATACTTAAAAGTATAGGGGTGTCTAGCTAAATTAGCTATACCACCTCCTAAAAAGATCAAGTTAGATCATAAAACTGTTGATTGCACTTTTGTTGGATATGCAATGAACAGTAGTGCATATAAATTTTTAGTACATAAATCTAATATAAGTGATATTCATGTGAACACAATCATTGAATCTAGAGATATTGAATTCTTTGAATACGTTTTTCCCTCTAAAGAAGATATTCAAGAGAATACTCAAAAGAGAATGCATGAAGCTGCATTTAAAAATGACATAGAATCTAAACTTAGGAGTAAGAGAGCTAAAATAGCTACATCTTTTGGTCCAGATTTTATAACATATACGATTGAGAATGAAGCTCAAACCTTTAATGAGGTTATGGCAAGTCCAAAAGCTCCATTTTGCAAGGAAGCTATAGATAGTGAAATATAATACATTCAATGTAATAATACTTGGTAATTAGTTGATTTTCCTTTGGGAACTAAACCAATTGGATATAAATGGGTTTTTACGAAAAAAATAAAGGCAGATGGTTCAATTGATAAATACAAGGCTAGACTTGTTTCCAAAGGATATCGTCAAAAGGAAGGTGTTGACTATTTTGACACTTATTCACTAATAATAAAGATTACGTCAATTCAGATCTTAATAGCCATAGTAGCCTTGTATGATTTGAACATACATCAGATTAATGTAAAAACTGTATTTTTAGATGGTGATCTAGGTGAAGAAATTTACATGGAGCAACCTGATGGCTTCAAAGTAAAAGGTCAAGAATACAAAGTGTGTAGACTTGTTAAATCCCTGTATAGGTTGAAACAAGCCCTTAAACAATAGCGCGAAAAGTCAGACAATATCATAAAAAGAAACGGATTCACTATAAATGAGTGTGATAAATGTGTCTACTCCAAAAAATTTGGAGAAGCATATATACTTGTATGTCCTTATGTAGATTAAATGCTCATATTAGGAACTATTATGAAATTCATCAATAAGACAAAGAAAATGCCCACCAATAACTTTGACATGAAAGATATGGGTGAAACTAATGTGATATTGGGAATGAAGATCTCTAGAACACCTAATGGGATATCTTTATCTCAACACATTATGCTGATAAAATGGTTGAGAGATTTAAGTCTCATGGTATTAAAGAGACAAATAATCTGTTTCTATCACACATTATTCTTTACAATAATACTAAAAATGGAAAACAATAGTTAGAATATTCCCAAATTATTGAAAGCCTAATGTACTTAATGAATTGTGCAAGGCCAGACATAACTTATGCTATAAGTAAGCTAAGTAGATTTACAACTAACCCAAGTAATGACCACTGGAGTCCATTACTTAGAGTATTAAGATACTTGAAAAGAACCAAGGAGTATGTATTACACTATGATAAATATCCTTCAGTTATTGAAGGGTATAGTGATGCGAATTGGATTCCAGACACTAATGAATTCAAATCAACTAGTGGCTATGTATTAACTCTTAGTAGCGGTGCTATATCTTGACAATTTTCTAAACAAACATGTATAGCTCGTTCCACTATGGAATCTAAGTTTATAGCTTTATATAAAGTTGGAGAAAAAGTAGAATGGATAGAAGATATTTCAATATAGCCAAAACCAGTGCCAGCAATATGCATTCATTGCAATAGCCAAGCAGCTAGAGCTAGGGCACAAAATGTTGTATATAACAATAAATCACGATATATTCATCGAAGATATAATACCGTTAAGCAGTTTCTCTCTAATGGAACTATATTGATTGATTTTGTAAAATCAAAGATAACCTAGCAGATCCATTTACTAAAGAGTTATCAAGAGAATGAATAAACTATGCATAAAGGAAAATGGATTTAAAGCCTAAAGAATTAATGAGTCATGATAATAGAAACCAAACCTAGTGATTGGAGATCCCATGGACTAAGTTCAATAGGAAAACTAAGTTATGAATGATTCAATTGAAAGTACTTAGAAATTTAATTCCTTGTCATTTTTAGGATGCTAGTAAGTGTTAAGTACAAAATGATTAAGGATAAGCATTGCTTTTAATGATAACTATATCTTGTAAAAGTACAAGTGGAGTATAGTAGGATACTCTTTATAGCATATCACCTATGTGAGTGTGAGCATGGCCGGTTCTATGAGAATTTTGATAGGCGAATTCTCTAAAACACTTATAGAACCCAAGAGAATCCATAGCCAAAATAATGAACACACTAGAGAACCTAATTTGGTATGAGAGTTAGTGTGTGGAGTCTATTGATTGGGCGTGCAATAACGGCTGACAGTTCAAAACTTAGAGTTCACTAATTAGCCAAGTGAGTAGATAGGCTTTTATCAGGGAAGGTTCAAAGCTAAAGCTACCTGTCTCGATGCACTATCTTTTAAACAGTATTCTTCTTTGTCTTTCTAGTTTCAAGTCGACTTCTTTCATTCATGTTGGGGATTGTTGGAATAAATGGGGCGTATTGGAAAAGTCTCCAATTTAATAATAAGTTTTCAAGCTTGAAAAGGTGTCTCCAATTTAATAAAGAGTTTGAAACTTGAGAAGGTGTCTAATGGATATAACCGGTCACAAGAGTTTGTATAAAGAGTTGATTGTTCACTAACATTGATGGGGGCACGATGAATAGACATATATATTCATATATAAGAGATGCATAGTAAGGGTTGTGAACCTTCATGAAGGGATGCAGTGTGAACTACTAGATCACAACCATATCTTAAAGGATACGATTCAATGGTTCAGATTGATTATAATTAAGGAATATGACTAATCACGATGAGACATCTAAAAATCTATAAATAGACCCCCCCTCCTCCATTATATTTTCTCTACACCAAATCAATTCATATTCAATTGACTTCTGTCTTCTCCCTCCTACTAAAATATATTCTAATATTTTAATATTCTTATTCTCTTTTGAGAAGTATATAATCGAGCTTTTGGTTTGCCCAAAAAATTAGTATAATAAAATTAGTATAGTATTGTACTAATTTTATAAAGAAGTGTTGTATTTTGGGAGACGAACGTCCAAGTTCCTATAGCACTGTGTAGGGGACGAAATTTATTTTAAAGAGATTAATTTCATGCTTACTTCATTTCAACTAAAATTTCAATGTCCTTTCGACCCCACACCACCAACAATTCTGATTTTTTTTAGGAGGGGCGAGGGTGTAGTGGGGGGTGGGGTTTGGTTGCAGGCAATAATATAGTACTGAAAAATCTTAAGCTACATTAACAACTTACTGATGGTGGATGCGGGGGGAAATTAGTAGTCAATTATTGGTTGTTAGCTATCACCCTTAAAATTATCTTTGTGTAGTAGTTTTTTTAATGGTTATTTGGTATTAAATCTTCAATTCTAGTTTCAAGTTTGATTTTAGTCTCTCTATTTTATTTTTTTAGTTTACACTTCTCCAATTAATTTAAAATTTTATTTTTACTCCCCACCTCCCATAGAAAAATCTTAAATGCCCCCAACTAATAATAAAATAACCCCACCCTTAACCTTAGCACTTATTTTTTCTCCTTTCCCTTTTTTTCCCTTTTATGTGAAAACAATCCATACTTATAATCTTCTTTCACAATCCTTTCCCAATTTCTTCTCTCACTTTTTCCACGTTTCTTCTCTACACTCAGTCACCCATTTTTCTCATATTCCATCTTTGAACCAATCTCCCATCTCATCTGTCGTCATCTATCCACCACAACCATTTCCATTGCTGATTTCTCGACTACACACACTAGGCCGCCGATTTGCCACCCAGAACTTTAGATTCTTAGTAGGAAAATTTAAAAAAAAACCTAATCAGATTTATACAGTACTTAAGGGTTATACATTTGTACTTTATTTGTAGCTTTTTATACTTATTATTACTTAATTTATACTTTAGTTAATATGTACTTAATTTCAATTAGAATTGTCATCAGGTATATTTAAAAATAAAATTTAGGATAAATTAAGGTAGGTTCTCACTTGATTTGTAGAGGACTTGTTTGAGGGGTTTTCATGGGTCCCGTAATTTTTTTAATTATTTTAAATTGTAATTAATTTATGGATTGAAAAAAAATAAGTCTTATTGAAAGTGCATATTGAGTGCAAATAAATCATCCTACATATTCAATTATGCAATATCATACAAATAGAATTGGGGTATCAGAGATTCAACTCGCAACCAAATGACTAAGGACATAAGAGGTTTAATTATGCAGCACTTTTGGAACAAATATGTGGTATTGAACCTTTTTTGTTTTGCTAATTTATAATGTATTATCATTTATTTACAAGTGATGTATTTGTTGGGTTCCCAAAGGCCTCGGGATAAGTAGCCCAATGAAATTTTAAAATTTTTAAAATATAAAAATTATGACATTCATAATTCAAACTTATGTATCCCATTGCTGTTGCAATTGGATCATTTATGCATAAATTCTTGTGCAGAAAGTTTAGGTTTTTTTCTTTTTACTTACAAGCTTCCGGCTTAGTGCAGGCAAATTGTTGTCAACTTTCCACTATTGAAATCAGGAGTTCTTGAATAGGATCTAGAACTCATCCAAATTGTTTGAATTCCCCTTAAATCCAAACTCCTTGATGGAACCAATTTACCTAGGAACTCCAAGTGTATCTCCCTGAGTTTATCCACACCTTGTATGCCCACAAGCATTTAAACATATACTAGTAGGTTAAGATCGATAATTCCTATTTAAGGGATTAGTGTTTAAAACTTATGAAACAATGACATAAATAATTTGTATAAAGGAATTGTATTTTTTGGTTCCTTTATTCAAAAGTGGGGAGAATAAAAGAACACAAAAATTACACCAATGGAGGATGAAAGGGACGGTTTTAGGGGCTAATTTAGAAATTGAAAAATAGAATTTTTCTTGGAAAAAACTGCTTAAAATATATGAATGAGGGCTAAATTTAGCTAAAAAAGTTCTATAAAAATTCTCGCAAATATTAGCCACTAGAGGGGTTTTTAAGGCCCTCACAATCCCATCTCAAATGGGACTCTCAATAGTTATAAGAATCCTACTCTTTAAGCTAGTTTCCTTGTGTATCAGACTCCTATACATAATATTGATCAAAAGAACAAAAACTCTTATGGATAATATCCAATATTTATCCAACTGCCTTAATACTTGTTCCTCTATGATTGGGTATTTTCATCATCTCATCAAGCTCATACCTGTTGGACCTAGGCCTAAAATAAATTGAAGTCAATTTGATTGATCCAATCAATTAAATCAGTTAATCTATTATAAGAATAAACTAAGGTCCACATAATCAATTGATCCAATCAGTTAATTAATTACTTCAATTGGGTTTCCCCTAATCTTATTAGGTCTAACTAATTGATTTTGTCAACTAAATAAATTAATTCAATACTTGAATTAATTGAAGCCCAATAAATTAATTAATCATATTAATTAATTTACTTAATACAACAATTTGATTTTTTCGCTTACTAAGAAATAAACTTGTCTAAGCTAGTATTTGACGTCCCCTTAGGTTCACCATTAAGCTAGTAGTGGATTTCCAACTCTTGTGACTTAATTGAATAATTAAATTGCTCTAATTAATTAATTCAAGTAATTAATCCTCTTATAATTAATCCCTTATTGAACCCACTAATGATGGTTGGAGTCTAGCAACACACTATAAAGACATAAATTTAGGTGAAATAGCGAACAATTTCAATTATGATACAGTCATTTCATCAACTAATCTTACAATTGGACCTAGGGTATGGATAATTAGTTAAAACCCAAATATAAATAGTTTTGTGTCCATTCCTAGTTATATGACTCATTGATGAAACTATAAATTCTTTTATTAACTTTCAAAAACCTTGCCAAGGACTTCCAAGTCAAGAGTTGTGGAACATGTAAGAGAATTCCTCTATTCATCTAAATAGGCAATTAATTCCTTGTTGGTCACTCATTAACCTCCATATATAATTAAATTATACCAAAAATATTCCTCTTGTGATTATCAATAATCAAAGAATAAATCAAAGCACAACCAACCATGCACAAAACTACCATGATGCCCAAGTCAATGACTAATTCTTGCACTATCACAATATAAAATTTTTATGTTTGACAATATTTCGTTACCAATTAAGAATTTATCAGTAGGGTTGTTCAGTGTTCTTTTTCCTAACAAGCACCAACATATCTACACTAGTGTCCCTACATTGATGTTAATGAAATGAGATATCTTTTTTACGGGCATATATCGTATATGTAAGTCTTGTTAAATCATTGATGTCCCATCTCAACGATTCTCCACTTAGAATGATTTAACACCAAAGCCATAGCGGTATATATCATGATCACCATCATATACGTGACCATGCATCTTAGTTATATATGATCTTGGGACTTCATCTAAATTTAAATATACAAATAAAGATGAAGAAATGCTTATTTTATTAATTTTGATTGAAAAAAAAAGAATAGTTTTACAATAATACAAGAGTGGGCGATCTAATTGGCTCGTTGGATACTATTCTAACAATCTTCTACTTATCCCAAAGTCAATTTCCCATATATCTAAGACTCTTTTTCACAAGATGTCCTTCAAATACTTTTTGCGCTACAGGTTTGGTCTGTAAGTCTACTAAATTTTCTACCAATGCAAATTTCTCCACTTTAATATCGCATCTATTAATGATCTTTCATATTAAGTGGTAGCCTCAAATTGTGTTAAGATTTATTATGAGACTTAGTTCTTTTGCTTGCATAATTGCACCATTTTTATCATGATACATGAGAATGGATTAACAAAGAAAGAAACTATACCCAACTCTTGGATGAAGTTTCACATCCAAATAGCCTCTACATATCGCAATATATTTAATCTCAATGGTGGAATCCACAGTCATCAAACTAACAACTTGAACAAGTAAAGCAATCTAATTTCAATTCTCTATTGTCATGTATCAAGAAAACATCCTTAGTCCGCAAGTACTTTAGGATCGACTTAATGGCTTTCAAGTGTTCTTAGACACTTAGTGCATATGCGACATCAAGGCTCATATAGCATTGCACACATTATGTTTTCAATCACAGATGCATAATGTAGTGAATCATTCTTTCTCTTCCCTCCATAAAGTGTTAACACACTGTAAAATTTCTTCTCCTACAGAAAAAAAAATGATTAATCATAATTCAGCAAATGAGAAGAAAATAAAAGTATCCAAACTACATCCCAAAAATATCCATCATTTTTTATCAGAACATAAATCTCTCCCTCAATAATTTACTCTTCATCCTTAGTAGTTTTCTCCTCAACAACCTTTTTCTTCTCAGCAACCACAACACTAGACTCTCCTTTTTTGATAGAAAGTGCACAAGAGCTAAAAGAAAGGCCAGAATCTCCAAAAGAACTTGAACTGGAACCAAAAAACTTGAACATGAGGTAGAACAACAAATGTGAAGCCCCCCTAGTTTCTTTCCTTTCAACTGACCAAGTAAGGCAGTAAGATGTTTCTCCTTAGTAGTCAGTGCCTAGATTTATTGCCCAAGTGCCAGCACTTCTTGCTCCACAAAGTGGTAGAAGGTTGTGTCTGAAGATGTTGCAGTAAATATAGACAAGAACATTCCAACACCAATAGAAATATAAGCTTGATAAATACCAAGCAAGTCATCTCCATAGCTCAAAAGCTTTGGGGAGATTCTTAATTCCCTAAAAAAAAACACCAGTATCTTATGGGACTTCTTAACCAATCCTTGTCAAACAAGCATGTTATATATTAAGAAAGGAAAAGGTAAGGTGTCATGGCATGTCTTTACCTCTGCATGTCTGGTAATCGTCTTCAAAATATGCTTCCCCATAACAAAAGGGTACTCTGTTCAAATATAGTAGAGACTCCGATATGCATTTTTAGGTGAGAATGACACATATCCGATAATAATTTATGTCTCTTTTATCTTTTTTAGAATTGGATAAATTGTTGCAACTCTTGAGAAAACATAAATCTTCCTTAGGATGATCTACTTCAGATTTGAAAGGCATAAGTCTCTCTATTATGATGCATAAGATTCTAATGGAAGACCCGTACAAACTTTCAATTGAACATCGAAGACATCTAAATTATACCATGAAGGAAGTTGTACGAGTTGAAGTTTTAAAATGCTTAAGACATAGACTATTTATGTTATTTCAGATAGTTCTTAAGTTAGTCTAGTCCAAGTTGTTCCAGAAAAAAAGAGGGTGTGGATGTAATGAGGAATGAGAATAGTGAGCTTATTTTTACTAGGACAGCGACTGGGTGGCAAGTGCATATTGATTATAGAAAACTTAATAAAGCTACTCGCAAGGATAACTTTCCTTTCCTCTTTATTAACTAGATGTTAGATCACCTAGCAGGGTACCAATACTATTATTTTCTTGATCATTATTTGCGGTATAATCAAATTGCTATTGCCCCTAAAAACCAAAAGAAAACAACATTTACATGTCCTTATAGTACTTTTGCTTTTTGCAGGATACCCTTTAGGTTGTGTAATGATCATGCCATGTTTAAGAGATATATGATGGCCATCTTCTATGACATGGTAGAAGAAATTATAGAGGTTTTCATGGATGATTTCTCTATTTTTGGTTCTTCCTTTGATCACTATATGTATAATTTTTCTCTTGTTTTGTAGAGATACGAGAAGACTAACTTAGTCCTCAACTAGGAAAAATATCATTTTATGGTAAAAGAGGGTATGGTTCTTGGTCACCGAGTATCATCTGCAGGGCTGGTAATAGATCATGCCAAAAATAATAGTTATTGAGAGACTTTCACCACTAATCAACGTGAAGGCTATTCGAAGCTTTCTTGGGCATGATGGTGTCTATGAGTGATTTATTAAATATTTTTTAAAAATTATTAAACCTTTATGTAATCTCTTGGAAAAAGATATGCCATTTAATTTTGATGATTTGCAAGCTTTTGAGTAGATAAAGGAGGCGCTCATATCAGCCCCATCATGGTGGTACTTGACTAGACCCAAACATTTGAGTTCATGTGTGATGCTAGTGACTATGAAGTAGGAGTGGTGATGGGCCAAAGGCAGGAAAAGATTTTTCGGGCCATCTATTATGCAAGTCGAACTTGGACAGTGCATAGCAAGATTACACAACAACCAAGAAGGAGATGTTGGCTATAGTGTTTGCCTTTGATAAATTTTGTGCTTATCTTGTGGGTACTAAGGTCATTTTTTTCACTGATCATGCAGCTATTAAGCACCTATTTTCCAAGAAGGATGAGAAGCTATGGTTGATTTGTTGGATTTTATTGCTCCAAGAGTTTGATCTCGAGATCCATAACAAGAAGGGTTGTGAGAATGTGGTGGCAGACCATCTACCCTAATTGGAGCAAGAGGGGGAGATTGTAGGAGCACCCATTCAGGAGTCATTTCCAGGTGATCTCATTTTAGCAGTTGAGGTGAGACTTCCATGGTATGTTGATTTCATTAATTATCTTGTGGGTGGAGTCCTGCCTCTGAATTTTTCATCCCATTAAAAGAAGAGATTTGTGTACAATGTCAAGTCTTATTTATGGCATAACCCTTTACACTTTAAGCGGTGCAATGATTCCTTAATTAGGCGATGTGTTCTAATGGAGGAGACTGAGGAGATTTTACAACATTGTCATTTATCTCCTTGTGGTGGTCATTTTGGGCCCACTTGAATAGCTGCAAAGGTATTATAATCTAGATTTAATTAGCCTTCATTATTTAAAGATTATTATGCTTTTGTGCAGACTTATAATCAATGCCAATGGATTTGGACCATCACACTATGCCATGAACTTTCGTTGACAAATATAATGGAGGTTGAGCTATTAGATGTTTAGGGGATAGATTTTATGTAGCCCTTCTTTCCTTTATTTGGACATCTCTACATCCTACTTGTTGTAGATTATGTCTCAAAATGGGTAAAAGCCATTGCCATGTTAACCAATTATGCTAAGTATGGTGTGAAGCATAAGGTAGCATTGGGATACTATCCCTAGCTAATGGAAAAACAATAATATCCAATCGTGAAGTTAAGCAGATTCTTGAAAAGACGATTAGCACGAACCATTAAAATTAGGTGCATAAGCTTGATGATGCACTTTAGGCCTATTGTGCAGCCTACAAAACACCTATTGGTATGTCGTCATACTGACTAGTGTCTAGGAAAGCATGTCATCTCCCAGTTCATTTGGAGCATCTCCTAGTTCCAATGCAACTGACCCCCTTATTAGAGACTCAATGTACACTAATTATAGCATTTTTGTACAAGGCGAGAATGTATCCTATCAGATTTTATTCTGTATTGTTAGTTGTTGATCATTCCATTTATGTTTAATTCATATCACAACCCCCAAATTTAGACATGATTGTTACTGTTTTTGCTAGATAAGGACTACGCGGCGTCGTTCTACCAAGGAGGAGGGCAATTCTATTTTCTTTCCTAAATTAGCTATAAGCTATTATAGCAAGGCTTGGTTTTATTTCATCTATGGCAAGCTCCAACCACCAGGTAAGTAAGTAGTGTCACAAAAAGTAGGGCTTATTTGTTGTACACCATTACTCATGATATCCCCTTTGTTAGTGCTACCATCATATACGAGTCGATTATCTATTCTATGCAAGGTGCATAGAAGGTGCCACAATAGGTGGTCTTTTGATGTCCTTCCTTATTTATAGGTTATGCAAGAAGGTCAGTGTTAAATGGGGCAAGGACGAGCCCTTTGGGCAGCCTTTAGCGGTTATTGATTCTTTTGGGATTACCAAGTACCAATCATGGGGAGAGGCTCTATCTAACCCCACAGGTGTTGGGTTTCTTATTGATGTAGCCCATCTGGTGCTTGATCTTCCACCACCGCCTTCTGATGATGATCATATTGAGATCTCCAAACTACTGCCATCTTCGGAGACCACGCTGTCACCTCTCCATCAATCGTTCCTAACTATAATTTTTATTTGGAGGTACGGGACTTTCATCATGATGTTCTCGGCTATACTGAGTTATTAGATGTGTGGACTACTAAAAGGCAGCATTACAGGCATACATACTAGAGCGTGATACGGTATGGGCTCATTATATTCATCGGAATGAACCTGATATTCACTTCTCTCTGCTGCTAGTAGATCCCCCTTCTCCATATGAGAATGACGAGGATGCTCATTCTCCTAAGGAAGTCCTTTGTTTTACTTTTCACTACTCTCTATTAGGGACAATATCATTTTTAAGTTTTGGGGTATGGTATCTTTTGTTTTGATATTTGTGAGGTCAAGTCTATCATTTATCATTAATTGAGTCAGTTGAGTCTATTTGAGTCATTTTGTTATTTTATCATTTATTGTTTTACAAAGGAAAAGTTGTATTCTCAGGCTATATTAGTGATGAGCTTGTATCCAATGATGAAATCTGATTGCATTAATGATAACTTGTTGGAATTGTTGAATATGCTTTGATCTAATTATTAAAAGTGTGTATTAGTTTGACTTAAATTTGAATCTTGAACATCTTGTGCACTAGTTTTCTACTAAATTCTATTAATTTTCTTAGAAATGGTTTATAGAGCATGACTGCTAACTAAATAATCCCACCAAGATCTAGAACATATTTGATCACTAGTCGAGGTGAAATTCTAGGTGACATAGCATTAGAGAAATAATTTAGGTCATCTTTGGACTGTTTGTATGTATTAATTATCCCTAGTGTCCTTTTTTGAGCCTATTGAAGCATTTTTTCTTGGCACCTATACACAATTCCTTAAGCATCATACATATTTTATCCATAATTAAACTCGTTTGCTTATACACAAAAGTAATTTAGAATGATGTATAAGATTTTAAGCATCATTGGAGATGAATGGAGGAAATTTTAAAGAAAAATATGTTAAGGCTGAGGTGTAGATCTTCCCAAGCGCAGAAATGAAAAGAACCTCTTATGTATGATGAATTAATCAAGTTTTTGGGTATTATATCTATGGAGAATAGGGCAAGATTCTACAAGAGTTCATCAAAGAAAAAAGAAAGAAAGAAAGAACAAGAACAAGAATGATGAAAGAAATAAAAGTGATGGATCCAAAGGACAATTCTATGGGGAGATATATGTAAAAGGTGACATTGATGCTTATGTTGAGGTTTTGATACTCTATACATGGTTCTATATGATTGTGTATTTTAGGTGACTTTGAGCTACTATTATCCATATTTTCCTATCATTACCCAAGCCACATGTTACAAGCCTTGAAAGTCCTTCTGAATGTTGATGTTATAATGCACCTATATTAGTGGTGATTAGTATGAAAAGCAAGCCTATAGAGTTTGGGAAATACTTCAATTCTCTATTAAAAGTAGATCATTTAGAAGGTGGTTGGCTTTGTGAACTTATTCTAGTAATGAGTGTGGAGTGGGAAAATTGACTATTCACACACACACACACAAGGTCACAAGGCTGAGTGGAACTTATATGCATAATTGACATTTGGAATATTTGTATGTTTTTGCAATGCTATTTGAGTTATTTTTTTACAATCTTTGAGGAGTTGATGGTTCAGTGTTGATTATATATTCGAGTTTGCGACATTTATTTTATTTTTAGTTTAGAGTCATTTTTTTTATTTTTTATTTTTTGCTTGAGGACAAACAAATTTCTAAGTTTGGGATTATTTGTTTAACTTAGTTATTTGATTGATTCCAAGCAAAATGTTCTAGTTTGATACTCTTTATTTAGTTTTGTAGGAAACTAATTCAAGTGCCATGGAGCCTAATTCAAGTGTTGCAGCACCACCTGACATCTTTTGTGCGAAAAAAGTTGTTAGATAGGTTTTTTTTTCTAACAAGGTATAAATAGAAGATTTGTAAATCATTCCTAACACTTTTGGCACTTTGGAGAGCCCAAGGAGAAAGCTGGAAATCAAGCAAGGACCTGAAGAAGACAATTGAAAAGATCTCTCGTCTGGATACAAAGAGAATTCTTTCTCTTATTTAGCAATTCTTTTATTTCTTTTTATTATTTAATTCATATGATGTATCAAAACTTGTCTATGAGTTTCGTATGTTGGTCATGAACTAAATTTTAGTTTCTAGGGGTTGATATAGCCGACATTGAATCCTATGTTTCGAGATTAAAATTTATCAAATTTCAAGTTCATCAACTTATTTGTGTTATTTGTTTTTTACTGCATCTTGATTATTTAATCAATAATCTGATTGTTTAGCATATAATATTCAGCACTTAAGATATGAACCCTTCAAAGTCTTGTGAGAGAATTCATTGGACTTGATAGGAATTTAGTTTGGGGTTTTTATAGAGATATCGAAATCAGGGTTAAAATTCATAATCACTCGGCACTCGAAAGATGGAGTTGATAACTTTAGGAATTCTTGACTTATAAATTATCAATTTGAAATTGATAGATTGAATTGATAAACATAGGTGAAAACTAGGTGAATCTAACCTCTAAAATTAATCGTCTGCTAAGTGTTTGATAAATTGCTTAAGTGAACTTTTTAATTCAACTCTAGGATTTTTTGGTTTATTTATTTGCAACTTTTATTTGAATTATCTAGGTAAAGCTAGGACTATTATAATCTCAGTATTTAGTGTGTATTTGATATCAATCCCTGTAGAGATGATATTCTATTCATCACTTTGCTCAAAACTTGATACCGTACACTTACAGTAGGAATTTCAATGAATAGTGACATGGTCAATCATCATAGTTTTATTTTCAACCAACTCCTTAATAAAATGATGATGTATGTTAATGTGTTTAGTCCTATAATATTGTACATGCCTTTTTCATATGTTGATGGCACTATGTTATCACAATAAACTCACACAAAATCCTAAACAATTTCATAGTCAGCAAGTATTTGTTTCATTCAAATAAGAACAACAACTTCCAACAACTATGTACTCAGACTCAGCATTAGATAATAACACATAATTTTGTTTCTTGTTATACCATGATATAAGATTTTTATCTAGGTAGAAACGACCTTTAATAATGCTCTTATAATCATCAACATTGCCAGCCCAATCAACGTCACTATAGCCTGCAAGATTAGCATTAGTAATCTTGGTGTACCAAATACCTTGATCAATTGTACCAGACACATACCTATGATCTATTTCATGGTAGATAAGTGTGACTCTTTAGGGTTCAATTGGTGCCTAGAACAAACACCAGTGTTGTAATGTCCAGTTCTCAATTCTCTCCTACATAGCCAATAATAAGCATTTTGCATGAATATGCATCTAATCAATGTGCATTATTGAATTATGGCATACAAATAGCATGATTGCACAAACATGAATAATTGTTATTATATGCTTTAGTTATGATTTAACATGCATTAGTACATGAAATATGAGATCAAACTTTCACTTCTTGATTTAACATATTCCTTAAGTGCTCTTTTTGCAGTGAAAAGCTCGGTATCTTGGTTAAGGAAGATTGATGTGTTGAATGGCCATGAAATGAATTATTTGTATTGCTCCATACTAGTTATATGCTAAAGTGATTAATTGCCTAAATATTTACTTGAAATATGTTACATTAACTAAAAGTATGCACAATGGTGCAATTTGATTGGTTGGTTGACTAGGTAGCATAAAACCATTCTAAACCGCATTGCACTTGATTATAATACCAAAGCATCAATTTTTGTCATCTCCTTAGCCCATGAACGTGGCTTTTGGCATGAGAAGACACCAAGCATGATGCAACCAATCATCACCCTCCACTTACCTCTCTTTGAAAGGTCAAGAAATCATTTTCATCCATATTTCTTGTGGAAGCAACTCAAAAATGACCAGCCCTTATTCTCCTAAGTTTCTCCCAAATTTCTACACTCTCATACTCACAAAAATTGAATTCAATCCATAGGAATCCATAGAACACAAGCTAGAACAAGTTTCCATCATTTTAATCTTGAAAACCGTTGATTTCGAAGCTTAAATCCAACTTAATCAAGGTATATTCTTTTTCAATGTTTCTTATGATGAATTTATAGTATCTTGGATGGTTACATGTTTTAGTATGCTTTTGTATGATTGAAAACTTAAGTAAGTTACACTTGAAGCCAAAACCAAGCTAGTTAAGCTCATTTTTAGCAAATTTAATAGTCATCTGAAATTGTTTAATTTACTTGTTTCTATTGATTTTGTAATGATTATATTGTGTTTGGAAATTTCTTTGAATGATTGAAAACAATAGCAATTAGTTTGCTTAATTGAATGGTACAATCAATTTAAGTTAGAACCGAATTTACGTCATGTTAATTTGGATTGTGTGCATGTTTTAGGGGCTGCCCTAATAATTATGTTTGAATTATTAGTTATTTAATGGCTGCCCTAATGTTTAATGTCTTGAATTAGTAGTAAAATATGGAGTATGCATTGTTTTTAAGGTTATGTAATTGATATGTAATTCTTTACAAAAGATTGAAAAGTGTATATAAACTTTAACTAGAATAGACTAAATGATTTATAAAAAGGATATTAAATAGTACATGATTTGATTATGTTAGGCCTTTAACACATCCTATCTTCCAAAGAGATTGGCTTTTTCACTTAGCACAAAGTGGACTTGAGGTAAGTTGAAACTTTCATTTGCTGTATCACAAGAATCATATAATGTTGTTTATGTTTTAATGTGATTGTTATTATTTGTGAAATAATGTAATGTTTGATGCATTTATGGTTTATGAAGCATGATATTATTAAGGATATAATGATATTTTTGAAAAAGAAGTATTGTACTTGATTGATGGTCGGGTAGACAAGGGACGCGGGAGAGACCGACGGACCCAACAAATGGTGGGAAATACTTGAGGTTGAAAAATCGGTATAGGAAAGCCACAATGAATGAGATAGAATACGGCTAATACCTGAGGTTGAAAGATCAAGTATGGAAACCCCGTATTATTTCTCTTATTGGCCAATCATTATGAACAGGTTCCGAAAACCACGGTCTATCGCTATTTAATTAGGTACCACACTTCAAGAGCCCTAAAGAATAATTTATGAAAGAAAGTTATTAAATTGAATATTACATTTAATCATTTATGTGATTTGTATGTATGCTATTTGTTATTACATCAGTTTCACCTTACTGAACCTTTAGCTCATTAGATTCATGTGATGCAGGTGGAAATATACAGGTTTAGAGGTTGACTGAGTCTCTAAAGCGCCCGGACAGAGATTTGTTCATATGCCATGCTTCGACCTGTTTTGTAGTTTATTTTAAAAACTCTGTTTTGTTTTTAAATAAGCCGCTCTGTTATGGTTTTGTAAACAGATGTACTCAGTTTTGATATATGTACTCTCTCTTATAGCTAAAAATGGAAACTTTTATTAAAACCATAACTTTAGTATTGATGAAAAAATTAACATTTCTTGACTTAACTGTATCAGCTTGTTTAGGCTCTACAATTAGGTTAAGGGCTGTTACAGTTAGTGGTATCAGAGCAGAGGTTTAGTTGTTCCTGTAGACAAAAGAAGGCATATGAACACATCCTGGCTGGGAAACTCGGTCAACTACTTGTTTATTTGCCTTTATGTCTATTTGATTATATTTTATTCCATATTATTGTCATGATTATGCATTTATTATTGGCTAATGAATGAAATGAGATTGGGTGATGCATATCAGGTCATGGCACCAAAAAGGAAGACAATTGATGATCATGAGGGTAATCATAGTGTGGTGGACAATTTGACTGATCTCATTCAACAACAAACTAAAATACATGATGAACAGATACAACAATTGCTAGATATGCAACAAAGAATCCAAGAACAGAATCAGCGACTTTCTCCACCACAAGCTCGACAAGATCCTTCACAGGCTGTATATGAGAAGTTTAGAAAGATGGAACTTGTTGATTTTACTGGTGGGTCTGATCCTATGGTTACAGAAGAATGGGTTAAATCATTGGATACTATCTTTGACTACATGAGAATTGATGATGTTGAAAAGGTACTTTGTGCAATCTTCTTGTTGAAGAAGGATGCTAAAACCTAGTGGGAAGGAGCTAAACTTGCAGTGAATATGGAAGAGCTAACTTGGGAGAGGTTTAAAACAATATTTTATGATAAGTATTTCACTAGAGATGCTAGGTCGCTCAAAGTAAAAGAATTTTTGGAGTTAAAACAATGAGGGATGTCTGTATGTGATTATGTGAGAAAATTTGAACAGGGTTGCAAGTACGTGCCATACATCGCCAGAGACAACAATGAGAAGATGGATCATTTCTTGAGGGACCTTAATCCTGAAATTAGAAGAGATGTGAGAATGTCTTCAGTAATAGAGTTTAGAGAACTAGTGGACAAGGCTTTGATGGCTGACTTAGATGAGAAAGAGATTGAGAAATTTCATCAACAAAAGAAGCAAGTATTCACTCCCAGAAATCTGAATCAGTGGAAGAAAGGAGAGCAAAAGTCAAACCAAGGGAATGAAAAGCGTCCTAGAGTTAGGCAGACTTCTACTACAGTTGAAAGGCCAAAATGTGCTAATTGTGGGAAGAATCATTTTGGGGAATGCTACAGTGGTACTAATCGTTGTTTTAAGTGTAAAAAGCTGGACATATAGCAACAGTGCAGGGGAAAGTTCAGGGGAGAGTGTATGCAATGACACAAGAACAAGCCAATGCAGATGCTTCCATAGTCACAGGTACTATTTTAATTTGTGGGATACCTGCAATTGCATTGATAGATTCTGGATCTACGCATTCATTTGCATCATGTGCATTTGTGAGAAAATTGGGCATTACACCAGATTTATTGAAAGTAAGGTACAGTTGATTGTTCATATTAGTGATAGGACTCTCTATGGAGATCTTGTTATTTTACCGATGCCAAATTTTGAGGTTATTCTGCGTTATGGATTGGCTTACCAAATATCATGCAACAATTGATTATAACAAGAAGATTGTGATTTTTCAGCTACCTGGGGAAGAACAGTTTATGTTTAATGGTATCTCATTCTCATGGTCCTTACCAATTATATCTGCTTTGAAAGCTCAAAAGATGTTGAATAAAGGTTGTGTTGGGTATTTGGCAAGTGTTCTGGACACCTCAGTTGAAGCACAATTGAAGCCAGAAAATATAGATGTGGTTTAAGAATTTCTTGAGGTATTTCCAGATGATTTACCGGGACTACCACCGAATCGAGAGATCGAATTTGTGATTGATGTTATGCTAGGAACTACTCTATTTCTAAAGCACCATACCGAATGGCACCAACAGAATTGAAAGAGTTAAAAGTTCAATTGCAAGAATTGCTTGATAAGGGTTTTATTCGCCCTAGTTATTCTTCTTGGGGAGCACCTGTGTTGTTCGTGAAAAAGAAGGATAGTACATTGCGGTTGTGCATTGATTATAGAGAGTTGAATAAGATAACAGTCAAGAATAAGTATTCACTCCCAAGAATAGATGATTTGTTTGATCAATTGCAGGGAGCATCTGTATTTTCTAAGATTGATTTGCGCTCTAGGTATCATCAATTGAAGATCAAGGAAGAAGACATACCAAAGACTGCATTCCGAACAAGGTATAGACATTATGAATTTCTAGTGATTGTCTTTCGGTTTAACCAATGCCCCTGCAGCTTTTATGGATCTAATGAATAGGGTGTTCAAGCAATATCTCGATAAATTTGTGATTGTGTTTATAGATGACATCCTAATTTATTCACGTGATAAAGAAGAGCACAAGGAACATTTGAAGATTATGTTGCAAGTTCTTAAAGAAAAACAATTGTATGCTAAATTTAAGAAGTGTGAGTTTTGGCTTGAACAAGTGGTATTCCTAGGTCATGTAGTATCAAAGGATGGTATTTCTGTTGATCCGAGCAAGGTAGAAGCTGTCATTAAGTGGCCAACACCAACAAATATATCAGAAGTAAGGAGTTTCTTGGGATTAGCAGGATACTATCGACGATTTGTTCAGGGGTTTTCAAAGATAGCAACTCCAATGACAATGTTGACAAGAAAAAAATGTGAAGTTCTTGTGGACGATGCTTGTGAAAGAAGTTTTCAAGAACTGAAACATAAATTGACTATAGCTCCTGTTCTTACCATTCCAACTGAAATTGGTGGATTCGTGGTGTACAGTGACACTTCAAAAAATGGTTTGGGTGTTGTTTTGATGCAAAATGGGAAGGTTATTGCCTATGCTTCAAGGCAATTGAAGGAATATGAAAAGAATTATCCAACCCATGATTTGGAACTTGTTGTTGTGGTTTTTGCCTTGAAATTTTGGAGACATTATTTGTATGGTGAGAAGTGTGAGATATACACAGATCATAAGAGTTTGAAGTACTTCTTTACCCAAAAAGAGTTGAATATGAGACAAAGAAGATGGTTAGAACTTGTGAAGGATTATGATTGTGTGATCAACTATCACCCTGGTAAAACGAATGTGGTTGCAGATGCATTGAGCAGAAAATCCATGTCTTCTCTTTTTGTTATACAAAAGTCAATATTACTGGATTTGCAGAGATTAGAGCTTAAAATTGTACCTAAAGGGAAAAAGTGTTTGTTGACAGCCTTAGTGTTGGGACCTGCACTTCAAGATAGAATTAGAGAAGGTCAAAAGGTGGACACGCATTTGTGCAGATTGAAAAGAATGATTGAGGTTGGAAAGAGGCCAGACTTCTCTATTACTGATGATGGGATCATTCGATATAAAGGGAGACTATGTGTGCCGTTTGACAAGGCCATGAAAGGAGATATTTTAGAAGAAGCTTATACTACTCCTTACTCAGTACACCCAGGTAGCACAAAAATGTATAAGGACTTACAACAACATTATTGGTGGCCTAAAATGAAGAGAGATATAGCAAAATTTGTGGCTGAATGTCTAACTTGTCAACAAGTTAAGATTGAACATCAAAGACCATCAGGGTTGTTGAAGCCTTTGTTGATTCCAGAGTGGAAATGGGAGCACATTACAATGGGCTTTGTGCTTGGATTACCTAGAACACAAAAGGGGTATAATTCCATATGGGTGATTGTTGATAGATTAACTAAATCAGCCCATTTTCTTCCAGTGAAATCCACATACAATATGGACCAGTATGCTCAATAATATATTAAAGAGATAGTCAGGTTACATGGGGTGCCAGTTTCAATAGTGTCTGACAGAGATCCTAAGTTTACATCTACATTTTGGAAGAGCTTACACAGTGCCATGGGAACAAAACTTGCATTCAGTACAGCATTTCTTCCACAAAGTGACGGGCAATCAGAAAGGGTTATTCAGATATTAGAGGATATGTTAACAGCTTGTGTGCTAGATTTTCAAGGGAGTTGGGATGCAAAGCTTCCATTAGTGGAGTTTGCTTATAATAATAGCTACCAATCAACATTTGGAATGGCGCCTTATGAAGCATTGTATGGAAGGAAATGTAGATCTCCAGTTCATTGGGATGAAGTTGGAGAACGAAGCCTACTTGGTCCAGAAATAGTTCAACATACCGCTAAGGTAGTGGAGAAGATACGAGAGAGAATGAAGATTGCGCAGAGTAGACAGAAAAGTTATGCAGATAAACGAAGAAAAGATCTAGAGTTTGCCATTGGGGATCATGTGTTCTTAAAAGTAGCTCCCATGAAAGGTGTTATGAGATTTGAAAAGAAAGGAAAACTCAGCCCAAAGTATGTCGGCCCATTCGAGATTCTCGAAAGAGTTGGTGATAAAGCTTATAGAGTGGCCTTACCTCCATCATTATCTACTGTTCATAATATTTTCCATGTGTCTATGTTGAGAAAGTATATTTCAAACCCTTCTCATGTGTTGAGTTATGAACCATTGGAATTGACTCATGATTTAGCCTATGAAGAGAAACCAGTGCAAATTCTAGATCAGAAGGAAAAAGAGTTGAGAACGAAAAAGATTCGACTTGTTAAAGTATTATGGAGGAATCATTCTGTAGAATAGGCCACTGGGAAGAGAAGAAGAAATGCAGAGCAAGTATCCGGAATTATTTGATACGTCAAATTTCGAGGACGAATTTTTTATAAGGAAGGAAGGATTGTAATGCTCAGTTCTCAATTCTCTCCTACATAGCTAATAATAAGCATTTTGCATGAATATGCATCTAATTAATGTGCATTATTGAATTATGGCATACAAATAGCATGATTGCACGAACATGAATAATTGTTATTATATGCTTTAGTTATGATTTAACATGCATTAGTACATAAAATATGAGATCAAACTTTCACTTCTTGATTTAACATATTCCTTAAGTGCCCTTTTTGTAGTGAAAAGCTCGGTATCTCGGTTAAGGAAGATTGATGTGTTGAATGGCCATGAAATGAATTATTTGTATTGCTCCATACTAGTTATATGCTAAAGTGATTAATTGCCTAAATATTTACTTGAAATATGTTACATTTGGCTAAGAACTAAAAGTATGCACAATGGTGCAATTTGATTGGTTGGTTGACTAGGTTGCATAAAACCATTCTAAACTGCATTGCACTAGATTATAACACCAAAGCATCAATTTTTGTCATCTCCTTAGCCCATGAACGTGGCTTTTGGCATGAGAAGACACCAAGCATGATGCAACCAATCATCACCCTCCACTTATCTCTCTTTGAAAGGTCAAGAAATCATTTTCATCCATATTTTTTGTGGAAGCAACTCAAAAATGATCAGCCCTTATTCTCCTAAGTTTCTCCCAAATTTCTACACTCTCATACTCACAAAAATTGAATTCAATCCATAGGAATCTATAGAACACAAGCTAGAACAAGTTTCCATCCTTTTAATCTTGAAAACCGTTGATTTTGAAGCTTAAATCCAACTTAATCAAGGTATATTCTTTTTCAATGTTTCTTATGATGAATTTGTAGTATATTGGATGGTTACATGTTTTAGTATGCTTTTGTATGATTGAAAACTTAAGTAAGTTACACTTGAATCCAAAATCAAGCTAGTTAAGCTCATTTTTAGCAAAATTGATAGTCTTGTGAAATTGTTTAATTTACTTGTTTCTATTGATTTTGTAATGATTATATTGTGTTTGGAAATTTCTTTGAATGATTGAAAACAATAGCAATTAGTTTACTTAATTGAAGGGTACAATCAATTTAAGTTAGAACCGAATTTACGTCATGTTAATTTGGATTGTGTGCATGTTTTAGGGGCTGCCCTAATAATTATGTTTGAATTATTAGTTATTTAATGGCTGCCCTAATGTTTAATGTCTTGAATTAGTAGTAAAATATGGAGTATGCATTGTTTTTAAAGTTATGTAATTGATATGTAATTCTTTACAAAAGATTGAAAAGTGTATATAAACTTTAACTAGAATAGACTAAATGATTTATAAAAAGGATATTAAATGGTACATGATTTGATTATGTTAGGCCTTTAACACATCCTATCTTCCAAAGAGATTGACCTTTTCACTTAGCACAAAGTGGACTTGAGATAAGTTGCAACTTTCATTTGCTGTATCACAAGAATCATATAATGTTGTTTATATTTTAATGTGATTGTTATTATTTGTGAAATGATGTAATGTTTGATGCATTTATGGTTTTTGAAGCATGATATTATTAAGGATATAATGATGTTTTGAAAAAGAAGTATTGTACTTGATTGATGGTCGGGTAGACAAGGGACGCGGGAGGGACCGGCGGACCCAACAAATGGTGGCAAATACTTGAGGTTGAAAAACCGGTATAGGAAAGCCACAATGAATGAGATAGAATACGGCTAATACCTGAGGTTGAAAGATCAAGTATGGAAACCCTGTATTATTTTTCTTATTGGCCAATCATTATGAACAGGTTCCGAAAACTACGGTCTATCGCTATTTATTAGGTACCACACTTCAAGGGCCCTAAAGAATAATTTATGAAAGAAAGTTATTAAATTGAATATTGCATTTAATCATTTATGTGATTTGTATGTATGCTATTTGTTATTATATCAGTTTCACCTTACTGAGCCTTTAGTTCATTAGATTCATGTGATACAAGTGGAAATGTACAGGTTTAGAGGTTGACTGAGTCTCTAAAGCGCCCGGACAGAGATTTGTTCATATGCCATGCTTCGACCTGTTTTGTAGTTTATTTTAAAAACTCTGTTTTGTTTTTAAATAAGCCGCTCTGTTATGGTTTTGTAAACAGATGTACTCAGTTTTAATATATGTATATAGTGTGTTTAAAATGATTCAAGCTCTCTCTCTTATAGCTAAAAATGGAAACTTTTATTAAAACCATAACTTTAGTATTGATGAAAAAATTAACATTTCTTGACTTAACTGTATCAGCTTGTTTAGACTCTGCAGTTAGGTTAAGGGCTGTTACAAGCTCTAAAGCTTATATTCGGCCTACTCTTAGTGAGGTACAAAAGACTTCCTGTCAAACTCCTATAAAGGCTAGCATCAACTAATATTCCAACATCATCCTTAGACAGTTTATCATTTGTGCATATAGGATTTCTCATGTGTTTGATATTTTCAACACCATTTTTTTTACTAGGTTTGTTGCATACTTACTTTGAGAAATGAAAATTCTATCATCAAGTTACTTTACATATAAATCTAAAAAATATCAATTCAACAACTATGCTCGTTTCAAACTCCTTAGACATTTGATCAATAAACTTAAGAAATTTCAACTTAAAGGTGGGACCAAAATTAATGTCATGAACATAGATTTGTGTTGTGATGATTCTCATGTTAAAACATTTGATAAATAGTATTTTATCAACTCTCCCTCTCTTGTAGTCTTTGTTAATCAAGAAATTTGTTAATCAATCATACCATGCTCTAGTGGCTTGTTTTAAATCATATGAAGTCTTTTTCAACTTGTTGATATGATTAAGATGCCATGGGTCCTCAAAACCTTTGAATTGTTCAACATAGATTAGGCTCTATATTTAAGAAACTTTGGGTATGGGTTTCCATTAATTATGGGTGATTAACTAATCTTAAATTATTGGATAGTTATTAAAAGTTACTAATTAGTAAGTTTTTAATAATTGATATTCTTGACATTATATGTAACTTGATGGCTTTCAAAATGAATTTTCAAAACCGGCCAAATTGTTACTAAAGTGCACTGCATTAAAGAATGCAATCTGCGAAAGCAATTCTTATTGTTCCTAAATTTGAATTCGGGATAAGTAAAACCAATTATGAGATCTGGATACAAAATTAAGCATGTTTTTATAACCCAAAAAAGAATGGATATGTATTTGATTACCCAAACTCATTATGTAACCCTACCCAAAACACACCAAATCTTTCAAAAATTTGGCATAAGGTGGAACTTGCTTGATTGCATCTAACAATGGAATATTTATCTTGACTTGCTTAAAAACTTCAAAAATTTCAGCATTTGATTTCAATTTCTGAGTTGCTTGCAATCTTTGAGGAAAGGGTGCTGGAGGTAAATATATTTTTTTTTCATCATTTTCACACTTACATTCATCAAACTTACTTTTATTGTCAAGAATATTTCACTCTTCATTTTTGGAGGTGGATTAGAAACTTTATTCTTAGGACAAATAGTCTTATCAATAACTTTTCTATTCCAAAGAATTGTGACTGAATTAGCCTCTTTGACTGAATTTTCACCTAAAGAAGAAATATGACACTGAATGGAAGGATTAGATTGAGGTTAAGCAGGAAATTTACCTTTTTCATAAATACGCAAATGAACTATAAACTCATTCACAAAGACACTTTTGACATTCATTTGAAAAAGTTTAAATTTTATCAAGTATGCAATAGCCAAAGTAACCTAATAGAATCTAACCTAGCTATGGGTGCAAAAGTTTCATCAAAGTCCACTCCAACTTGAGATTTAACCACTGCTTTAATTCATTTTTTTATTTGGTTAAGTAATGAAAATTTGAATCAACTATCTTAAAATCTCATTACTCGAAATCAAATGCAATTAAGCGGGAAAATCAAAACAAAAATCATATATTTCTCCAAAATGAATTTATAAAGTGAAAATTAAGGTGGGTTTTTAATTTTTTGCTTATTCTTCTTTTTAAATTTCTAAAACTTGTATTGAAAATTCACAAGATTCAATATATATATATATATATATATATATTCATAATCATCATATAAATCCTACAGACAGGTTCAGGCATGAAAGTGCTAGAATTGAAAAACTATATTTTAAAACATATTCCATGAAATAATTCAGTATGTTATCAGTCATTCAATATACATTTTTACATGTTAAGAATACAGATGCAATTGATTACTTAATTCACTTGGATTAATTAAACAATTAATAATTTCCAAACCAAGGAGAGTTCAATAGAAAGAGGGATTGAGAGTCAATCAATTCTACCCTATTGTCATTCTCTACTTTGACAGTAATATTACTTCGTTTTAACTTCATAATAAGAATTAATGAGAATAATTTCAAAGTAAGTTCAATCAATTTTAATATTGGATGCAACACTCTTTATTGAGTATTGAATAAGGTGTACGTGATGTAGGATGGGTGAGTTTTTGCATTGATTCAACTAGATGTTTGTGATGTTAAAATACCTTAACTCAAGCCCTTGTCACAAACATTACAAATGTACTTATACGTTCATTTGGATTAGGACGAGTTGGGTTGAATTTTACAGTTTGACATTCTTATTTTCACTTTATAATTTCTCAAACGGCAAATAAAATGTATAATTATTTGAACCTCTGTATTGCATTCATTATATTTCAATTTGTAATTATAATTAATAGATTTTACACAATAAATCCTTTTTGAAGTATTTAAAACATTACCTAATAAATATGAACACAAAATCATAACTTCATCTTATAATAATAGCAAACAAATACATAATTCAATATGTTGGCATCAAAAAAGAGTTTTAAAGTAAAAAAATATATTATTTTAAAAAAATTTAAAAAATTTAAAAAAAATTCTAAAATATCAAAATAATTCAAAAGACTAAATGTGCAAGTCTCTCGAAACTCATTACAGTATCATCATAAAACTAATAATTAATTGATGCGGTTTTGTATTGAACCCGATCGGTTGAAGCTGTTCAGCAGTTTTCAACATGGGCTAAATTCCTCCATACGCCCTTTTTGTATTTCATTTTTGGGGGAAAAAGGGTCTGAGAAAAAAGGTGTGAGCCGGGTGCTTAGCTTGCGCGTGATTAAAGGAGGTTGAGGGGCGAATTATCCAATGCGGCATTGGCGGGAAGAAGAGGGACCCCACACGACTGGCCCGCCGAATACTCTTCCGCAATTTGGCTGCGCCAATTTCGGTCCTTTGGTGGCCCACTTTAAGTATTCCTGATTTAACTTTAATCCGATGTGCAGCCGTACGGATATATATGTGCACACATATATACATATGCAATCTGTGACTTAATGTTGGTTACCTTGCTTCGAAAATAATGCTTAGATATTCAATTTATGTTTATTCGTAAAGCATGGAATATGTTAGAATAATGCTTAAATGCATAGTCTGTCCCATTATGCAATAACTTTCTGTCAAGAATTCTTATTTAGTGTACAACATATATGAAACCAGGTAGTGTATAGATATTCATGTTTCTCTTACTATTGATGGAGCCACGATATCGGGCAAAAATTTATTTTTTATTAAAAATAATAAATAAATAAATATTTTTTTATTATTTAAAAATGATAAATTTTTAAAATTTAATAATTTTATATATAAAAATCTATACAAATAAAAAAAAAAATAAAGTTGAGGCGGGTGGAATAATTTTATATATAAAAATCTATACAAATAATAAAAAAAATAAAGTTGAGGGGGGCGGCGCCTGCCGCCCGCCCCTTGTCTCTGACTATATATCACGGGCAAAATTATAAAATTAGTTCTGTAATTACGAAAATGATAAAAAATAATCCTAGCTAAATTCAAAATTACAATTAAATCTTATATTTATTAAAACTCGGGAATTGAGTACAAATATTACATGCAAGTGACAAGCAAAAATTGGGGATTTTGCAATTTTTGATCAATTTTACTTATGTGGAAATGAGCCATCCTATGTGGCGCCAAGATGGAGGAAAGATAAATACAATATGGACTAAAATATATATACAATAAAACATATATGTACACAAGTTAGCATCTATAAGAACCTAAAACATGAGCTTAAGCATCCTAGTTGGAAAAAATTACCAACTACTCATATTTTGGAGGGAGAACACGTGCACTACAAATTAAAAACTGGTCAACCAATTTATTATCAATTAGAAAATAAAAAATTAATATAACTATTTTAAGATTATATTTAATCAAATAAAGAAATTAAAAAAACTTAGGATTAAAATTTTGATTTTCTTTGATTTTCATCTTTTCATATAGTTTTTTTTTAAATATTTCTTCCTAATCTCCAACCACCACACCCCAACCTATCCGCGGACGCCTCCAGCCTTCCACCTCACCACCTCTTCCTGCCAGAAAATATTCCAGTTGTTGCCCCTCTCTATTCTTTTGACTAATATTTTGTGTTTAGAAATGAATGCTCCCTTATATTTCCTCTCGTTTCAGCATATCTCACCAACCCAGAGGTTGTCCTTTCTCTCCTTTCACTATTTTCTGGAAACTGGGTATCCTGTCCATGGAGTTGATAGATTGGGCATTGGTGACTAGCGGCGGTTTGTTGCTCAGGGATGATGAGAGTGGGGTGGTGGTGGATGGCTATGTGTTAAACAAATAGATGGGCTTGCGGAAAAATTGTGGGGGATTGCAGTAAAGATGGGTTTGGGGAAAAAAATTGTGATGAGTTTCGGTGGTGGTTGTTAGATGTGGCGGCAAATGGGGTTTAGGGTGGTGGGCTAGAGGCGGTGGTTCGGTAGAGAAGTGGTGGTTGGGTTGGGGTGGTGGTGATTTTTTGAGAGTAAGGAAGAGAACAAGGGAAAAAAAACAAAGAAAATAAAATTAAATTAAAATTAAAGAAATTAAAGCGAAAGATATTTTTTTAGTATGTTTATGTATTTTAAAATAATTAATGTTAATTTTTACTTTCTTTTGATGATTAATTTTCCCTTTTTATTAAAAAAATTTATAACTTTTTTTAATTTCTCTATATATTCTAAGATAATTAATGTTAATTTTTAATGTATTTTGATAATTAATTATTCAATTAACCAAAATTTAATTTATGAATTTTAATATTAATTGAAGTTATACACTAAATGTCAAAAAATTAAGGTAAAATTAAATGTTTTATTAAAAAAGATATAACTTTTGAAATTTCTTTTTATATTCTACAATAATTAATGGTAATTTTTACTTTCTTTTGATGATTAATTATTTAATTAATTAGAAGTTAATTTATGAATTTTAATATTAATTAAAGTTATATATTAAAGGTAAAAAAATTAAGGTAAAATTATATTTTAAACTAAAAAGATATAATTTTTTTAATTTTTTATATTCTAAAATAATTAATGTTAATATTCTTTTGATGATTAATTATTCAATTAATTAAAAGTTAATAATATGAATTTTAATAATAATTAAAGTTATACATTAAATGTAAAAAGATTAAGCTAAAATTAATTTTTTTATTACAAAAAAGATATAACTATTTTTCCATGTAGACATGCTTAACTGTCTTGTTTAGGTCCATGTTGGCTTCCTCACTCGTCAACTTTGGCACCACCTCAATTGTGTCATGTCCATATAAGCAAAATTGACAAAATTGCAAAATTCCCAATTTTTTGCTTGTCATGTGCAAATTCCTAATTTTCGATAAAATTTGAACTCAAACCACAAATTTTTAATAGTTACAAGACTTAATTGTAATTTTGAATTTGGTCATAACTATTTTTGCCACCTCCTTAGTTTAGTTATAGGATCAATTTTGTAAATTTTCCTAGTATCGCTTTGAAAGGCATGAGAAGTATGAATTTATTTATTTTTAGGTTAATTCTGCTTTACTCCCCTCTACTCTTGTTGAGTATCACCTTACCCCATTGTACTCTCAATTATCTCATTTTATCCTTTTGTACTCTCATTATGTCTCATTTTACCCCTTGTACTCCAATTGTCTTATTTTGCCTCCCTATACTCTAAAAAAATTTTCAAATTACCCCTACCTATTATTTATTATAAAATTACTTTAAAATATTATAAAATTAATTGATTTATATATATATTCTAATAATTTTTTAATTTGATTAATTAATGCTTGGCATTAACTTTATTTAAAATTTTATTGTACTTATATTTTAATAGTTATTTTTTAATTTAACATAGTTTCGATTAAATTAGTATATAGTAGAATATTTTTTATTAGTTAATATACTTTACTTAATAATTTTATACTCAATATAAATTCAAAAAATATATAAATTATTTTTAAATATTATCTTACTAAATACATAAAATATTAGTAATATTTTTTTATTATTAATAGAATTATCATAAATTCATAGAAACTAAATTCTAAAATAATCATTATAATCAAGTAATAGTAATAAAATTAAATAGAACATAGTATCTATTAAATTGTGATAATTCGACTATTTATAATTTATTTAATAGTACTAATTATACCTACAAATAACTTTTTTTGAATTTAACATAGTTTTTATGAAATTTAAATAATTCATATGAGAAATTTATTACTAATATTTTACGTAAATATGTTATATTTTTTTTATATTTATGATAAGTAGAAAATTTATAAGTAAAATATATTAGCTAATAAAAAATATTATACGATATAGAAATTTAATAGGAACTATATTTATAAAAAATAGCTATTAAAATTTAACGATAATAAAATTTTAAATGAATTTAATATTAAGTGTTATTAATTAAGTTGAAAAAATATTAAAATATAAATACAAGTCAATTAATCTTAGAACTTCTTAAAGTATATTATAAATAATTGATAAGGGTAATTTGGTTAATTTTTTAAGAGTACAAGGAGGTAAAGTGAGACAATGAGAGTACAATAGGATAAAGTGAGATAGAATGAGAATACAAGGTGGTAAAGTGAAACAATTGAAACTATAGGAGGATAAAATAATACTCGACAAAAGTAGAGGGGGTAAAGAGAGATTAACCCTTTATTTTTCATATCGTCTTATGTATATATATTGTTCGAAATTGATATATGTACATGTTTTAGGATTTACATTAGAAATTTATGAGAAAGATGGTTTATTAGTCACCAAAGTGGCCAAATCATAAAGTCTAATATCTATCAAATTATAAAATATTTATCATTTAATTTGATATCTATATTATGAACAATTTATTAGTCACAAAAGTGGCCAAAATAGAAAATTTTCATAAATGTCAAATTAAATAAAATTCAATTACCTACGATTATGTGATGCTATTAATTGAGATGACATGATGATATATATTTTTCTTGTAGTGGGTATATTGAAGTTCAATAATTATAAGATATTTAAAGATTGTCCAAAAGTTGATTAGTTATTTTATAATCATAAACTTGGTCGTGGTTAATTGATACACTTGATTAGATATGTTTAGTATATCCAAAGATAGTAAGTGATAAGTTGGTTTTATACCAACAAATTAACTACTTCTAGACTGATTATTTGATTGATCTTAAGTACTTTATCTAGTTTTTATGCGTGTTTTGATGCAATACAGAACAACTCTCCAAAATGCAAGTCAAGAAAAAAATGAGGGACAAAACAAGCTAAAAATATGAAAAAGATGAAGGCATGTTGCGACCCCATCATTCCATGTCGCGGCATGGCCTAAATATGAAAAGCAAGCACAAAGATGCATGGCATGGCATGCCAGTCCAGTGAGCTTCATGTTGCAAGCATGCCACAACACAAAAAGCATGTTGCGGCACAGAGATTCCATGCTCTGGCATGCTTGGAAGTTTATCCACGTATGCCTCGGCATGGTCTGAGCATGTCGTGGCATGCTCACATGTCCTGCACACGGTCTATTTTTCTTATCACGTAATTTTAAGGGGATAAAAGAGATATGATGGAAGATACCTAAATCAGATTTTAGGGGCTAAAAAGTATGTCACAAAAGGAAGAAAAAAGAGGTTAAAATAAGAGAAATGATGGCTAAAAGAGGAGACAAGATAACTAAGAAATAGAGGGAGGCTCCAACTTGCTAAGGAGAGGAAGTTTGGTGGAGATAAAAAGGGGGGAAAACCAAGAAGAGAGGGAACGATTTCAGGGATTTTTGGAAGACTCTTGAGAGAAGAAAATGGAACAATCATCTTGAGAAGTAGAAGAAAAATTTTGCATCAACCAAGGAAGTCATTCTTGGAGATAAGGAGAGATTTAACCATTCCTATCACTTCACAAATTGGTGAATAATTTTCATATTCTTTTTTATATATTTTTTAAGGTTGTATTCATCCATGATGAACTAAACTTTTCTTTCTAGGGTATGATATAACCTTATTTGATCCTATGTTTTGAGTTCCAATCAATATTAGTTCAAGTTATTCATCTTGTTTGTGTTATATTATTTAGTATTATATCTTGATTATTTGGCCATTAATTAAGATTATTTGATGTATAAGATTCAATACTCGAGAGAGAGAAGATTATACATGATTATAAGAATAACACAGCTTATGAATCATAGAGTTGAGAAGCTTATGAAACCTTTGAACTTTTGAAGAAGAATTCATTGAACTTTTGTAAAGTTTTATTCTTGAATTTTTATAGAGATACTAAAATTCATGTTGGAACTCATAGTCAATTTGACAATCGAGAGAGAGAATTGATGAGTTTAGAAATTCTTAACTTACATGTTGACTTGAATTAGTATGTTTTAGAAGGAAGAACAAAGGTAATAATTAGGTGAGTCATTCCTCTGAAATCTCTTGCCCATAAGGTGTTTGTTGTATTACTTCTAAGAACTCCACTTTTGTCTTTATATTTTTTTATCTTACTCTACGTTGTTTACCAATCATCACTCAATTTTTTAGATAAAATTAAGACTATTTAAACTACGGTACTTGATGCAATTTTTTATTACAATCCTTGTGGATATGATACTCAACTCACCATTATATTAAAACTTAACACCGTGCACTTACGATTTGTAAAATATTCACGAACAACGAGCATGTCTAATTAAAGTATAATTAATTACCAATACGTAAAATTAAATTCTAGCATCAATTATGTTTATTGTAGTATATTGTTGGATCACCCAAAAGAGAACTTCAATGTACATTTATTGTCTTTATAATATTAACGTTTGAATATATATTATGTGTTTAAATTTAAAAGTCAAAGTATTATAATGTATAAGTATTTTATGTACTTTGCAGCACCTCTTTCTCCCTCTCTTCATTTGTAAATCTCGTCTATTATGAATTTCAACGGGCTTAATTTTTTTGAATGTTTCATACAAGTCTAATTTTACCTAGATATTCTGAATCTTGATATGAAACTTGCAACTGATAAACCAATTACTATTAATGATACTAGCAGTGATGAATAAAGGTCTTTTCATAAGGTTTGGGAAAGATCTAACAAACTTAGCTTAATGCTTATGCAAATGACAACAACATAAAATATTAGGTTAAGAATTCCTAAACAATAAAAGTGATAAGGAATTTATGAAGTTTGTGGAATATCAATCTTAATCTGAAGTCAACTGCTAGGATATTAATCGATTCGTTAATTACCATAAAGTTTGATGGGTCTCATACATGCATGAATATGCCATTGAGATGATAAATATAGCAGCAAGATTGAGATCCATGAGATTGAAAGTGAGTGATAGTTTCCTTGTGTAGTGTATAATAAACTCATTGCCTCCTACATACAATCCATTCTAAATTAATTATAACACAATAAATGATAAATTGAATGTGACTGAATTCCAAAATATGTTTATTCAAGATGAAGCAAGACTTAAGAAGTAAAGTCAGGAGCTAAAGAGACACTAGGAAAGAAGAATAATAGAAAGAGCAATAGTGGACCGCTAAAGATTAATGAGTCATTTATCTAAGCCCACAAGAAGGAATGAAATAATGATACTTGTTGTTTCTGTGAAAATTTTGGGCACTATTAAAAAGATTGCCTGAAACGTAAGACATGGTTCGAAATGAAAGATAAGCCTAGTGATTTTGTAGGTTTTGAATCAAATTAAGTAGAAGTTTCTTATATTATTTGGTGGGTTGATTCTAGTTGCACCACTCATACTTCAAATACAATGCAGGTCTTCCTTACGACCCAAATTATAAACCTAAATGAAAATTTTGTATTCATGAAAAATAGAGTCAAAGCTTCAAATGAAGCCATCATAACATATCGTTTGATTTTAGAACGACATCATTTAGATTTTTTGCAAACTCTTGATGTTTTTTTTATTTCTTGCAATTTAGTTTCTTTGTCTAAACGTGATACAAATGGATAACTTTTAAATTTGAAAATGGATGTTTCAATTTGTTTATAAATAATCATCTTATTTAGTTTCGATGTTCTTTGTGTTGGTTTATACAATTTAAAGCTTGATAATCTTTTGTTGAGACTCTGTTGACCTTGCATCATAATGTTGGTACTAAACGTGGTTTAATGAGTAAAAGTTTTGTGGCATAAATGTTTGAGTCACATATCCAAAGAAATAATACAAAAATTAATAAAAAATAAAATCCTTCATGATTTGAATTTTATTGATCTTGGTATTTATGTAGATTGTACTAAAGGAAAAAACACAAAACACATACTTGAGAAAAGAGCCACAAGAAGCACATAGCTCCTTGAACTTATACACATCAATGTATGTGGACCTTTGATGTTCCACCTCTTGATGGAGAAAAGTATTTTTATCACCTTTAGTGATGATTTTTTACGTTATGGTTATGTCTATTTGTTGCATGAGAAATCTCAATTAGTAAACACCTTAGAGGTATTTATTAATGAGGTTGATAAACAATACAACAAAAAGTTGAAAATTATTGGGTTTGATAGAGGTGGTGAATATTATAAAAATATGATCAAATTTGACAATACCGAAGTCCATTTACTAAGTTTCTTGAAAAGCGTAACATATGTGCTCAATACACAATGCCAGGTACACTGTAACAAAATGATGTTGCAACTGCGTGTAACCGTACTTTACTATGGTTAGGAATATGTTGAGGTATTCTTCTTTACCCTTATTGTTGCGGCGTGCTCTGAAAACCATTATATATATATATTAAATAGGGTTTCTAGTAAGGTACTTCCAAAGACTCCTTCTGAATTGTGAATGGGAAGGAAAACTAGTTTAACACACCTGTATATCGGGTTGCCCGACAGAAGTAAAAATATATAATCCACATGAAAAGAAATTGAACTCAACAACAACCAGTGGTTCCTTAATTGGTTATCTAACAAAATTGAAAGGGTATAGATTTTACTATCCTAGCCATAGTACAAGAATTACTGAAACTGAAAATGTTGGGTTCATTGAAAATGATAAAATTAGTAAGAGTGTAGGACCACATAAAGTGGAAATTCATGCAGTTTGGCTGGAAATTTCTTTACCTAAAACTTCTTCTCAGATTGTTGTTCGTATGGTTGTTGAACCATTCAACAACTTACAAGAACAACAAAAGAATGATCAAACTCCTAATAATGAAACTATTGCCAATGAACCTATAGTGAATGAACCACATCAAGGAGCATTAAAAAAGTCTAAAAGGCAAATAAGGCATGATAATTATGTGGTTTATCTGCAAGAGTCAGAATTTGACATAGGAATTGATGATGATCCAATTTTTTTTTCACAAGCCATGAAAATTGCTAACTCTACTAAATGGTTTGATGTTATAAAAGAAAAGTTAAATTCAATGGTTCATAATGAAGTATGGAATCTTGTTGAATTGGCAGAAAGTTATAAAAGAGTTGGGTGTAAATAGGTCTTCAAGACCAAATGCGACTTTAATGAAAATATCAAATGACACAAGGCTAGAATCATTGCCAAAGGTTTTACCCAAGAAGATGACATTGCTACAAAGAGACTTAAGAAAGACTAATTGAGAATTATTATGACAATGCTGGCTATTATGATTTAGAGCTCTATCAAATGGATATAAAAACTGCTTTTCTTAATGGAAATTTAGAGAAAGAGGTTTACATGGAACAAGTTGAGGGTTTTTCAGTTGAAAGAAAGAAATAAATAGTATGTAAACTCAAAAAGTAAATATATGAACTTAAGCAAGCTTCCTGACAACGGTATCTTAATTTCATTGATACTATCACTTCCTTTAGATTTAAGGAAATTGATTTAAGTGAGAGCAAGTTTATATTTCTAATTCTGCATGTTGATGATATATTACTTGCTACTAATGATCTTGGCTTATTATATGAATGAAAGAAGTTTCTCTTTGAGAATTTTGAAATAATAGATATGTGTGAGTTGAAATATTCCATGATAGATACAAGGATTGTTGAGATTATCTCAGAAAATATATTAATAAAGTTTTGGAAAAATGTTCTCCATATGTTGTTCCAATTCTAAAAGGAGATAATTGAGCCTTATGCAATGCCTAAAAAATGAGTTAGAATGTAAACAAATGAAACAAATTTTTTATGCATCTATCATTGGAAGCTTGATATATGCTTACACTTGCACCAGGCTTCCTGTCCGCATGTTGAGCGGGTATCAAAGTAATCCTATATTGAAGCATTGAAAAGTTGCAAAGAAAGTATTGAGATACTTGCAAGGAACAAAAGATCACATGCTCACTTATAGGACATCTTATCATCTTCAGGTGATAGGATATTAAATTTAGATTATGTCGGATGTGTGCATGCCAGAAAATCCACATTCGTCTATTTGTTCCTTTTAGCTGGAGGAGCAATTACATGAAAAAGTACAAAGTGGTCTGTCAGTGTTGCATCCACAATAGAAGTTGAGTTTTTGGCATGCTTAAGGCCACTGTTCATAAATTATGGTTGTGGAACTTTATTTCAGAACTTGAAATTATCGAAAGTATTGCCAAGTCGTTGAAAATTTATTAGGATAATTCCACAATAGTCTTCTTTTCTAAAGAAGAGAAGTATTCCAAAGGTACTAAACACATGAAATTGAAAAACTTTTTTGTTAAAGAAGAAGTTTAGAAACAAGAAGTATCAATCAAACACATTAGCACCAATCTTATGGTAGAGTAGTGTCCAACTTGTCAATTAGTGGTTGTTTCTATACTCTTGTAAAATAAGATCTTATTCAAAATATATAATAAGATTAGCATTTCTTTATCTTCAATTGTGTTTAGTCCCTAGACCATACTTAACTATAGGCCATGGTCACGCATATGACGCCAATCATGTGAATATACTTCTATAGCTTTGGTCTTTATTTTGTTTAGAGTCAATGTTTCATTGAGATGGGATAACGATAAACCCAATAGACTTGCGCACATAATGAATGCTCAAAAAGAGGATGTACCGCTCCATATGCATCAACGGTGCGACACTAGTGCATGAGAACAAGTACATCGAGCTGGCTTGTTGGATATTCTCAATTGGAAATATTATTTATCGAATGAGAATTTTCTAGTTACGATAGTGCTGAGCTTGTATCCAATGATAAAATCTGATTACATTAATGATAACTTGTTGGATTTGTTGAATATCCTTTAATCTAATTGTTGAAAGTGTGTATTGGTTTGACTTAAATTTGAATCTTGAACATCTTGTGGACTAGTTTTTTGCTAAATTCTGTTGATTTTTTTAGAAATGATTTATAGAGGATGTCTGCTAATTAAATAATCCCATCTTAAGAAGTTGTTTGATCATTTTTTGAGGCAAAATCTTAGGTAACATATTATTAGAGAGATAGGCCATCTTTGGACCGCTTGAGCTTATATAGCCACCCCATGTATTAATTATCCCTACTGTTATTTTTTGAGCCTATTGAAGCCTTTTTTCTTGGCATCCCATACACAATTCCTTAAGCATCATACGTATTTTATCCATAATTAAACTCATTCACTCATACACACAAATAATTTAGAATAATGTATAAGAGTTTGAGCATTATTGGAGATGAATGGAGGAAATTTCAAAGAAAAATATGTTAAGGATGAGGTGTAGATCTTCCTAATCACAGAAATAAAAAGAAACCCTTGTGTATGATGAATTAATCAAGTTTAGGGGTATTACATCTATGGAGAAGAGGGAAGGATTCTACAAGAGTTCATAAAAAAAAGAGAAAGAAAGAAAAAAGAACAAGAAAAAGAATGATGAAAGAAATAAAAGTGATGGATGTCAAATGACAAATCTATGAGGCGATGTATGTAAAAGGTGACATTGATGCTTATGTTAAGGTTTTGATGATCTATACATGGTTCTAGATGATTTTGTATTTTAGGTGACTTTGAGCTACTATTATCCATATTTTCCTATCATTACCCAAGCCACACGTTACAAGCCTTGAAAGTCCTTTTAAATGTTGATGTTATAATGCACCTACATTAATAGAAATTAGTATGAAAGCAAACCTATGGAGTTTGGAAAGTACTTCAATTCTTTATTAAAAGTAGATCAGTTGGCTTTATGAACTTATTCTAGTAATGAGTGTGGAGTGAAAAAAATTAACTATTTACACATACACACAAGGTCACAAGGCTGAGTGGAACTTATACGCATAATTGACATTTGGAATATTTGTATGTTTTTGCAATGCTATTTGAGTTATAATTTTTGACAATCTTTGAGGAGTTGATGGTTCAATACTGGTTGTATATTCGAGTCTGCATTGTTTGTTTTGTTTTTGGTTTAGAGTCAACTTTTTTGGCTTGAGGACAAATAAATTTCTAAATTTGGGATTATTTGTTGAGTTGGTTTCATACCCACAATTCGAGTATTTTTAACTTAGTTATTAACTAGTCTTTCTACTTGAGGCACCATGGTAGCCTTGTGCATGATATTATACACTTTGATATATTTCTTGATTGATGATAATCATAAGGGTTTATGTTGGGTGTATGATCTTTGTGTATGGAGGTTAATGAGTTCCCAACATAGGATCCACCATCTATTTGGCAGAATAGATGAATTTTATAATTTCATAGTCCTTGAATCCGAATACCTTGGTCAAAGTAGGATGAATATTAGAGAAGGGTTTTCTAATGATTCTTTAAAGAGTCAATAAGACTTGAAATGGAATCATAGTCACTACAGTAAATAGGGTTTCGACTAATAATACATGCCCTGGACTTAATCGAAAGATTAGTTGACGAAAGGGCAATACTTGTATAGTATTTGTAATATGAAATAGGCCCGCTTTCTATTTCACCTAGGACTAGGTAGTCATAATGTATTGTTGGTGCTTTCCAAGACTTGTGAGGTTCTTGAAATTAATTTAATTCCAGATGATTAAGTAATTGAATTAATTAATCTAAATATTTATTCAACTGAGTTGCAAGAGTTACAAACCAACTACTAGCTTTGTTGTGAACCTAAGGGGTAACACACAAATTGGGATAATCCACTTCTAATATAAAAGTAATTTAAATAGTTTGATTAATTTAATTAATGAAGATTAATTAATTACAGCTAGTTTCATCCTTTTGATCATCTATTTAATTCTTTGGTCACAAGTTGATTCAAGAATTAAATAACACTTCCAAAATTTAGATTTGAAATAAAGAGTCTTAATTCTCTAATATTGATTAAAGATTCATGGACTTACCCGAAATGTGCACTTAGAGGAAAAACAGTTAGTTCCTTGCGAACTAATTTTTGATCTAGGGCTAATGATTTAAATCATTTCAAACCTCATCATCAAACGGGTACTTAATTTAGGTATATCGCAAAAATTCATGTTTAAATTATTAAGCGAATAATCAAGAACGTAAATCGATTAATTGTATGGATTCTTAGGATTGCATGTTTAAGTGGTTATACATGCTTTAAACTTTTTAATTTCCACTGCACATGTATCCCGAGATATACAAACCCAACATCTTATGGTTGCGGATTTGTTGATGAAAAGGGTTGTTACCAAAGATATTTAATGAATATGTCGAAATAATGGACATCAGTGACAACCATTATTGACATTATGATGTAGTTTTATGTTGTGATGATGTTTTATGTTCTTTATGTATTTATCACTTTGAGCTTATTAATTTAATATTTCTAATAAATTATTACATCATGTTTCATTATGTTTATGTATACATAGGAATGAATTATGATGCTGCTTATAGGATTTGTCTACGATGAAACATTATTAGTGAACAATTATGACACCTCAAAGTATGTCACATTGAGTATATAACTAATATTGTGAAATGACATACAACCGCCATGATTTGTAATGGTGAATTTATGATTTAACCAACTTAAGAAAGGATTTAACTTATATTGTGCTTTATGTTTATTACTAAACATTAAGAGTTGAATGATGCCACATGGGCCATGTGGAAGAATGTAGATATTTTATATACCACGTGTCCTATTTCAAGTAATTATCTTTCTAATTTAGTTAAGAAATAATTATGACTTAATAATCATCCTGTTTTAGGTAATTATTCTATAATTTAGTTAAGAGATAATTATGATTTATCAACTATCACGTGTTAAATTCTATTGGTCAACAAAGAGATATTTTCTAATTACTATACATGTTGATGTCGATGGATTGTATGATTATAAAATAAAACCTAATTAGAAGTCAGTCCTCTCTCAACCTACTAATTAATTATTTTCTCTCCATAAAAAAAGGTATCCCTAAAAACTTAATGGGTCAAGAGAGAGAAACACATTTTTTTTTAAATTCTTATTGTGGTTGTATTCAACATTAATCATGGATCAATTTCTCCTAATTACGATGTGAAATCATAAAGTTCTACAATTTTGGGCATTATAGTTTATCGAAATTAAGTTTTGATTTACATAAATAAAGGATTTTTTATCTTATTAGTAGAGAAACTTCTAGTTCGAGCTGAGGATACAAACATAGAAATTCTAATTGACTAACACTCACATTAGCTGAAATTAATCCAAGAAAAAATATTCTACTTGTTACATAAGCCATTTCTATTAAAAGAGCACATGAAAGTATTTAAAAAGGCAAATTCCAACATGCATTCAATTAAAAAAAAAAAAACCAATATTTAACGACAATATTAACACTTTAAAGAATTTACAACTTGGGGACTATATCACCTTGGACTTAATAAATAAATAAATTTTTGGGATTAAATAGTCTCTTGTTCTTGGGTTTTCTAGTTTGATAAATGATATTAAAGATAATTTTAATTTCTAAATATCAAATGAAGTAAAAAGGATTAGATTTTTAAATGAATTAAATTAATTTTTTTTAAACTTTTATTTGGAATAGCTAAATTTTTTAAAAGAAATTTAATATATAAGATGAAGAGAAAGATTCATAATACTTTAGTTGTGTTAAAGTTAAGCAATTAAAATCATTTGGTAAAATTTTAATATGAAATGGATCAAAAGTAAATATATTAGAGTGCATTTATATCTAATTTAACATAAACAATATTGGGTAGATTGATTTAATTAAAGTAAAGTAAAGTTTTTTTTAACTCTAAATTTAATTAGTGAATTTTGTATTTTTGATCAGATTTACAAATTCTAATAAAGTTATAAAATTTATAAATTAAAGAAATATATATTTTACTATTTTATTAAGTTAATAAAATTCCAAATTTTATCATTCATAAAAGAATTTTACATTGAATGCTTTAAAAAGTAAAATCCTCATTAACAACTTTCCAAAAATATTTCTATCTAAAAAACTCAATTCCCAAGTCAGTCCACAACCCCTTGATTTAGTAAAAAATTACAAAATATTATCGTGTTTCTGTAAAAGTTAATGATTGGAATTTTTAGTATTAAAGGTTTGGTTTAATAGATTTTTTTGTATTGAGGAATATTTTATGGATATTTTTGTTATAGAAAAAATTATCTTAAGAGTTTTTAGTATTTTCTTATATTAAATGACTACCTCAACATATATCTGAAGTTGTGACATGCATATAATTGCGATAATAAATCTATATGAGGGATCTTCCTATTTAGTTCAGATTATTTTTCTAATAGCGATTATCTGATTTATTGATCATAAAAGAATAATCAATTTTTGTGAACCACCGTTTGTTTATCAACTTAAAAAGTCAAAATTTTTGTGATTAATTGATTATGCAATAAGTATGTTCGGTTAAGATACACAAGTTATCTTCGCTTTTCTTTTGTTTTTAAAACATCCAAACAAAAAGTTAGTAACTAAAAAGAAAAATCTAGAGAAAAAGATGAAAGAATAAAACAACATTGCTCAACTTTAATATGAAACATATATATATATATATATCTTTTATATATATATATCTTTTATTTTGAAAATTTATCTTTTAGAGTAGAAAACAATGAAAAATTTGGGAAAGGTGAATATAGCATTGCTCTTATTCATGGGATTCACGTTGTTATTTCTATGCATAAATATGTATCTTGTCAAAAGTAAATATATAATTTTTAATTGAAATCATAATATGTGACATTTTGATAATGATTATTAGGGTTTATTATGATTTGTACCCCTGGATGCGGCATGGATAGTAATAGGATCATAATTATGATTTAATTAGTTGACATTGATTGTCAACTTATTATCTTGCACAAGAATTAATTGATTTGGTTGATTATGTTTTATGAATTAATTGTCTAGTTTATCTTATACATATTTGATTAAATTGCATTGATGAAAAGATTTGAAAATTTTATTTAAAAAGATAAGTTGGGATCTTCTATTAATAAGGAAAAGATTTTGACATATCTTGTATTATTCTATGCAACGTATTTAAATATTTTTGAAGTGGAGATTCGAAATTAATTGATGTTGCATATAAACTCCAAAGATTGAATAAGCATTATACGCCTTTAGAGTGAAGAAGTACACGACTTCAAGCTTTGGGAATTGCTCTCATTTTTATTCACACTTCGGGAGAAAAGGGTGAGCCTTTCGAAAGATAGGCACAATTTTTCGGTAGAAGAATTTGAAGATATTTGAGAAAAGGTCAATTTGTTGTTTGAAGGGATTTTAGCGTTAAAGGGAGTTCAATAATGCAGACTTAAAAGTCGAGGGGATCTCGCTGAAGTTTCTCTAATTGATTTGTTCAAAAATAATGTCATTAGTAAATAGAGAGTTTTTATATTTTGAATAGGTCCCATTATTATAACTATAATCTGAATTAGTGAAGTATTCATTGCAGGTGGTGGCTTCGTGCATGTAGAATATATTTGTACTTGAAGCACGTAAAATTTTTGTGTGTCATTTACTTTATTGTCCTTTACTTGTTACAACAAACTATACAATTGTTACAATAATTGAATATGATTAACAAGTAAAGTTGGTAATATCATGAAAACAGATCTAATAATTGACATCAAGAGCTGGTCACTAAATATATTTAGTGAGATTTTGGGAATTGGCCTGTTTAATTGTAGGAATGAACCATCTTCACAAAGGAGGATCAACTACTCGACCACCACTATTGGAAGGAATAAATTACTTATACTAAAAGGTAAAAATGCGAGCCTTCATTAAATCTGTAGATGAGTGGGCTTTGCGTGCTGTTGTAATAGGTTTGAAACATCTTATGATGACAAATGAACAAAAAGAGAAGATTCTTAAGCCAGAAGATCAATGGAACATTGAGGATGAGAAAATTTCAAATTACAACTTAAAGACCCTAAGTGCAATTTTTAGTGCAGTTGATGTTAATCAATTCAAATTGACTACAACATGTGAGTGCAAATGAGGCTTGGACAATTCTCCAAACTGCCCATGAAGGAACTACAACAGTGCGAATGTTAAAACTCCAAATTTTGGCCTCAAGATTTGAAGATCTTAGAATGGAGGAGAGTGAAATAATTTCCACATTCAATGCAAAACTATGTGACATAGCAAATGAAGCTCAAACATTTGGTGAAAAATATTCAAATTTTAAACTTGTGCATAAAGTTTTGAGGTCACTGCGAGAGAAGTTTGCATACAAGGTCACCGTTATTGAAGAAGCCCGTGATATTGAAAACATGAAAGTGGATGAGTTGATGGGCTCCTTATAAACATTTAAACTGAATCTCAATCACAACAGAAGAGACAAAAGGTAAAAATATTGATTTTCAAGTTGAAGTTCCAAAATCAACTTCAAAATCGGAAGACAATGATGACATATCAGAATCTGTGGCTCTTTTGGCAAAGAACTTTGGGAAATTTCTCAAAAAGATAAACATAAAGTCGTACAAGCCAAAGTCTGGTAAGTCTTCTAATTCACACAAAGATAAAACTATTTTTAATTCTTTTGACGATAGGAAAGGTAGAAGAATTTAGTGTCGTGAATGTGAAGGGTTTGGGCATGTCCAATCAGAGTGTGCTAATACTCTCAAACGAATGGGCAAGTCTCTGACTACCACCTAGAGTGATAAAGAATTTGAGGGAAGTCAGGAAAAAGATGAAGAAGCACATTTGAGCAGTCATGTGGCACTCAGCTCTAAGATAATCAACAGTTATTGTGAACATGTTGCAACGAGTTATAGGTATGTTGCAACGAGTTATAGGTATGTTCCAACAGTTTAGTATAATGCGACATGTCTGACTTTGTCTACTATTACAGGTGAAAATGATCTATAGAATTCAGATTCAGAAACTGATAGTGATGAGGATGAGTCCAACATCAAGGATATTCAATAAACATATAATAAAATATTTCAAAAATGGCTTGAGATATGTAAAATAAACAAGTCACTTGAGGAACAAATGACTGTACTAACCAAGGAATAAGAGTTTATGAAAGTAGAAATACTTGAACTTACAAACCTTATTGCTGAAAAAGATAGAAAATTCAAAAAATTGAGAAGAAATTATTTCATACTCAAAAGATGATGAAGCTTAACTCTGGTAAGGAAAAACTAGATAAAATAATTTCCATTGGAAACCACGCAGTGATCATCACGGGTTGGGAAATACTGGTGAGTGTTCAACTTTAAAAAATATTTTTGTAAAAGAAACAAAACCTGTTTAGTTTATTTTTGATAAAAGCAAAAAACCTGTTTTTCAAGAGCTAAAACTAAAAAGGTTTATTCCTATATGTCATTTCTACAATCTAATTGGAAATATCCAACCAAGATATTTTAGGTTTAAAAAGGTTTTAAGGAATGGTATGCATTTTGGTTTACCTATTTTCGCAATGTTGCAACAGACATCTAAATTGTTGCAACAAACTCCTAACATCAAAATTAACCTGAAAAATGAATCTAAAAGAAGAATTTGATTAGAAAGTTAGATCTTGGAGCTTTTGTTGCAGACATTTCTCTAAAAGCTTGTACTAATGACATTTGGTATTTTGATAGTGGATGTTCCAGACATATGACATGTGACAAGGAAAAATTGAAAGGCTATCAAAGTGTAAATAAATGACATGTTACCTTTGGAGATGGTGAAAAATGAAGTGTTCTTGGAAAAGGAGTACTCAATGTTGAAGGACTGTCAAAACTCAAGAATGTGCTTCATGTAGAAGGTTTAAAGACAAATTTGATCAGCATTAGCCAACTTTGTGATCAGAATCTCTTTGTCAGGTTCAATAAGGACAAATGTCAGGTATTTGATGAAACTGACAGATGCATATTAACTAGTTCTTATTCATCTGATAATTATTATATGTTGCAACAATCTCAGATATATCACAACATAAAAGTTGATGAAACTGATTTATGGCACCAAAAGGTAAGACATTTGAATTTCAAAAATCTGACTAAGATTGTGAAAACAAGAACTGTGATAGGAGTGCCAAAGCTAAACAAAAAGAATTCAGTAGTGTGTGAAGCATGTTAACTTGGTAAACAAAAGAAGGGTACACACAAGGTGTTGCAACATATTAATACATCACGTAACTTAGAACTTCTTCACGTGGACCTCATAGGACCCATGCAGATAAAAAGTTTAGGAGGAAAAAGGTATGCATTTATATGTGTAGACAATTTTTCTAGATTTACTTGGGTAGATTTTATTAGAGAAAAATCAGATACCTTTCAAAGTGTTCAAAAATTTGTGCAAAAATTTGATAAAATGAAAGTAATAACAATATTGGTAAGATAGTTAGAATTAGAAGTGATCACGGTAAGTAATTTAAAAATAGTCATTACCAATTTTTATGAAAAATATGAAATTGCACATTAGTTTTCGGCTGCAAAAATACCTTAATCAAATAGTGTTATGGAAAGAAAGAACAAAACCCTTCAAGAAATGACTAGGGTAATGTTGAATTCCAAAGAAGTAGCCATCCATTTTTGAGCAGAAGTAATCAGTATTGCATGTTACACCATCGATATGGTGTACTTGAGGCCAGATACTAAGAATACCCCATATGAGATTTGGAAAGGTAAAAAGCCTAATCTTAGTTACTTTCATGTATTTGGTTGTTTATGCTTGTGCTAAACGATCGCGAGTAGTTAAGAAAATTTTGATGTTAAGAATGATAGGGGGATTTTTCTTGGTTATTCCTTGAACAATAGGGTATATCGTGTCTTTAACATGAGAACCCACACTGTCATGGAATCCTCAAATGTTGTTCTTGATGATTTTCATGCTTCTGCAAGATTTACAACTGAAGAAGGAATTCTCAGATTAAGTGAGGAAAAAGAAATTGAACAAAATGATGTTCAAGTCACCATTAAAGTTGATGTTGCAATAATCGAGAATAATGTTGCAACAAATGAAACTAGACTGGGGATAGAAAATGATGACAGTACTGTAATAGTTCAGAAGGAACTCTCAATCAGAGTTTAAAAGAATTCCCATACTGATCAAATCATAGGGTCCCTCATTGAAGGTAAACGAACAAGGGAAAAATCTAAGGGAAGCTGCCAAGATATGGTAAGATATGTGTGCTTCACCTCTTCAATTGAACCCAAGAATGTAAAAGAAGCTTTACTTGATGAATTTTGGGTTATTTCTATGCAAGAAGAGCTAGAATAGTTTGATAGAAATGATATGTAGAAACTTATACCCAAGCGAGAACATGCTAATGTAATAGGAACTAAATGGATTTTCACGAACAAAACTGATGAATTTGGTAATATTACAAGAAATACGACTAGGTTGGTAGCTCAAGATTATACTCAAGTAGAAAGCATTGATTTTGATGAAACATTTGCACCAGCATGTTTGTTAGGTTTCAAATGGATGTAAAAAGTGCTTTTCTATATAGAGTTTTAAATGAAGAAGCTTTTGTTGAGCAACCAAAAGGTTTTAAGGATCCGCATTTTCCTAACTATGTTTTTAAGTTGAAAAAGACTCTTTATGGTTTAAAACAAGCTCCAAGAGCTTGGTATGAAAGACTAACATATTTTTTGGTTGAAAAGGGACATAAAAGAGGGGGAGTAGATAAAACCTTGTTTATCAAAAGATTTAAGAATGATTTAATTATTGCACAAATATATGTTGATGATATTGGTTTTGGGTCTACTTCTCAAATCAAAATTAATGAATTTGTTAGTCAAATGTCCCATGAATTTGAAATGAGTATGGTTGGTGAACTTAACTATTTCTAGGTTTGCAAATGAAGCAACTTAAAGATGGAATGTTTATTACTCTCTCTAAGTATACTAAAAATCTAGTTAAGAGATTTGGACTTGAAAACACCAAACTTCTGAAAACTCCTATCAGGACAAATGAAAAATTGTCAAAAGATGAAGAGGGAATTCCAGTTGAACCAAGTCTTTACAGAAGCATGATAGGTAGTTTGTTATACCTTACTGCTCGTAAGCTAGATATCTCCTTCAGTGTTGGAGTTTGTGCTAGATATCAAGCAAGTCCAAAAGAATGTCATTTAAGTGTTGTAAAATATTTCATAAGGTATGTTAATGGTACTGTTGATTTTGGGATTTAGTACTCCAAAAATACTAACTCAACACTTGCAGGCTTTAGTGATGCAGATTGGGTTGGAGATGTTGACAATCAAAAAAGCACAACTGGAGGATGTTTCTATTTAGAAAATAACCTGATTTCTTGGTACAATAAAAAATAAAATTGCATTTCATTGTCAAAAGCAAAAAGCAAAATACATTGCTGCTCTCAATTACTTTGGGATGAAAAAAATGCTTTAAGACTATGGTATTGAACAGAAAAGTTTATATGTCTATTGTGATAATTCTAGTGTAATTAACATATCCAAAAACCTTGTTCAACATTCTAAGACTAAGCATATAGATATTCATCATCATTTCATTAGGGATTTGGTCAAAAAGAAAACTGTGGTTGTTGAAATAGAGAAATAATTTGCTGACATATTTGCCAAACCTCTAGATGCACTTCATTTTGATTCCTTGAAAAAATCTCTAGGAATCTGTGTGATCTAATTGCATGAACATTCAAAAGAAAAGAGATTTTGTTGTAACCATATTGCTTGTATCATCATCTATGCATGTTGCAATAATTCGATAATTGTTAGAACATATTTTGTATAACATAATAGGAACTACATTAGGTATTCTGCATTTATTCAACATGTGTTTTAAATGGTCAAGTTTTGAAGTCTTGGTCTGCAGAATCTTATTAGATTATAACTACGTTAAATTTTTTTGCCAAACGTTCTATAAAAAAGTTCCTTAATATTATGCTTATTTGGAGGCCTTTGACAGAAAAAGCTACATATCCAATGGTGTGAAGCTAGCCATGTAAATATCTATCTTGTATCATATGAATTAAATAATATGATTTTTCATGTGAAAAGAGCTACCCTTGGAATAGAGTGAAAGCTACTAACTAGTTAAATCCAATTCAAAATATGAGAGAAAAGAACATTTATCATTAAAAAAAATTACATAAAATCTCTCTCTCAAAATATTTGAGGAATTGAATTTGAAATGTAATCAAAATTTTATTTTGCAGGTATGGTTGAAGAGATTATCGGACCTTGAGACATAAAGATTTGATTTTTTAAAATATGTGACACATTTTATTATATCAAAATTCATGCATTTTAAAATTTTCGATTTTATAGGCATAAATTAGAAATGTATTTGTGTGCAGAAATGCATCATAAGAGATTTGGATAAATATAGAAGTAATTTGAAATTATCTACTGCAACAAAATCTGCCCACAGATTTGATTTTTGAAATTTTATCTAATTTAATGTTTGATATGATATTGAATGCAACTTACAAAATCAAGGAGACCATTGAGCACCTGCACAAGAATTGGAGTAGGGTTAAATAAATTAAGGGTTTGGAAGTTGTTGTGACATTCAAAAATTGAACTCTAATTTCTCTGTTCCCTTTCTGTTTTTCTCTATTTTATCTTCGAACTACAGTGTGCCTTGTTACTCTTCTCTTTCATCTTTCAGGCCTCAATTATGGTGAAAACTAAAGGAAGCTCCAAAAAGGGAAGAACTTCAAATAGAGGTGGACAAAAATTAATCACGATAAAGGAAAGCTCCACTTTTGGTCCTAGTCACTTGAGGCAACCAAGTGCTGAAATAGAGCAACCTTTTCCTCTTGCTATGTACAATCCAATCATGGTAGATCCTACTGTAACTATTGCACTGCCATGCCAAGAAGAGTTTATGGTAGATAAATCTGTTGAGGGCAAACCCATGGTGATGGATGAAGGAGTTGGAGTTGACACTCAAATGCGAGGGACTAAGGTAGTATTAATTGGAGAAATTACAGATCCAATCGAAGGAATTTCTGATGCCTCGATGGTTTTTTCTCAAATTGAAGCAGATATTGCTTAATTTCTGATTTTGGGAACCCATGGAAGTCCACAAATTGCAACACATGAACAACCCTTTTATCCTGTTGCAACAGAGCCTGAGGAAAAATCTGTTCAGCCAACTTCAGAACCTACATCCTCAACCCAAACTGGAGGACCACATGCTTATCCATCTTGGTTTCTTGGGTTTCCACGTCTGTTGGAAATTCCTAAAGTTGATAAAGGGAAAAAGAACGTGATTGATGATGATCTAACATATGATCCCGAGGAGGAAACTCAGCAAACTGTGCTCCAGCGATCGTCAAGGCTAAATAAGAATGCTCAAGTTGTAGATACTTGAGACTCTGAGTCAGATTCTAGTCATAAAGGTGCTCCCCAAACTGAAGTTGCTGAAGAAAAGATTGAGTATGATTCCCCTTATGAGATAAGTTGTTCTTTCTCTTCTCTTTTTTATTCAGTTGAGAATTAAAAAAACTAGAAAGAAGTGTCTAAACGAAAGATTCATTATGTATGACTTATTGACTGGTTGCAACATGAGAAATTGGGATTTGTTGATTTGTTGAAACAAAGAAGACTGTTGGGCACAATTACTAAACCTACACCACATGTGAGGGCCGTAGTTTATGAATTTTATGCTAACATGTTTAAAAAGGTTAAGGATGTTGATTCACATAGGTTTGGAAATGTTTTTGTTCATAACAAAATGTATAGATTTTTGCCTCAAATGATCATAAGATCTGATCACGAATATGTGGCGTTCCCGAAGGATTTTGGGATGATTGCTTCTGAATTTACAGGTGGACAAGTTACTGCATCGTCTGATACCTCTGTTATTCCTACTGCCAAACTCACCTTGAAGTATGTTTTGTTGCATAAGATAAGTATCAGCAACTAGACACCCATATTGAATACCATTGCTATTGTGAAGAAGCAAGTCACTGTCTTGTTTTGCATTAGCACAAGCTTTCCTATCAACATAGGAAAAATGTTCTTTGACATTATAATTCGGCAAGTACATCATAAAGGTATCCTTTCCTTTCCTTGTCTCGTCTATAGGTTGTTGCAATTCCAATGACTTAAGAAGAAACCTACTGAGACACTGGAGCCTCTACGGAAGAAGATCAATATCTCCTCTAAGCTGCTGAGTAGGACTCATCATGATGATCTTAAAAATGAAGCAAATAGAAAGACACGGATGGAAAATGGAAGTTCCAACATTGCCTCTGTCGCAACAAATGTTCTGTCAACCTTCCTCTAGTATATTGAAAAGGAACTTAAGAAGGCCAATCAGCATATATTGTTCTATCAAGCCAAAGAAAAGTGGTTAACCTCTTTGCTGACATCTCTCTGTACTTGCCCTTCAATTGTTTTCGAGGATTTAGGTGCCAGTGATGAGAATTCAACTGAGGATTTTCTCCTTCGCCATCAATTGGACAAAAAAAGGGGAGTAGCCGATGCTAAAGTTGCTACTGATACTAAGAAAGAAGATTTTGTTGTTGAAGATGAACCAAAAGCTTTTTGAATTACTTGAACTATTTTTAAACTTTTTTATATTTATGAAGATGATTTGAGATTGAGTAGTTAGTAAGATATTTGATTGGATGATTATGAACTTAATTGTCTTAAGTATTAGGATTGTGAAAGTTGTTTTGCAAATATTCCTATCTTTTCTATAAGCGGAGAATGAGAATTCTTGACAGACCAATTTGTTGTTTCAACATTATGTTGACAGACTCAACATAATTCTTGAACTTAAAGGAAATTGATTTACTTTGATAAGTCTTGAATTTAGGAGGAGCTAATATCTGGTTTTGACTAATCAATGCCAAATGGGGAGATTGATAGGATCATAATTAATTATGATGTGATCATAATTATGATTATGATTTAATTAGTTGGCATTGATTGACAACTTATTATTTTAAACAAGAATTAATTAATTTTATTAATTTATCTTTTACGAATTAATTGCTTAGTTTATCTTGTGCAGATTTGGTTAGATTGCATTAATGGAAAGATTTGAAAATTTTATTTATAAAGATAAGTTGAAATCTTTTACTGATAATGAAAGGATATTGACATATCTTGTATTATTCTATGTAACGTATGTAGACACTTTTGAAGTGGGGATTCAAAATTAATTGATATTGCATATAAACCCCAAAAATTGAACAAACATTACACGCCTTTGGGGAGAAGAAGTGCACCACTATAAGTTTTGGGAATTGCTTTCGTTTTTATTGACTCTTCGGGAGAAGAGGGTGAGCCTTTTGACAGATAGACGCAATTCTTTGGAAGAAAAATTTGAAGATATTCGGAATAAGGTCGGTCTGCTGTTTGAAGGGTTTCAACATTGAAGAAAGTTAAATAGTGCAGACTTAAAAGTCGAAGGGATCTCATTGAAACTTCACTAATTGATTTGTTCAAGAACGGCGTCATTAGTAAAGAGAGAGTCTTTATATTTTGATTTCGATAATTAAATTTGATTAACAAGTAAAGTTGGTAATATACCGAAAATAGATCTAATTGATAGTATTCACACCCAACAAAATTCAAAACATAGCTAAAACATTTATAATTTCAATGTAGATTAAAATCGCGTTATTCAACTAAATTAATTAAGATCATAATACCTTCAACCAATTAAATAACAACCCCCCCCCACCCCCACCCCCACCCCCACCCCCACCAAAGTATGGCTATGTTGCAAACGCCCTCCCTCCGTTTTCAGAAAATCAATATACTTTGTTTGGTTTCAATTTTTATGTGAATTTTATTTGAAAGTTAAATATTTTAATTTTAAATATTTTAGAAATATCTACAAGCTTCAAAAGTCACAATCCTCATATTTTCTATGTTAAAAGTTCAAATGATAATTTTAGCAGTAAATTGAGCATGCAGAAATCCCAAACAATGTGTGTTATAAAGTGTTACGTAATTAAATATATTGTCTTCATATAGTTTTATTTAAAATTGTGATCTATACTACATTAAAAGTTATATTTTATATTCAATTATTTATAATTACGTATAATATGTAATAGTTTAAGTAATTTATAAACTATACATTTTTTTTTTTTTGTAGTGAGAAACTATATAAATGTCTGTGTATATGTATATATCCATATAAAACAACATAAGCCATGAAAAGTATTTACACTAAATCCATGATCAAAACATCTATTTTATATCTATTTTTATTACACTCGTATATATATATATATTTGTTAATTTATTAATTTAATACTTATAGATAGAATAACTACAAAATTCTGTATGCATATAATGTTGTGTATACATAACTACATAACTGAAATGCTGTGTAATGCTGCGTGTGTGTGTGTCTATATATATATATACACTTTAAAACCAAATTTATTGCTCATAATTTTTTTTAAATGTTTCAAATAAGGCTCATTTTTTAAAGATATTTTTTTCTTATTAAATTAATAACATAACACCACTATTATGAATTACTGTTTTTAAAAGTAACAGAGTGTAATAATACACACATTTTTCATTTTTTAAAGTCAAAATGAATCTATAAAATGTGATAGCAGTATATTTTACGCTACACTAAATTACTCTATTTAGTTGCATGTGCTATTTGCTCTTATGATTTATATTTATAGGTGGTTGCGTTTTGGTTAAACTACATCAATATTTTATACGAATGAATGAATTAATGAATTAGGTAGGAATTGAATAGTGATGAGAATTGAAAGATATAAATTAAGTAATTCTTATGATATATATAAGAAAAGAGAAAGGAATAGAATCATCATTTTTTATTTGATTCTAATATCATGATTGATAATTAGAAATGAATAATAAAAATAAAACAAAATAGTATTAAGGATCAAATTATTCTTTAGTCAAAAAATTTTAAAATTATATTATATTTAATATGTTATACATAAATGAGTTTGTTATTATTTTAATTGGGGTTAAACAATATATATATATATATATTATACATAAAAAATTAAACTAATATATCTTTTTTGATAAAATATATAAAAAATTGACAAATCTTGGAGCAAGTCTCGAATTTTAAAATTTAAACTTAAATAGGATGTGAATACGACTCAATGAAATATGACACATATATTTTTATTTATTATGCATGTATTTATGTGATATATATATATAATATTCATGTTAATAATATTATAAAATATAAATCTAATACTCTTATAGTAACAATATAAAATTAACAAATACTTAATGCTATATGTAAAGGTAATATATATGTTTGAGATTTTTAATTTTTTGATAATTAAAATATAAATAATTAATTTTTTATTGGTAATATTATTTTTTCATATATAGAAAGTTATGGTGATATTGTTTTTAATTTTTTTTTAATATTTTTAAAATAATAAAATATGTCTAGCGAGTTTAACCTAATATATTTCGAGTTCAGAGCGGCTTCGTGTTCGGGTTTGTAAAAAAATTGATGGATTGAGTCTAGAGTTTTATCGAACAGTTTTATTATATTTAGAAGAATAATTTTGTTAAAAATAAATTTAGCTTTATTTCTTATTGACTGGGGATAGTTAAACCCATGGAAATAAAATGAATAGATAATCTATACTTTTATGAATAGAGGTTCTTATGGGAATGACTATTTCTTTCATTAAATGTGAATCACAATGAATTTGAAAATATTTATTCCATTTTCACTCCTTTCCTCTGTACGTAAAGTTTTTTGGGATATAGTGACATTTAGGAGGATTTACTCACCAAATTAATAATTTAGAGGGTGAATAGTTAGTAACTATGGAAGGTAAATGTTATAATTATCACCCAAAAAGTAACACCATTAAACTTTTAGTGGTGATTTAAGGGGTGTCCTTACTTGGATTTGAATTTTAGGAAATGAATGCGGCAAATAACATACATTTGAGGGTGCAAAGTGTAATTAACCCCTAATTACCATTAGCTGTAGTTTACCAAATCAGAAGAAGAATAGAATTACACACTCCGGCGTACGTACTTGACTTGAACTTTTCAAATTTAGCAACAAAAATGGAGTTACAAAAGAAAATCTCAAAACCCCACTTTCCCTTTCTTTTCTTCATTTTCCTTTATTCCAACCATTACATTCCCTCTCTCACACTATCTACAAAGACAGACAGACATTTCAAGAATACTCCGCCACCATTTTTATTACTCTTTACCTTTCATTCTTTCTGAATTCATAGTATAAAGTTACTTCCTTATAGAGGGGTTGTGCAGATGTCCTCCCCTGCGCCGGGAGCCTCACCAGCTCCCACTTCTCCGCCTCCCAACACCACTTCTCCACCGCCGGCCGCTGTCGTTTCGCCGCCGCCTGCGCCGGTGACGTCTCCCCCACCCGCCAGCCCCACTCCCCAGCAACCTCCCCGCCGCCTGCGCCGGTGACGTCTCCGCCACCCGCCAGCCCCACTCCCCCGACAAGGTCCCCTCCTCCAGCATCCTCTCCGCCTCCGCCAGCGCCAATTCCCTCCACTCCTCCTCCATCGTCCACGCCTTCTCCGCCGTCTTCAACCCCACCTCCGACCACCGCCCCGCCATCTCCACCATCCTCCAACCCTCCATTTGGATCGCCACCGTCTCCTCCGTCCCCGCCGGCCCCGTCAGGTGGGGGTTCTCCTCCACCCCCTTCGGGTAGACGTTCTCCACCGGCTCCTTCGGGTAAGGGTTCTCCTCCGGCGCCTTCGGGTACGTCGGGATCACCGCCGCCGTCTTCTGGTGGTGAGTCATCCGGTATATCGACGGGGGTGGTGGTGGGCATAGCTGTTGGAGGTGTGGTAATACTAGTGATTTTGAGTCTGCTGTTTGTATGCTGCAAGAAGAAGAAGAGAAGACCACAATCGGATTACTACGTCCCTCCACCGCCACCACCTGGGCCTAAAGGTGACCAATTTTCTGAAAAATTTAATATCTTTTAAAAAAAATATAGATTAATATTCGTTTTCAGGATTTCGCTTGATGTTCATCAGAAATGATGATTGGTTTTAATTTACGTTATTTTTGTCCCTCCAAATTTGTGTTTTCGTGGAGGCCTAATGTGTTCTTGAGTGAGGTAATGGTCATTTCAGGCAAAACTGAAGTAATTCAATACTGCTGAAAATGTAAAATCACATTAAAAATCCTTTATCCATATAATAGCATCCAATTGCTGTGTGTGTTGTGTGTATGTTGGGGTGAGGCAGGAGTCTTTGAATCTATGATACTAATTGTGAGTATGGCTGAAGTTTGCAAAAATATTAGTTTAAAAATTGTCTCTTCAAAGGTTAGTGGTAGAATTTATTCTGTCTTCTATTGCTTTCCTTGTGCACAATTTTACTGGCAAAAATTATACTAGTATTGAATGTAATTTATTGCCAATTTCTTATTTTGGCAGTTGTGTATTTTTTATCATTAACAGATATTTTTAATTTTACTGCATGCATTTTGATGCTCTAAGTAGTTATCTGAAGTCCAGCCATTGATGTCACTTTCCAGAAGGAAAGAAGAAGAAAACAAAGATAATTTAGTGAAAAAGGAAAAAATCATATGATCTTTTAACTATTTACTTCCAAGTGTGAGAAAGATACTAATTTAAAAAATGGCCTGCTTTCTCACAGTGCCGTTCAATGTAGAGTTCATCAATGCTACCAATCAATAGTCCCATGGCTAGTTTATCTCCATCACCTTTATCAAGTATGACTTCTGTTGCTCATGTTTTATGTTTCTTTTGGTGTTTGCCAGCTGACCCTTATGGTGGCCCCGTACACAATTGGCAGCATAATATTCCGCTGCCTGCAGATCATGTGGTCACAATACCGCCTAAACCTTCTCCACCGCCTGCTTTTGCGTCAAGACCTCCTCATGCACCAGAACATACCCCTTCACCTCAACCTCCGCCTCCTCCTCCTTACATGAGCAGCAGTGGAGGATTTGGTTCCAGTTCAGGCCCTGAAACTCCACTTCCACCACCATCACCTGGCATTGCTTTAGGGTTTTCTAAAAGCATGTTTACATATGAAGAACTGGCAATGGCAACTGATGGCTTCTCAAATGCGAACCTTCTTGGGCAAGGTGGTTTTGGTTATGTGCACAGGGGAGTCCTTCCAAATGGTAAAGAGGTAGCCGTTAAGCAGCTAAAAGCTGGAAGTGGACAGGGGGAACGTGAATTCCAGGCTGAGGTTGAGATCATAAGCAGAGTGCATCACAAGCATCTTGTGTCATTGGTTGGATACTGCATCACTGGGACTCAGAGAATGCTTGTGTATGAGTTTGTTCCAAATAATACGTTGGAATTTCATTTGCACGGTTAGTTTATTCAGCAAGTGCTTATTTTCTTTCCGGATTGTCTTGGAGGAAAAATGAAATTGAACTTGTGAAAAACTAAACGAACGAGAAGAGTTCTCCTCGTTGCTCTTTATTGAGAAGTTTATGGACACTTTTGTTTCGTCTAGTTAAATGCATTACATATCCTCATTCCTTGTAAGTTTTTCACTTCATCCTGTTATGTTTTTAGATGTACTGTAAGTGTGCCTTTTTAAAAACTTACCAACTAAGATTATTTCAGGAAAGGGGAGACCTGTAATGGATTGGTCCACACGGTTGAAAATTGCTCTAAGTGCTGCAAAAGGACTTGCATATCTGCATGAGGATTGTAAGTTCTTCCTGGTGTATATATTGTAATTACCATTTAACACTTTATAGAAAATAGAGAACATATTTTTCCTTGTGTTTCATTCTTTGTGATCCTTAAATGACATATTTTCTGCGTCAGGTCATCCAAAAATTATTCATAGGGACATCAAAGCTTCTAATATTCTTTTGGACTATAACTTTGAAGCAAAGGTAATGTCTTTGACTTTAACCACAACTGTCTTAAGGTCACCATTTGTTTCCTTGTGTTTTCAGTGAGGAATTGAATCTCAGTGAAACTTTGAAACTATGTACTTTGAGCTCAAGTTACTCATATAAATGAGATCTTCCTGTTTTTGATGAAATCAGCAACTTAATAATTTATGTGAAAATTCTAACTATTGATGTAATAAAGGGAGATGAGGTTGGTGTTGTGATGGTTGTTGCTGAATATCATTTATTTTCTCAGGTTGCAGATTTTGGTCTTGCAAAGTTTACTTCTGATGCCAATACTCATGTCTCGACACGAGTGATGGGAACTTTTGGGTATGGCCAAAATTTTTGTCTTTCTTGCTGCTTTCTGTAGATTATGTGTTAGAATTTCTGTGAATAAGTAACATATCAAAACCCCTCCTGGGGCATCATGACTGAGGGACATGATCTATTGCCCTTTCCACTGTAGCTTTATTTTCCTTATGCTCTTTTATAGTCGTAGGATTTATGTTGTACATGGCTTCTAAACTCTTTTGTACATGGCTTCTAAACTCTTGCTTTCTATAATGTTGAAAGCTTGTGCTAAGTTGTTGTTTTACAGTGAAATATCTGCTATTTATCATTCTGCTTCTTGCTTTTGTAGTTGCAACTTAAGCTTGTAATTGCAGTACCTGAACTATGTCACTGTTTGGCTATTTCGTGTTAATCATGCTATCATTTCTCAATAATCTAGGTATCTGGCACCAGAGTATGCTTCCTCCGGAAAACTTACCGAAAAGTCTGATGTATTCTCCTTTGGGGTCATGCTTTTGGAGTTGATTACTGGACGGCGACCTGTTAATACAGATCAATCTTTCTTGGATGATAGTTTGGTAGACTGGGTGAGTAGTCACTTAGATCTGAAGGCTCTTTTCAATAGTCCCATTTTTGTCTTAAATTTGACCATGCCCCCAGCCCCTATTTCCTCATCCTTTCCTGTGGATCTTTGCATGAGCATCAGTAATTTGTATGCTCGTATGAGAAGAAGTTAACAGAAAGGATATGCAATACAGGCTAGGCCCTTGCTCACACGAGCTCTTGAAGATGGAAACTTTGATGCTCTTGTTGATGAACGAATACAACATGATCACAATCACAACGAGATGGCTCGCATGGTGGCCTGTGCCGCTGCTTGCATACGTCATTCATCTAGGCGTCGTCCGAGAATGAGCCAGGTAGAGTGTTTTCCTTTTACAATTTGACATACTTGTTACCCAGGTTAAACATTTAATTAGTTGAAATAGGTGTATAAATTTCTGTGGCCATGAGGAACTCATGCTTGCATCATGTAATACTTGAGCATAAAAAAAGCTGGTAAAAAGCAGTCACCCTCCGAGGTAGGTTGATTGCATGCTTCCCCAACCTTTCGAAATGTGCTGATAACTCCAACCTCGTTAAAATGTCAAAATTTTCCGGCGATATACTTTGAGACTGTTGTACTTTACCATCCGACTTATAAAAAAATATGCATTTAACCACCTAAAATATTTTAAAATATTGCAATTTACCATCGAATCCTTATTTTGGTGGAATAAAGTGGAAAATATTGTCATAAGTTACTTGCCAATATTTGACATTTTAGCCAATTTCAGTTATCTCATTAATTTATGGTTATGTTTTCCTAGTTTATATTTGTGAGGTAGTTATAAGTTATTTTTGTGGTTACCCTCCAAATCATTGTTCTTATGTATATAAATTTATATTTATTTGTTTAGTGAAGAGTATATGCAACATTTGAAGTTTTGATTTGAATATGGATAAGAGAGATGACGCTAGTTAGTTGGATGGATCTTAGTATCAATATCGTTTCTCCCATCTATTCCTAATTTTGAAATGTAAATAGCCTGATATATTTCATTGATATACATAAAGTTACATATATCATAATAATGATTTGAGGGATAATTGTAAAAATAACTTTTAATTATCTCATACACATAAATTAAGAATAACATAACCGTAAAATTAGTTTATAATTATGACTCAAATTGACTTAAATTTTCATATATTGGCAAGTGAATAGTACATGACAATGTTGGTGAAATATTCCACGTTATTCCACCAAAATAAAATTTAATGGTGAAGTGCAACATTATATAATATTTAGGTAGTTAAATGCACATTTTTTAAATGGTTAGGAGGCAACATGTAACAAATCAAAGTATGTAGTTGGAAAATGGGAAATGGGATCTGAGGTGTTGAGGCATATTTTAATGAGGTTTGAGGTTGGGGTTATCCTCATATTTTGAAAGGTTGGGGGGACAAGTCAACTATACTGGTTGATGGCCGTCTGCTTTCTACTCAAAAAATGCTCTTATTACATTTGGTTTGCAAAGTGAGTGATTAATTCAATTGCTTACCCTATGTTTGGTGTTATTTCCAGGAAATAACATTTTCCAAAAGTAAAATCAAAGGTCTCAAACCCAAAGTGCCTTTTTTTATTCCCCAAAATATATATATATATATATATATTCCAATTTTTATATATTTATATATATCTATATACATATTCCAATCATAACTCAATAAAAAATATTTGTATTTCTTCCAATCTTCATCTTAATCTAATTATTATATATAATAACAAAATAAAACTTGATTCAACACCACTAACTAAACAACTTCTCACATGAAAGGAAATGGCTCCCTCTCAAAACAAAACAAAAGAACACATCCTTTTATTTCCCTAATACATTTCCTCGAAATATTTTTCGCAGAACACTCCAAAATAAAACCAAAAATTACCTCTCTTTCTTTGCTGAGACATTAGGTTTGCCAACGAAACTATACATAATTAAGCTTTACTCTAGATTTTTGTGCTTACTACCATTGATGAGCTGCATGGTCGAAAGCTTCCAACTTAATTCTAATCTGTTGTTGCTAGTCTGAGCATCCTCTTGGGATTTGACCACAAATGCATGAAGCAAATTTGAACTTAGATGTGCTATGTATGGGCCATTTACTGATTTATAGGTAAATTGGAACTGAGCAGGTTGTAAGGGCCTTAGAAGGAGATGTATCCCTGTCCGATCTCAATGAAGGAATGAGACCTGGACACAGAACAGCATACAGCTCTTATGGAAGCTCAGACTACGACACCACCCAATACAATGAAGACATGAAAAAGTTTAGGAAAACGGCGCTAGCAAGCCAAGAATATGGAAGCACTGACCAGTATAGCAACCCAACCAGCGAGTATGGGTTATATCCTTCTGGCTCAAGTAGTGAAGGCCAACAAACTAGAGAAATGGAGATGGGAAAGATGAAAAAGGATGGTAGAGGTTTCAGTGGCGGCCCCTAACAACCGATGCTCGCTTGATTTAGTTGCATACACAATTTTTCTCTTTTATCCTTTTTTTTCACTTCTTAATTTCGGTATTATTATTTTGTTTCCAAATGTATTCATAATGGCTTACAATGCTGCTAGCTTTTGGCTCTTTAGAACTGTAGAGTTGAGAAATTAAGAACACGTTTCTTTACATTTCTGGTCTCATTTTCACATTTTTAGTATTTTTAGAGATGAAAATATTTTCATTAAATTCTTCTATAAAAATAAAAATTTGTTTGGATTAGTTATGTGAAAATATTGACTCTGGTTATAATGATGCAAATGTAGACGTAATTTTTGTTGAAAATATATTTGGTTATAACATCTCTAAAAGATTAATCTTTATGTGATAATAGTAATCTATACTATTATAAAAGAATGAATGTTTTTTTCAATTTTGATCCTACTAAAATGTCCTTTTGGTATTATTAGTTTTAATAGTAATTATATAATTTAATAATTATATAATTTTAGAATAAATAATATTTATTTTTTTAATTGGTCAATGAGGTTATAAAATAATTACAATAAGAGAACGTCAAGAGTCTAAGTTAAATTTTACTTTCATTTGTTTGATATTTCGAAAACATGTGTAAAAATTATATATATAAGTAATTTACCTTTTGTTTTCTCTTTTGTCCATTTATGTGTTCATATTTTGATTCAATTATTTTGTTAAATAAATTTTTAAAAAATCTAAAAAAATTAAATAATAAAATTTAATTGTATTTAGAATTAATTAATAAATATAAACTAAGATATAAAAACTATTTATAAAATTTGTAAAAATTAAAATTTGATATTGCGGAATGGTTTGATAAAGCGAAATAAAATACCAAAATTAAATTGAATACTATTTTTTTATGAAAATAAAAATCAAATGCCAAATTTAATTTTTTTGTTCTACTTTGATAAATACCAAATTTTCAGTTTTGATTTGATTCCATCGATTTATCAAATTATTTTCACCCCTATAAAAAAGTCATATTGAATTATGATAGAAAAAGATATGATACACTATATGAAAATTATTTTATTGTAAAATATATTTATTTGAATAAACTAAGTATAACTCACAATATGCAGTCTAATCAAATTTATTAAAATTAATGTGGAAATAATATTTATTCATTAAAATTGAAAGACACATTTCACTGTTGTACTTATAATTTTAGTTATTCCAGTTCTTGGAAAAATATAATAGAGCAAAATCTATATATTAAAGTGTATTTATAACTAAAATTGGATCTTTTTCGAATCATGAAATTAAATTTGCAAGACCTCCTGAATTATGAGATTAAAAATATATTTTTATGTGCTTAGAAGATATAAAAATAATTATATTAGTTAATGAAATATTTGATTCCTTTAACATATACTTTCTCAAACAACTCAAATCTGAATTTTGTATTATGTTTATCAATTTGCTAATTTCTTCTAAAAATATGTAGAAAAATTATATTTATAAGAAGTTCACCTTTTATTTTATCTTTTGTCCATTTTCGATTTTATGATTTTATTAAAATTAATTTTGGCTAAAAAATAAAAAAAATAAATAGTTCAAAATTAAATAGCAAAACCTAAGTGTATTTTGAATTTATTATTTTTAATTTGGTACGTTAAAATTAAGAAAAAAGTATAAGATTAATTAATAAATATAAAATAAGATATAACAACTATTTATAACATTTGTAAAAATCAAAATTCAATATTTTGTACGATTCGATGAATCAAAATAAAAAATAAACAATCAATCTGAATTCAATTTTGTATGAAAATATAACTCACTATATCCAGTTTAATTAGATTCATTAAATTAATGTAAAAATAACATCTATTTGTTTATATAAATTCAAGGGCACATTCCACTGTTATATTTATAATATTTTGTTATTCCACTTTTTGAAAAAAAAAAAGAATACAAAAAAATTTAAAGTGTATTCATGACTAAAATTCGATTTTTTTCTGAACCATGAGACTATACGGAAATAATTACTTGATGGAGTATTTGATTGCTTTAATTTTGCTTTCTCAAACTACCCACATTTGAATTTTATATCATATTTATCAATTATAAGACCATATTCCAAAAGCGATGTTATCTCATTTCACATATTTTATGCACAAAATCCAAAATCTATGTTAATCATTTGACTTATCTTTTGTCGTCGCAATCATAATAGCCCGATTGCAATTGCATTTAATATTTGACTTATTAATAAATCTTTTGGTTAATCATTTAATTTAATACATTTTATTTATACTATTTTATTGTCAATTCGAATATTATAATTTTTATTAGTTTTTTCTTTTTACTTTTTTTACAAATATTATTTTTCTTCTTCGGATACGAAAATGTGTTTGCCATTTGTATTTTTTGGGAATGAAATTTTTTCCCAGAATACCAAATTATTTATTACCATAGTTAGATAATCCTATACCCTATACTGTCACTAACTACCACACAATAACATTGACAATATATTTATAATTAAAAATATCTTTAATTAACCATAATAAAATAATATTGACAATATATCTACCATTGATATAATATCTTTCAAAATATATTATATCATTTATCCCAACAAAACATACACATTTTTTTCTTCTATAGATGTTCTACAAACTCACTTTTTAGAATACATTCTTCCAAAACACTCTCCTCAAAACGACTGGAAATAAAACCAAACAGAGCCTAATTTTTTCAACAAAATCAAATACGACAAATATAATTTATATGAACCTTCATGCTTTATCACCATATTTCAATATAAATATTTTTTAAAAAATAGATATTACATTAAATAGAAAATAATTTTGTACTATATTTACTTGTGTATTTCTTGATCATTTTATATATTATTCTATTGAACCAATTATAGAATTGATAAAATCGGAGCATTTTTAAAAGTACATATATGGGGTAAAATGAAATTAACAATTAATTTTTTTAACGTAATCTAATAGATATAAATTTTTATTATATCTATATATTATTATAGTATGACAAAGCTATATATAACATATTTTCAGCTCAATTTCTTCTTTATTTTCATTTCTTAACAAAACCTAATTGTATTTTGAATTTGTTATTTTTAGTTTGGTAAATTAAAAGTAAGAAAAAATAAATTAAAAACTAACTAATATATAAAATTAGATAAAAAATTTATTTATAAAATTTGTAAAAATTAAATTCGATATTTGGTACAGTTCGATAAATTGAAATAAAAAATTAAAATAGAACTGAATATTGATTTTTTATAAAAAAAATAAATATCAAATTGAATTTTTTTTATCGATATAGTACATATCAAATTTTCAGTTTTGATTTGTCAAATTTTTTAATTCTCTAAGGAACAAGTGTCGCCTATACATTATAAATTGAAAGAGAGTTCATTGCTTTATTGTATTGTGAATTGCAAATCTTATTTTTATAATACCTTAATTTATATTCTTTTAAAATATTTAATTTTTTCATGTTAATTCTCATTCATCTGCTTTTTTCTCGAGTTTATATATACTTTTAATTAATAAAATTACAACAAATAAAATTATAAAAATTAAAAGTATCATCATTTATATGCACTAACTGCATAATTTTGAAGTTATTGGTATTCATTAATATGTCAATCTTGAAGAAATAAAACTCAATCAACCATCAAACAAGATTTTAGATTTGCTTGTTGGAGTAATAATATTACTAGTTGTATATGCACTTTTACTGTCAAATATCTGGTCGAGCTGTCTTAAATTTACTATGGAGTCAACAAGGGTGTATTATACACAATAATGTGAGAGTTTTTTGATATACATAGCAATATCTAAAGATTTCAAAAGAAAATCAGAAACCTTAGTTGAATACGAGTTGGTGAAATTTTGAAAAGTCTATTTTTTTCTTGGAGAACATGAAAAAAAAATTAGTTCATATGATCTTCCAAACATTCCTATTGATATAGATAATATGAACAATAATTTTTCAAGAAAGATATAAGATAAAATGTTAAAAGAAATACCTTTAGAAGATTATAAAGTATAGCTAAAGTTGAATTCTAAACAACATAAAGATTTTCTAATGATATCAAATTGTATACAAAAAGATAAGGGTTTCTTTATTGATGGGAGATGAGGAATACGAAAATATTTTTATATTATGCATTATTAACTCATTTTAGATCCAAAAATCAAATAGTACTTGTAACCACAACATCTCGAGTTACTTTTGCAATAATGCTAAAAGGTAGAACAACACATTTTCGCTTCAAAAATCAATAGATACAATTGAAGTAAGCCAATGCAGTATGTCCAAGCAAAGTAGAGATACTGAGCTATTACGTAAAGTACAACTATTCTTATGGGATGAAGCACCAATGACAAAATGATATCTATCAAGAATGTTGATAAATTATTAAAAGACTTAATGGAAAATGATGAGGGTTCTCGTGGAAAAGTGGTAGTATTTTGTGAAGATTTTAGATAAGTATTAATAGTTGTTTGTAGGGCAATAATCTATCAAACCATTTTTGCAAGTTTGGTGAAATTATATTTGCGACCCAAAATAAAAAAAAATTACTTTATCAAGAAACATGAGTCGAAGAATGATTCAAACTCCAGTGAGTTTTTACTTAGAGTTGGAAAAGGTGAGGAACTAAGTAATACTAAAGGTAACATCAAAATTTCAGAAGTTATGATTATTGAGTATGACAATGAAGAAAACTCAATATTACGACTTATTAGGGCTATTTTCCTTACCTTAAATAAGAATGCCCATTCAAGAATGATATGCAGGACTTCAAGAATAACGTAATTGATGTAGAGATTGTGTTTGGACAACATACTGGAAAGCTTGTCTTTATACCTAGAGTGTCACTTTCATTAGCTGAAAATGAAGGTTATCCATTTAAATTTAGATGTGAACAATTTCATATAAAATTTTGCTTTGTAATGACAATAAAAAAAGTTCAAGGACAAATAATTCCAAATATTAATATCTATTTGCCTAATTCAGCATCTTCTCAATGTCAATTATATATTGTTCTCTCCAGAGGAACCTCAATATCTATAATCAATAGTTGATTAAACAAGCCACCTCAAATGTAACAAGAAGATGAAGACTTAAATATTGTGCATAGACAAGTCCTTAAGTAATACATTAGATATATTAATAGTAACTAATATTTTATTTTTATTAGGAAAAAATAATACTGAAGCATGATTCTATAAATCCTTAAATATTGGATATGTATTTTACTTAATTTTTAATCGTGAATTCTAATCCTTTCACTTAGTTCCACATGTATTCATCATTAAAGAAGAAATATAGTTAAATTGTAGTTTTATTTATGTTCATAAAATGGATATTATTTAATATTAATTATCTATCTTGCTTAATATTTAGATTTTTTCAATTTATCAAAATTTTTCAATCTCTAGAGAACAAGTGTGATTACAAAATATGAGCTGGAAGAGAGACACTTGCTTTGTTGCATATGCATGTTTCTTCTAATTTTTTATCTGACTAAAATACCTTTTTGATATTATTAGTTTTAATGGTAATTATGTAATTTAATAATTACGTAATTTTGGAATAAATAATACTTATTTTTTTAATTTATGAGATGGAAAAGAGTCTCTTGCTAGTGTTACTTACTAGTTTAATATAAAAGTGATAATTTGTGGACTTCATTATTATTCTTTTGGTTTCTCACTCAACTTATATTGAGGATATTTGATTTTATGAGGATTCAGTTGCTTTCTTTACGTCACAAATATTAAGTGGATAGAAAGAATAAATAATATTTAAATTATTTATGGATTATAATTCTTTTTAAGTTGATAGAACATCATGTCAAACATTAATGAAGTGGATCTTACTTTGACAAAATAAGAATTATATGTCTAAAAATAATATTTATAGGTCTAAAAAGGGGGCATTTTCAATTTTTAATTTTGACTGATTAGCCTTATAAATGAAAATTAATGGATTTTTTTTTTTTTTGAAAAGTGAATAGAACAAATATGTTTTTTGGATTTTTAAACAATAAAAATTAAAAAGAAATCTTTCGAAAATATAAACATAACGGCCTCTAAGCATTTTACCTGTTGCCTGTGTTTATTTGAGGAATGGATATGGTGAGTTGGCTGGAATCTGCTCCTGGGTAGATGACATCTATAATTCTGGTTTTCTTATAAATGTATTGTCATTCTTAGAAAGCTGCAATATCAAGCTGGATTACGTATCCTATGGTTTGGAGTAGGTTATAAATTTACATTTTCCATACGGTTAGCATTAGCAATTTGGTCAAATGGTATTAGGTCTATAAGATCCACTTCGAACAATATTTATTGAGGTGACTTTTAGATTTTGCTGTCACTTTCTTTTGCAACTGTCCTGCCAGGAATCTTCATCATTTTCTTATTTTCCAGAAAGGTAAAATAGAAAAGGAATGAGCATTTGAAGGTGGAACATGATCATATAGCAATGGCTTGTAACACATTTGGAGTGTTCTTGTTAAGTCTATGTGACTTTGGTGATTTATATGGAGTTATCAGTATTAATATATATTGTGATTCAGATGTTAATATTAATTATGTATGTGAGCTTAATCCATGTATGGTACTAAGTTTTTTATTTTTTATTTTTAATTCAAAAACACCCTACGAATGGAGGATTAAAACAATGATTCTCAATCTGTGGATATCAATTGAAATCAACGGTAAACGGTGTTACAAAAGATAACAAAAATTAAAACAAAGCGTGTTATTCCTTTACAAACTCTGACTGAGTGAGCTCTATGTAGTGTTAGCTCTATACAAACATCTATAAAAAGTATGTAAGTGTAACTCTTGTATATCTGAATAAAGGATCTAGTTGATCAACTATGACTAATTCACGGATTGTTCCTGAAAGTTGATATGTTGAGAAAGTTCTAAAGTAAGTATATTTCAAGCTTCATTAGCAAAAAAATTTGCTACCTTGTCCTTCTCAATGAATGTGGCTAATCAATATATCCATGTATTTATAATTGTTCTTGATTCTCACTAGCAACTCCTAAAGTTTCTAGTGACCGTGCGCTGAAGAGGTGATGAGGTGGATGATTGTTTGCGCATCAAGTTCAATCCACAATTTTGTGATACCCAAATCCTTTGCAATTTCCAAGCTACTGTCAAGTGCATATACTTCAACATCTATGTTGGTAGATGAGCCAATGTAGTCGTGGAATGCAATGATAGTGTTGTCAAGATGATCCTTGATGATGCCATGCTCCTAGTCGCCATGATGCTCCATCCACATTGAGTTTAAACTAATCTAACTGTGGTTTTTTTTTCAAAGAACCGCCATTATCTTCATTTGCCTCTCCTGTGGGAAATGGAATTCAACATGTGATGCCACTTCCAAGTTTCCACTCCGAAGCTTCCTACTAAGTTTCCTACAACTAAAAAGAAGAAACAAATGATTATAAACTTCGCACATCACTCTGGAGTGGTGGAACCTTATGTTTCTGTGTTTTGCACCATTTCATTCAATCCATAAAAATCAAAGTACTAAGAGAGGTATAATGATGCAAATGTGTGTGACTGGTCTAGATATTTTCCAAAAATATAAAAGTAGTGTGATGTTATCTATTTGAGGGAAATGAAGGTTGAAGAGTTTGGCAAAGTGTCCCCAGACCGCCCCAGCCTGCTCACTGGAAATGATGAGATGTTGTAAGGATTCTAATGAAGAGGTGGAGGAGGAGGAGTACAAAGAGAAGGAGGAGTACAAAGAGAAGGAGGAGAAGGAAGAAGAGAAGAGCAACAATAAAAACATTTGGATGTAAGTTGAATTCTTTTTTTTTTAAGTTTAAGATCCATAGGAATGCGGTGGTGGACTAGTCTCAAAAGAAAGATAGAAATGGTAAGAGTGAGATACGGCCTCCAAAAGTCTTGCAAAAGTTGTCATTTCACTTTTCCTTGTCTAATGTGATTCCAAGTTGAAGAAACTGAGAATTCTCCATGTGGTATGGGTTTCCATCTCATAACATTAGTGTGATCTTCAAGAATAGGCACTTTACAAATCAAGTCCATCTAGTGTTGCGAAAGAACTTACTTAAGTCTGCCATCTCTCATTCATTCTCTTTCCAAAAGAAACTCATCGGAAAAGATCCAATACTATCTCTTCTGATCAAAGCAGAGGGTGGACCATCTCCAAACCTATGATCATGCCAAAAGGAAATCTGTTCGATTCCCGGAGTCTAAAAGATATGTTGTTGTACCTCTTTTCTAACTTTGCACATCCTTTACCAAGTTCAACTATCATGTGGGGATACCTTAACCACTCTTGAAAATGTTCATTTGCAATATTTGTGATGCATAAACCTAGCGCAACATGATGTGAGGGATTTGAATCTCCGCCAGAGTTTGTAGGAAAAAGCCTAAACGACATTTGAAAGCTTTCTGATATCCAAACCTCCCTCCTCAACTGGGGAGCAAATAGTTTCCGAAGAAGTCCAGTGCATCTTTCTTTACTCACCATAAGATCCCGAAAAAATCTAACCATGATATGCTCAATGGTGTGAAGAATATATTTGGGTGGCTGTAGGAAAAGTTACTGACTATATCAAGATATATGGATATTGACAATCTAATATAGCATCCTCATCTATACTATTATACATATATGATGTTAATAACATTCGAAGGCATAGATATTAGAGATTCAATGTAAAAATTTATTTAGTATGTGAGTTATCATACATGTAAGATGTTAATAAGATTAGAATATATGAAAATACGGATGTCAATAATTTAGTATATATTATAACATTTGATTTGCTCATTGATGTATCTCAGAATAATGCGTAACAAGAATCCCAAAATTCCTCAATCAACTTCTTTGATTCGTCCTTCAAAAACACGTGTAAAATAATGGTCAGACCCTCTGATGCTTAAGTTAGTAAGATGTTTGAAGGTGAAGCAAGAGAATGCCTTGAAGTGCTGGTAAAATCACAAAAATGGATACTTACCTTTTAGATTCACATATTTAGGTGTAAAGCAGATGATCCTTCTAAGATTTAGTTTCCCAATGGATAGATACTAGTTTAAGATATTACATTCCTAATAAATATCAATCAAAAATCATGTAATCAGAATCTGGAACCCAGTTAAGGTAGGATTCCCTTTCCTTATTAGATCTTCGAAAATATCTAGGATTTCCCATAACGCATGCTGTGCAGAGGTGCATCTAAATAATACAAGACCTATCTAAGTCATCTCTAACAATACCAATTAAAGTGATCCTTAGAATAAATATCCCAATCAGGATACTAGGTCAAGTTAAATAGCTCATGTCAGCCCACATACCAGGTCTTCCTCTGGATCCTTGGACCTACTCAAGATATCCAACACTCAAAATGTCGCCCAAACACTTGAGCCGAGTAGCTAGATTTGATTTAGGCCATATCATCTAGTCCCACCTATTCTAACCAAGCCAAAATAGTTAGGTCAGATAGAGTAAGAATTCAACTCATCCGAGTTTTAGAAACACACTCATAAGCTTAGCTCATTAGAGCTTCTAAGTACATGAAGAATTCGGCTTGTTCAAGTTTCTAAAGCATACTCATAATAATTTGGCTCATCTAAGCTTTTTGAACATATAAGAGCTTTCTACTCAGCTCTAGAATCTAATTAAGGTTTCTCAAAGCTCTCTCATTCAAACTAGAAATGCGGGTCTCATTATTTCAAATGCTTTCTGAAATCCTGCACTCATCATGATTGCTATTAAATAGGTGTTACACCAACTGCCACAAGACATCTATCCACCTACATGTCCTATGATCTGATCTGATCAGATCAACAGACCTATTTCAAAGAACAATTTCGAAACGCTCCATTTTCTCCCCCCTTTGCTTCTATAAAAAGAGGCCTTTATCTCCATTAGCCGACTTCGCTATCTTCCGTTACTAGGATCTATTGTGCTTCCTCTTCAACTATTTCAGGCGATATAGTTTCTGACAGAGTTTTGTTATATTTTTTGGTGATGACTAAAGTAAAATCGGAATATCCTTTTTAATTAGATACTCTGCACCTTAGATCATTTTCTTTATCAACAAGTAAGTTGTTTCGTTAGGAACCTCTTTTTGAAGAATCTAACTCCACATAATCTAGCATTTATTTATGACGACTACCTTCTGTACCTCAGATGAAATGTTCAAAAAATACCTTCTGGATCTTGACAACAAAAAATTTGGTCATGCCCTTACTAGTAACCCCAACTCTTCTCATAGAGTTGTGACTCCTAGAGGCCTCAATCTTCTACTGCGCACCTTACAACTAATAAGCGTTTTGGTCCGGCCTATTATTCATTTAACCCAACAAGGAATGTGGGCAGGTGGCCTACTTCTTGCCCACCTAAGAAAAAATCTAGAGCTATAAACTGGCTATTGTGTAGCTTTGTTGTTGTCCCTAGTAACTCTTACTCGCCACCTGGCAGGGATGATTATTATCTAAAGTGGTTGTAAGGACTAGGTTCGACTGGGATTGCTATGAAGTGGCAGACATGGCTAATGATCATGTTTTTTTTCTCTTTGCTACTCATCATTCTAAGGTATATTCCTTTTCACGAATTGCCCGCTACACTTAGCTCTTACTGACATTATCTTGCTAGGCAAGTGTTCTATTGGGAGACATACTTTTTTGTTGGGAGGCTAGTCAGCCTTCGAAAAAGCTCCAACACTAGATAGCTCAGAAAGATAAAGTGCTTTCAAAAGATGAGGAGCTAGCTTCAAAAGGTACAGAGCTGGCTCTAAAACATATACAACATATGAGCAAGGAACAGGGATTTCTACTCTTTATGCTTATAAAAAAAAGATGGTCCACGAGATTTCTTGACTTAAGGTTGAGGTAGCAAACATGAGCCAATAATTCACCTTATTAGAAAAGAGGAACAAATATCTGGAGGGAGGTGTAAAGAGAATTAATTCACATCAAGAGGCCCTCAGCTTTCGTGAGTACTTACCAATGAGGCCCTATCGATTAGTATTACAGAGAAGAAATCAAGTATAGATACTAATACAATTAGATTTGCTCTTCATGGACAAACTTGGGATTTGTGATCCCAGGTAAGATCGGTTCAAGATCATGGGATTCTTTTCTATCAGATAGGAAGGGTTGTACCACAAAATGTACTTCTAAGTAACTACCCTATAGATCTTATATCTATCTATATGAAGAAGAAATCATGTAATGAAGGGGATTCTTATTTGTACAAATGGTACTTTGAACTTGGAATGAGCATGAAAAAATTAATAATACTTCTTTATCTTTTAGGTTGTTCTGCAGGGTTTTTGGTTGCTCAAGATCTTTGGCCTCTACCCGGACCAGATGAAAAAATTAGGATCACTTTTTATAGACTTGTTGAGAATGATTCACATCTAGTTTATGGCCTATTAGAAGTAAAAGGCACTCTGGTGGGATCTTCATGAACAGATTAAGATTGTAGTCCATTTGAGAATGCTTCTATTTGTAAGAGTTGTGAAAAATGTTAGTAATTTGTTCAACCCGAGACATAAACAAAGATAAGGATAATCAGACTTACTAAATGGCTCAACATACAAATAAGGAATCTATTTTAACATAAAATGGATATATTTATATATTTCTAACTCATATTTATGAGATGATAGAATATGAAAAAAGTTATATCAAGAACTGGTTCACATAGGAATGTATGTATTGCTTCATGTAAGAGTACACATAGAATACCAAAGGGACTTTTCATGTTCAGGCAAGTTTCAATAATCCTATTGTCACGATAATAAATGTTGGGGTCGGGTAGTTTTCTAGCCTCGACCGATACTTGTGGATTCAAGGGTACGAGCAAGAGGGACACCTTTTGCCGCTCAAACTACAAAGGCAAATGTTATTTGTAGAGTAGTAGATCAAGGTATGCAATGAGCATTAGTCATGATAAAAGGTCCCGATCTTGGAAGAGACGCACCATTATGAGCTATTCGTAGAAGTGGTATACTATTAACTTTTGTATGGGATGTAACCCCTATGCCACATAAGGGCTATAGACCTTAAAAAAAAGACGTGTGTAGAAATGAATAGTGAAGAAATTTCAAGAAAAATAAGAAAAATAAATAATTCAATCAAATAAAATAACATTACTATGGTTCAAGAGAAAGTAATAATATCTACTTAGATACTACAGTGGAAGTATGTTGAATAAAGAACAAATAGTAAACATCTTTATTATGGGCGCTTTATTCTGTCTCCACTTATGAAAGGCCAAGCCGAAATAATAGATGTGAAAAGCTTTGCTTGGAGAAATAGAAGGAACATGCAAGATCTTACACGTGTGGAATTCATTTATTTCTTTCCAGGATGGCTTGTTTTGGTTTTAGTACATTTCATGTAACATGTTTGTATAGTCCTGGAATATAGGTGTCTGGTCCTTATAAACTAATGGGAAAAGTACAACTTGTAAATCCATCGTGGGTCGTGGAAAGTTTTGATCCTTTTGTTCCGAGAGGAATATCTTCTCATCATATTGCAGCAGGTACATTGGGCATATTAGCAAGTCTATGAGCTAGCACGAGTTATGGAGGTAGTTCTTTCTAAGATCCAAAGAGAAGCTCTACCGACCCTTAGCAATACCCCTGAGGGTAGGGAGTTCCTTAATATCTAGTAGTAGACTATGAGTAAGCATGCTTAAGAAACCTAAAATTCTTCCAGCTTTTGGCACCACTAGCCCTCCCCTACTATTACCATGGGTTTGATATAATAAAACAAATGGTACTCTAAGGCTTCATGGGTACCTTTGAGCATAGTGCCGGGCTGGAGGACGTCCTTGAGCTAGAGGGGCTTGATGGTCCTGCAGATTCGAATCTCTATCCCCTAGTCATTGGGGCACCACCTGCCAAGGCCCTTGAATGTTACGGAGTCTATCTCTCTAAGGCGCCCTTTTTTCTGGATGCTTCCTTTGGTGATGAGTCCCCGACCTCTACCTCTTTTCTCTATATTCCTGAGATGGTTTAGGTCTTCTTTGAACCTCATAAAATCCCTACAACAGCTCTTCCCAAAGTGCTTGCTCTACGTATAACTACAATAAGTGAGGCTGATGGGGCCCATGGAGAGATGTTTGAAGCAATGGTAGAAAAGCCCATCAATATAGCTTATTTGAGTTGCTACCTCTTTCTGTTTATTTTTTGTTGTTTGTTTGTTCTTTTTTCTTTCTTGTTATATTTTTTTTAGCAGACCTGAAGGGCCTCAGTGTATATTATGGACAAGTTAATGAAATTCATTTCATATATCTACTATCTTGCTTCATTTCATACTTGCAATTTTTGTTCTTGCAAATAGCTAGATATAGACTCACTTCTCATCTACAAATTTGGGATATATGCGAGTGGGCAATACCAAATTCTAGATCTCCCATGTTAACTTAGAACTTTAGTTCTTCGAGGAATCAGAATATACAACTATGTGCATTGTGCCTAAGTTAAAGTAGGTGAATTGGAGGTTAACTCAGTGAGCGTGCATCTTATAAGACATATACCTCGTGACTTGTGCTCCATTTAATAATTAGAGCTCAGGGCCCTGAGTTAAGTTTATAGTGGTAAGGCATCAACCTTAATGAGAATATGGCTTAGGTGTGGTAGGTCAGTTATCAGGATTGCATGTTCCATTTTTTTAAAGAGGTCGAGTTCCCAAGCTTTTTCCTTTGTTATTTTCTTTCAGGGGTCTGATTCCTAATTCTTTACATTCCTTGAAGGCATTCACCTTTTTTAGTTAAAGAGGTTGGATTCCAAAGCCCCTTTAGTATTGTAGGCTTTTGCCCTTGAAGGTTAAATCTCCAATTTTCTCAAAGGCATTCGCATTTTTTAAGCAAAGATGTTGGATTCTCGAGCTCTTTTAATGTGGTAGACGTGTGCCCTTTCTAAAAGAGGTCAGATCTTTTTATCTTTCCAAGTTTCTTTTAAGGCATCCGTCTTTTTGAAGAGGTTGGATTCCCGAGCTCTTTTGGTGTTGTGGTTGTCTGTCCCTAAAGGATAAAAAATGATCGAATCTCCAATCCTTCATGTTTTTTAAGGCATCTGTCTTTTTGAAGAGGTCGAATTCCCAAATGCTTTTAGTGTTGTGGGCATCTATCCTTGAAGGTCGGATTCCCGATCCTTTTTGTTTATTTTAAGGCATCCACTTTTTTTTTTTTTTGTCAAAGAGGTTAGATTCCCTACCTCTTTGGTATATACTATTTCAAAATGACTTCAGGGGTTATATAGGAACGCAACCCCAGTTTATTCACAAATTATAAGAAAAATAAAAATTATTGCATGGTAAATAGCAGCATGCTATTGAAATCTATAGTTATCCTAAGTTAAGTAGCGAAAATCTATCCATCTAAACATAAGACTTTGTCAAGTTACAAATATTCTAAGGTCATGGTAGCTTCTGCCCCCAAGAGCTCTTTTGATTTGTAAGCTCCTCCTGCTAGGATCTTCGTAACCTTGTAAGGTCCTTCCCAATTTGGTTTTAATTTTCCAATGAGCTTCAAGGCATCAGCTCGTCGCAAGACCAGATCGCCCACTTGAAATCTCATTTCTTTGACCCTTTAGTTGTACCTTGCCTGTGCTTTTCTCTTATATTTTTTCATTTTCAAGTAGGCTAGATCATGCCTAGCCTCAATTAGGTCTAAAGCTTGCCTCATAAGCTCTTCATTTCGAGTTTCTTTGTAATTTCAAACTCGATGAGTTTTTGTCTCAATTTCAGTAGGGATGACTACCTCCGCCTCATACACCAGATTGGAGGGGGTTTCCCTTATAGTAGTTTTGAGGCATGTTTTGTAAGCCCACAACACTGTGCTCAACTCATTCACCCACCCCATCCAGCTCAAACTAACCTGGCTTTTATGCCTTACATAATAATATGGTTGGTAACCTCGACTTGCCCATTGGCTTGGGAATGGGCTAAGAAGGAGAAATGTTGCCTTAAGTTCATCTCTATGCACCAACTCTAAATCTGGGATCCTTGGAACTATTTTCCATTGTATGAAACCAAGTCTTGATGAACTCTAAAATTTCTTGATCTTATTCTTGGTAATTTTAGTTAGTTACTCAGCCTCTGATAGGTCTACTATAAGGTGGTGCATAGCAACTTCCGACCATATTCCCACCAGATCCTGCGCTAACAAAGCAGACATATCCGTATTTTACCTCATGAACTAGATCAACAATTCAACCAGTTTAAGCTCGAGTAGTGATTTTTGATCTGTTGATCTAAGCTTAGTAATTTTCTTCTTAGATCTTGGAACTAGTTCGATGATTACCACCTTTTCATCTGGTTGAATATGAGGTGAAGGCTTAAGATTTAGTTCATTCTCCTTATCTTTATCCTTTTTAGGACGGTCTATCCATATCCTCACCTATGCCTGCTTTCCTGATAGTTTTGACATAGCATTTCCATGCTGCATGTTGGTCGCCATCGACCTCTCCTACTCCGTCCTTGACAGGGAATTTTATTATCATATGGAAAGTGGAGATCACTACTTGAAACATATTGAGCACGTGTCTGCACAAAATACCATTGTATGTTAAGGGGCACCCACAACAAAGAACATCACCATCATGGTTTTTCTCAAGGGCTTATTCCCCAAAGATAGGGGCAAAATCACCTGCCTAAGTGATCGTACTGCTTCGCTAGTGAACCCAAAAAGTTTAGTATCTACTAGTTGCAGCTCCACTCCACCCAAATTCATAAGCTTAAATTCTTTGAAGAAAATGATATCAATCGAGCTTCCTAAACTAATAAACACCCTAACCACATCATACCTTGCAATAGTAAATACAATGACCAATGCATCATTATGAAGGATACAAAGGCCTCTCATATCCTAAGATCCAAATTGAATGATAGGGCTCCGCATCACTTGGTTGATCTCTTATGGGTTGATTTAGCACTCATTTTTTTGAGCCCCATGAGAGTCCCCATCAAGGCTCCTCTTATAATTATCTGTATAGACCAACCATAGATGACCTTCCTTCTGGGTTAGACATTGGAGGGCAATCGGGTCTAGTGAGGGGAATGGTCAAAGTTATGGGTACTTACCATTCTCTTCACTGGGAACCTGTTCATAATTTAGTTGTATTTTGTTATCAGCCATGTTCTCATGTCTTAAGTCAAAGATTCCTACATATGGTGCCCCGGGTGGGGAATGACTTCTTTGATGGGTGTCGTAATGGCTCTATTTGTGGTGTTTTTATCTATTATTTTAGAGATTTATAATTCTTCCATTTTATTGGATGGAATTTTAATAAATTAAATCTATAAGAACCACAAAGTCCTAGATTTTAAATAAAAAATCAATCAGTTAGAACTCGGATTTCTGGCCTATTCTATTTTGGTAGTTTGACTTGGTACGTCTCAGAATAATGTATATCAAGAATCCCGAAAATCCCTCAATCAACTCCTTTGATTTGGCGTTTATGCACACTTGCAAAACTAGGGTTAGAGATGTTAGGGTTTTCCGACAAAAACTCTCTGATGCTTAAGTAAGTAAGGTGTTTGAAGGTGAAGTAAGAAAATGTTGTAAAGTGCTAGTAAAACCATAAAAACATACCTTTGCCTTTTACATTCACAAATATAGGTATAAAGCAAATGAATCCTTCTAGGATTTAGTTTGTTTACGGATAAATATAAGTTTAGGATATTACATTTCGGATAAGCATCAATCAAGGGTTGTCTAATCAGGTCTCAAAAAATATATTGAATTTTCTCCTTAACTCAAGCTAGGCACAGGTACATCTAAATAACATAGACATATCCAGGACTATGGTGATACTTAGAATAAGTATCCCAATCAGGAAACTAGGTTGGGTCAAACAACTCAAGTTAGTCCACGTATCAAGTCTTTCTCTGGAGCCATAAGCTACTCCATATATCAAATACTCATAATGTGGCCCAAACACTTAAACCCAATGACCAATTCTGATTTAGGCCATATCATTTCTAGCGTTTATTTGTTAGAGATATGAGAGCAAAGTGTTTATTTTTTAAAAGTTGAGGTGATAGAGCATTTTCAAGGGATCAAAATATATATTTTAAAAGTTGAGAATACAGATTATTTGTAAATTGTAAATATATATTAATAACATGCTTATAAAGCAAACCAAACTAAGCATAAAGTGAAATGCTTTCGAGATTCCAAGTGGGCAATCTAGTTGGCCACTTAAATTATTAGATTTCATTTTTATTTTTTTTTTGTTTATGAAAAAGTGATGATTTATATTAACTCAATTTGGTAAATCAGATATTGCAATTGAGATAATATGATTAGGTAAATCATTAGTCCCTCTTACGACCCTACCATTTATAACTTATGAAATCTTTAGCAATCATGAAGCATCTTCTTTATGTCTTCTATAATCTAATCAATATGGAGTGCTTTAATGTTTTTTTTTACGAGGAATCCGCAAATAATTCTAATTTTGACTTCCATTTTTTTTTCTAAATTCAACAAGTCATTTCTATATATTTAGAGGAAAAAGACATGTGCCACCAAGTAGCATGATTGATGTGTTGGGTTCGCGTGATCTCGGGGTATGCGTATTGAAAAATTAAAATTTTAATAACAACATGCTACAACAATTACAGCAGTACCTCGGATCCGATGCGATTTTAACGATCTCGCAATTTTCAATAGTGTAATAAATAATTAAAGTTTCAATTTATACTTTTCTTTGCACTCTGACTATCGTAGGGATTGAAACAATCAATTGCTAGCCTCTTTTCTGAAATTGGTTCATAGGGATCCAAGTGTCTCCCCTCTAAAATAGTCCACACTTTGAGTAAGAACACAAAATCAGAATTCTGCTAGCAATTCTGATTTTTTTCTAACCTAATTTATGGAGTGAATATAGTAAATAATAATTCCAACTATCAACTAGGGATAAAGAAAATTAATATTTTGACAAGGGATAGAATTTTGGTGGAAAAAAGATGGAGCGAGAAATTCATTTTTTTTCTCTCTTTCTCTATGGCCGAAAATTAGAGGGCAATAATTACCCTCAAATTTTCGGCCCCTTTGATTTAAATAGTGGAACTCAAAAATTTCAAGAGTCCTACTCTTGGTATTTTGGTCTCTTTTTGATTGGTTGGAAGATATTTGGTTTTTCCAAGATTCTCCAACTCTATCCCTTCACATCTTCCAAAAATATTTAGGATCTTCCAAGAATTTGAAACTCTTAAGTTTCATTCCTTTTCAAAAACTCTTCACGGGCCTCTCTTAATGGGCCTATTTGAATTGGACTTGGACTTAAAAATAATTTCCATAATTAATCCAATTAATTATTTTAGCCCAAATTTAGTTAATTAATTTTATATAGTCCACCTAATCAAATTAGGCTCAATCATTAATCTAATTATTTAATTAAGTAAATTAATTTAATAATTAAATTAATTTATGGACTACACAATTAATTTGATTCAACCAAATAATTGTTTCACTCCAATTGGGCTCCATAATCTTATTAGATCTAATTAAATAATTTAATTATTTAATTAAATAATTAATTCAACTCATTGAATTAATTTAAGTCCCAATTAATTAGTCTCCATTAATTAATTAGATCCAACTCATTGGATCAATTTATAAGTTAGAAATGTTTAATCTCAAATTGAGTGTGATTCTTAAGGTTCACAACTAAGCTAGCAGTGAATTTGCAACATTTGCAACTTATAAATAATAATTATTTCGATTAATTAATCCAATTACTTAATTCGCTTTAAATTAACTCCTTAATTTCAAGAACCTCACAAGTCATAGAAAACACCTATCAAGTGTATCATGACTACCTAGACTTAGTGAAATAGCGAGTGAACCTATTTCAATTACGAGTATCATACACGTAAGGTCCTTTTGTCAACTAATCTCTTGATTGAGTGTAGGACATAAATTAATAGTCAAAACCCTTAATGACTATGATTCCATTTTAAGTTTCAATAACTCATGACGAATCGTTAGAAAACCCCTGCTTAATATTCATCCCATCTTGGTCAAGGACTTTTAAGTCATGAACTATGAAAACTTAAAAGATTCAATTGTTCTGTCAGATAAGTGACAGATCCTTTGTTAGCCACTCATTAACCTCCATACATATCAATGCAACATCCAACGTACCCCCTTTATAATTGTCAAATAATCAGGAGATACATAAAAATAGAACACGACATGCACAAGACTACCATAGTACCTCAAGTTTAAGGACTAATCATATACTATCATAACATGAAAATTCTTATTTCGACAAATAAGTTTTCAATTAAGAATTTTCAGTAGGCCTGTTCAGTGTATTTGTTTCATACCAAGCACCTGCATACATGCACTAGCGTGACTACGCCAATGTTCATGGAGCGAGACATCCTTTTCATGCGAGCATGCATCGTATACGCAAGTTTATTGGGCTATTCGATGTCTCATATCAAAAAACCCTCGACTCAGCATTAATTTAAGACCAAAGCCATAGAGGCATATTCCATGATAACCATCATATGTATGACCATACCTCATAGCTAAGTTTGGTCTAGGGACTTTATCTAATTACTATATGCAATTAAAGATAAAGAAATTTGCCTATTTTTTATTAATAAAATTTGAAAAAGATTATTTTTAGAAATACAAGAGTATAAAAGATGTCCAATCTAATTGGCGCGTCGGGCACTACTTTAACAATCTCTCACTTGCCCTAGTGCCAATTGCCCATGTACTTTAGGCCTATCTTCTCAAGATGTCCTTTTGTACTAGAGGTTTAGTCAGTGGGTACTATATTTTTTTGCCAAAGCGATTCTATCTATTACAACGTCGCCTCTACCAATGATCTTTCTAATCAGATGGTATCACCTCATGATGTGCTTAGATTTTAGATGAGATCTTGGCTCTTTCACTTGCGTAATAGCTCTATTGTTATCACAGTATATCAATACAGGATCAACAACAGATGGAACCACACCCAACTCTTGGATAATTTTTCTCATCTAAATAGCTTTCTTTGCTGCAACATATGCAATAATGTATTCAACCTCGATGGTAGAATCAACGCTCATCTCCTGCTTGGAACTTTTCCAACTAACCTCAGCACCGTTTATGGTGAATACATATCTGGATATAGACTTTGAGTAATCTATATTGGACTAAAAACTAGAATCGGTATAGCCTTCTAGTTTCAGTTCTCCAGAGCCGTATATAAGAAAGATATCCTTAGTTATTCTCAAGTACTTCAGGATTATCTTTGCGGTCTTCCAATGTTCCTCACTTGGATTGGACTGATATCTACTCGTGATACTCAGAGCATATGCGACATTAGGCTTCGTACATAGCATACCATACATTATGCTTCCAATAGCAGATACATAAAGTATGGGGGTCATCTTTTCCTTCTCCTCAGGAGTCTTAGGAGACATAGCCCTTGAGAGAGAAATGCCATGACTCATTGGCAAGAATTCTCATTTGGATTCCTCCGTGCTAAACCTCTTTAGTATTTTATCTATGTACGTGGATTGGGATAATCTAATTACCCTTCTAGACCTATCTATATAGATATTTATTCCAAAAATAAAGGATGTTTTTCCCAAATCCTTCATGGAGAACTGGTTAGACAACCAAGCTTTAGTTGACTACAATATCCCTACATCATTGCCAATGAGTAGGATGTCATTAACATACAACACAATAAATGTTACTGTGCTCCCACTAACCTTCTTGTAGATGCAAGGTTCATCTGGGTCTTATGGAAATCAAACGTTTTGAATGCCTCATCAAACTGGATGTTCTAGCTTCGAGAAGCCTACTTGAGTTCATAAATTGATCTCTGGAGTTTACAAACCTTTTGTTGACTCTCTTTAGATATGAAGCCTTCTGGTTGGCTCATATAGATCTCTTTCTTAATATTTCCATTAAGAAAAGCGGTCTTCACATCCATTTGCCATATCTCGTAGTCATAATATACTGATATGACTAGCAGTATACGGATGGATTTAAGCATCGCTACTAGTGAAAAAGTTTTCTCATAATCAATTCCTTACTTCTAAGTATAACCTTTCGCAACCAATCATGCTTTGTAGGTCACTACCTCTCCATTTACTCCAAACTTTCGATTGTAGACTTATTTGCAGTCAATGGGAACTATTTCCTATAATGGGTCCACCAAGGTCCATACCTTGTTGGAGTACATGGAGTCTATCTCGGATTACATGATGTCTCGCCAACTTTCCGAGTCGATGTCAGACTTCACCTCTCCATAAGTCCTTGGATCATTATCTAAAGGGAGATTCTTCTCGTTGTTCTATAATAAAAAGCCATACCTCTCAGGTGGCTTTGAGATCCTTTAGGATCTCCTAGGAGGTTGTGTGTCCGAAGGCCCAGTCTCAGCTGGTTGGCCCGTTACTGCGTCTGTTGGGAGGCTCTGTGGTTCTTGAATTTTTCATGACTTCACAATTTCTATCCAAGAGAAACTCCTTTTCTAAGAAGGTAGCATTCCTCGAAACAAATACCTTTTGTTTCGAGGGTCATAAAAATAGTATCCAATGGATTCTTTTGGATACCCCACGAACTTACATGAACTAGATCTTATATCCAATTTATCTCCCACTTGCTGCTTCACGTAAGCAACATACCCCCATACCCTAAGGTATTTGTAAGATAGTGGTTTCACACACCACATCTCATATGGTGTTTTGGGGATCAACTTTGATGGCACTCATAAGCCCTTTCTAGAGTATAGCCCCATAATGAAAGAGGAAGGCCAATAAAACTCATCATTGATCGAACCATGTCTAACAGGATTCGATTCCTACGCTGCACAACTTTGTTGAGTTGAGAAGTAGTAGGCGGGGTCCACTGTGAGAGAATTTTATTCTTTTTTAGATAATAAAAAAACTCTATACTCAAGTATTCATCTCCTCGATCTGATCGAATAGCCTTGATACTTAGCCCAGTTTGTTTCTCCACCTCACATTTGAATACTTTGAACTTTTCAAAAGATTTAGATTTGTACCTCATAAGATAGACATAACCATACCTAGAATAATCGTCAGTAAAGGTTATGAAATAGTGATAGTTCCCTCGAGCACTAACACCTAGTGGCCCGCATATATCCGAATAAGTCAAATCCAATAGATCTTTGGCTTGCTCCACTTTTCTAACAAATGGTGATTTACTCATCTTCCCCTTGAGACATGACTCACATATTGGCATTCCTTGCTCATTCGAAAGATCGAGCGATTGAGCCAACTTATAATTCTCTTCTCAGAGATATGACCTAATCTAGCATGTCATAAGAGTTGGAAACTATGATTATTTTGTCTAATTTTCTTTTATTTTATTGAAACATGAAAAAAGAGTTATGGGAGTAATAGAATATAAATCATTCATCAATATGCTAAAGGTAATCAAAATTGAATCTCTAAAAATGGAACAACTTTCATATTTTATTAAAAAAATAAAACCTTCTCCATCCAAAATAGGAATGGAGATAATGTTCTTAACTATCTCTGGAATATAAAAACAATTGTTTAAAACTAAAAATACTCCATTTTCTAAAGCTAAGTTGACACTTCCTATGGCTAATGCAACAACCTTTGCTCCATTCCCCAGCCGCAGGATTGTCTCTTCTCTACTTAGCTTCCTGCTTCTTGCCATCACCTACAAATCATTGCATATATGAGATCCATAACCGGTATTCAATACCAAAGAAGCATCGTTAACTGATAAGTTAACTTCAACAAAATAAATGCCTGAACTCTTCAGGCTCGCAAGATACTTCTTGCAGTTTCTCTTAAAATGCCCAGGTTTGCCGCAGTAGTGGTACTTGTCATTGGTCTTGTTGGAACTCTTAGAGACACCACCAGTTGGCTTCATGCCTTTAGATTTTTAGGAACACTTTCCTCTTCCCTTTTTTCTCTTGGGCTTTGCAGCTTTTAAGTTGGATAAGGATCTAACAAGCATGACCTGCTTGTCCTTTTTCATAGTGGACTCAGCCGTTTGTAACATGTTAACCAGTTCAACAAGGCTAGTTTCCATCTTATAAATGTTGAAGTTGATAATGAATGTGTCAAAAGATGGAGGTAAAGACTGCAGGATGAGATCCAAATAGACCTCGTTATCCATAATGATAGGGTCCTGAAAAGCTCTTTTAAGATCTGATATTTCGTCTACCTAGTGTGTTCACCATACAACTCTTGTAGGTGAACATAGATATCATGCGCATGCGCATGTACTTCGTGTTGCTTTTGCAACTTGTTTGACATCGATGCCATCATATAGTATCGCGCTTGTAGATCATCATTAACCGGCTTGTGATAATCAAAGTCACATCAAGTATGTAATTCCTCTTCTCGGACTATAGAACAATTTGAAGGTTCCTTAACCAATCGACATAGTTAGGACCAGTTAATTTATTAGCTTTCAGAATTGATGCAAGTGGATTTTTAGCCATTTATAGACAATCTACAAAAATTAAATGAAGCAGAAAATTAGCATACTTTCAAAAACATATTCATTTATAATAGGTATTTAGTAATAAATGCCTTCTACTATTTTATTCAAATTCCATCACCCCTAATTACAATTCAAAAAATCATATTTTCTAGTGGGTTTGAAACCCAATCAATATGTCATATGCCCCAATTTCATGAGCTCATAAAATATATTGAAAAAGGTAGTTAACTTTTAACAATTGCATCTCTATACAACCCTCAAGATATTTTGCTTCACTTCTTCCTATGTACCCCAATTTTATGAGCACATATGGTACTAAGTGTCAAGCAAGGCCCATCAAATCTCCATGTAGATAGAGCATCAAAACGTTCCACGACTCATAGCCAACATAGAGACGAGTCCATCCCATGGGCATTGTCATGCTTAGTAGAGATCACAACTTTCCATTATAGAGTTATTACACGACTCATGGCTAATGACAAAGTAAGATAGCATCATCAAGTCAATTATTTTTTATAATAAGCATGAATTATTGAGTTCAACCCAATTTTATCCATATTTGCTTGAAATTGGAATTAAAAAATTCCTTTACTTGATTTTTTAAATTCAAGTGGGGTATTTATTTTAACCAATACTTCATTAATTTTAATTTTAGTTTATTTAACGTGTTTGTATTCAATTAACAACAAGCATATCATTTGAAAATATTAAATAAATCATATACATGCATCTAATACATACATAAATCGGATGATCAGGGCCAATTCTATGCGATCCATTTGAGCCAAAAATGGATCTAGATCAAAATAAAATGGAATTAAAAACTAATTTCTGTTACATGAATATATCTCATACATTCATAGGCCTTCTCTTGATTCTTCGTTTTGCTCATTCTTTTTGTCCACCAAAAACAAAAAGAAAAACCTCACCCTATTTTACTCTCATTTAAAAAATATAAAGTATATACAATGAAAGAATAAGAGACTCGCACACCCCATTTCAAAAATTCAAAGATAAATAAATTCAATCACATTGATTCAAAAGGCTTCATGATCATCCCATACATGCCAATAAAAATATCATATGAATTTATTAAAGTAAGTAAATTTACCATCCATTTAAATTGTAATTTCACAACTTAGGATAGAATCTCAATTTTTCAAGAAAAATATTTTTTTTCAAAAATTAACACTTTAATTATAAAAATTAAAAAATTAAATTCTACAATTAACACGACAGGGTGCCCAACAGCCCTTTCGCATGGATGTCATGTGCAACAAGTGCACATGGTACATGCTACCTGTACAACAGGTGCATGGGCAACTCCCATGGCCAGCGCAGGGGATGTGCGCGAGCCTAGAGCATGTGAGCATGGTTCGTGTGTGCAATGTTTGCACGCACATCCAGCTTGCACGTTTTTGCATCATTTCACTAATTTAACAACTAAATAAAATTACAGAATTATTGTATCCTAATCAGAAATACAATACATCAATCATAATTTTAACAATTAAATTCACAAGCATAAATTGAATCTGATTGTAATTACGCAAATCATGGCTCTAATTCTACTGTTGGGTTCACATGATCGTGAGGTATGTGCAGTGGAAAACTAAAAATTTATTAACAACATGCCATAATAATTACAACAGTACCACGAATTTAATGCGATTTTAACAATCTTGCAATTTCCAATGGTGTAATAGAATAATTAAAGTTCAATTTATACTTTTTTTTGCACTCCGACTATTGTAGGATTGAAGCAATCAATTGCTAGCCCCTTTTTGAATTCGGTTCACAGGGATTCAAGCGTCTTTCCTCTAAAGTAGTCCACACTTTGAGTAAGAATACAAATCAGAATTCCACTAGCAATTCTTATTTCTTTTCTAACCTAGTTTATAGAGTGAATGTAGTGAATATTAATTCCAACTATCAATTAGTGATAAAATAATTAATATTTTGACAAGGGATGGAATTTTGGTGGAAAAAGAATAGAGTAAGAAAATATTGTTTTTCTCTTTCTTTCTCTTTGATTTAAATAGGGGGACTCAAAAATTTCAAGAGTCTCACTCTTTGGTATTTTTTGTCTCATTTTGGAATATATTTGGTTTTCTCAATATTCTCCAACTCTATCACTTCACATCTTTCAAAAACATTTAGGGTCTCTCAAAATTTTCAAAACAACCTTCATTGGCCTCTCTTAACAGGCTTATTTGAATTGGACTTGGACTTAAAATAAATTTCATAATTAATTCAATTAATTATTTTAGTTCAAATTCAATTAATTAATTCCATCTTGCCCACCTAATAAAACTAGGCTTAATAAATAATATAATTATTTAATTGAGTAAATTAATTTAATAATTAAATTAGTTCATGGACTACACGATTAATTTTGAATATAATTGGTTTTCTCAATATTCCCTAATTCTATCACTTCACATCTTTCAAAGACATTTAGGGTCTCTCAAAAATTTCAAAACAACCTTCATGGGCCTCTCTTGACGGGCTTATTTGAATTGGACTTGGACTTAAAATAAATTTCATAATTAATTCAATTAATTATTTTAGTTCAAATTCAATTAATTAATTTCATCTTGCCCACCTAATAAAACTAGACTTAATAAATAATATAATTATTTAATTGAGTAAATTAATTTAATAATTAAATTAGTTCGTGGACTACACGATTAATTTGATCCAATCAAATAATTATTTCACTCCAATTGGGCTCCGTAATCTTATTAGATCCAATTAAATAATCTAATTGTTTAATTAAATAATTTAATTCAACTTATTGAATTAATTCAAGCTCCAATTAATTAATTTTTATTGATTAATTGGATCTAACTCCTAGGATCAATTTCTAAGTTAGAAATGTTGCATCTTAAATTATATGCAACCCTTTTGGTTCACAACTAAACTACCAGTGGACTTGCAATATTTGCAACTTATGAATAATATTTATTCTGATTAATTAATCTAATTAATTAATTTGGTTGAAATTACCTCTTTAATTTTAAGAACCTTACAAGTCATGGAAAATACCTAACAAGTGCATCATGATTACCTAAACTTAAGTGAAATAGCGAGTGAACCTATTTTAATTATGAGTATTACACACATAAGGTCTTGCTAGTCTCCCAATTGAGTATAGGGCATAGATTAATAGTCGAAACCCTAATTGCTCAATAACTATGATTTCATTTTAAGTTTCAATGACTTATGACGAATCGTTAGAAACTTTCGTCTAACATTCCTCCCACCTTGGCCAAGAACTTTTGAGTCATGAACTATGAAAACATAGGAGATTCACTAGTTTTGCTAGACAAGTGATGGATTATTTATTGACAACTCATTAACCTCCTTACACATCAATGCAATATCCAACATACCCCATTTGTGATTGTCAGACAATCAGAAGACACATCAAAATTGAACACGATATGCCAAGACTACTATGGTGCCTCAAGTCTAAGGATTAATCGTGTACTATCGTAATATGAAAATTCATATTCCGACAAATAAGTTTCCAATTAAAAATTTTTAGTGGGCTTGTTCAGTGTACTTATTCCTAACAAGTACCCACATACATGCACTAGCATTACTACACTAATATTTATAAAGCAAGACATTCTTTTCATGCGAGTATTCATCGTATGTGCGAGTCTATTAGGCTATTCAATGTTCCATCTCAAAAAATTAACGACTCGAAACTAATTTAAGATCAAAGGTAGAGAGGAATATTTCACGATCACTATCATATGCGTGACCATACCCCATAGCTAAGTTTGATTTAGGAACTTTATAATTACTATATGCAATTAAAGATAAAGAAATTTACATATTTTTTATTAATATAATTTGAAAAAAATTATTTTTATAAATATAAAAATATAAAAGATGCTCAATTTAATTAGTGCACCTGACACCACTGTCACATGATGCACATGGCTTCCCTAATGCTATTGCCAACAAAGATTTGAACACCAAGCAAACCCTGCCACATGCACCTTTTTAACCATGGAGAAGTAGTGATGTTAATAACAATAAAAATAATATTTATTCTATCTCAAATTTATCACTTCCACTTTTTTTTAAGGAGAATTAGTATAAGACTTTATTTTTTAGAATGTTTTTTTAAAATTATAACTTTAATCAAAGTAATTATGCGACACTATGAATTCTCAAATACTACTTTTAAAAATAATAATATAAAAATACGTCAAATTTAAACTTTCTAAACTCTTATTTAAAATTTTAAGTTAAATCATATTAGCACCACGATTTTAGAACAAATGGCCTAATAATAATCATTATGTTTCGGTCTGGCATGTAACATAACTCCTGTAGCATAATCATCTAAGAGGACACCAGGTTTAAAGGAACTGTTATCTGTTGTTTTTATTTTGCAGATTAAGGACATGTTTATGAGGGAAATTTTTTACTATCCATTTGGGTGTTAATTAAGTGAGTTTGTAAGTTGTTAGATGTTATATAATAATTTTATGAAATAAAATGCTAATATTATCATATATAATCTAACAATTCATATGAATAATACCCAACTTGATGTCATCTCATATGTAGGATGGTGGGAAGCAAGGAAGTTATTTCAAATTTGGTCAAAAAACCTAATTCATTGAAAAAGAGAAGTGACTTGCAATTGTTATGTAATTAATTTGGATAAAGTTACATATCAAGAATTAATCCTTTTCGCTTTCTTATCGTTTGATTTAAATAATATTGTTTAATCAAATTCAATCAAATGAATTACTTGCAACAACTTACAAAATAATAGATATGAAGAAAAGAAAAATTCTTAATTAAATTCAATTCGATTAGTGTGAACTAATAACATGACAAGTGAGTATAAATATGTAATTCACTAGCTATTTTATTGGCTTGAGTTCGACCTAAATCAAGTTTGTACTATACTAATTCATGAAAAAAGTAAAATTAGCAAGTGATATATATCATTGCTTTTAATTTGCAATCCTAAACGCGGGACCAAAATTGTGAAAGAGGTGTTGTTACACTTCCATTGGATTTAGCAAAGCTTAAACAAATTTAATATCAGCATTTTTTTCACGGTCTATTTTATCTTTTGTCATTTATATCCATCTAAAAAAGCAAAAAAGAATCCTATATTCTAGAGTAAATGTGTGAGAAGCGATATGATAAAGCATAAGCAGAGTTCCATGAATTCGTTGTAAATAAAATGAGTTGGTCCATGAATTGGTAAATGTGTCATTTAACACATTTAGAATCCAAATAAACATAATTGACCAGAATGGCCTATAGTACGAGTTATGACTTGGTTTCAAATAGTTAGACTATTTTTTTTTTTTTCAAATTTGAATTTGAATTATTCAAGCCTCTGTGAGTTCAATGATTGAGTCAAGCCAAGTTCAAGCGTCATAGTTCTTGTTGTTTACCTTGCAAAAATAAATTTGAATTACTTTTATATTTAGACATGATAAAAAATGCATTAAAAATTTGAAACATAATTACAAACATTTTATTTAATGAAATTCTGTCAGTCCGAGTTCAATAGGCGTGACTAGCTAAATTAAATAAGCTGAGTTGGAATTTTAATAATTTTGTATTAGAATAAATATCTAATATAAAAATAAGTTATTAAAGTGTTTTGATAAAATAAAATTATTAAACTTTTAAAACGTTAATAATGACAATTTTGTAATTAAAATTATCAAAATTAAAGGAGTTTGTTAAAATAATATGTTAATTTGAAAATAAGTTGAGATGAATTTACTTTTATTTAGGAGTTTATAAGCTTTTAAAGAATTTTTTTTAAATTTTGTAAATTTAAAAAAAAAAAATTATCAAAATATTTTTTAAAAATTTATAAAATATTTTAAAAAATTTATAAAGTGAGTCAAATTCCCTCTAAAATTTCTTGAGTCTCAAATTCAAAACTTTTGCAGCACTAAACTCGGACTCAATTTACCCGTACCCAAAATCGTATTTATTTATTTTTTATTCCCTTTATTTTGATAATTAGCCTAATCCGGTAGTTGAATAGCTTGTGGATGGAAAGCTACATGATTGACAGTTAAAAAACGGTATAACAAATTAGTATATTTATATTACATTAATTAATAGTCACTTAAATTCAATTTTTATTCGCTCCTCAGAAATAAAGACCCCATATTTTCTCCCTTGGAATTTCAATGGCGTCTCGTCGCCGTGTGCTTCTCAAAGTCATCATTCTCGGTGACAGCGGGTCTTCTCTCATCTCTTTCTCTCTCACACACACACGTACACAAACACACACGGAGGCATGTATTTATGTATATGTTTGTATAGATTGATTGAAATGTTTTTAATGTTTGATTGATTCTTTGCCAGGGTTGGTAAGACGTCTTTGATGAATCAGTATACTTTTGCTGCAGATCGTACTGCATTCGGATATTCCGTGTGCAAATTAATTGCCATTTTCTATTTTTTATTTTTTAGTTTTTTCCAATGTGGCATGGTTGTGAATTTATGATGCAGACATGAGGTTTGGTTGCTGTAATTTGTTGTGCTGGCCTTGAATTAGATGAATATAGATATGTGAATAGGAAATTCAGTAACCAGTATAAAGCAACAATTGGGGCTGATTTCTTGACCAAAGAGGTTCAATTTGAGGACAGGATTTTTACCTTGCAGGTCAGCCTCCAAAGATTTCATTTTTTTCATCCTTTTTTTGTCTGGATCTATTTGTTTCTTAATGATTAACAGAAATAGAAATGTTCTCTTTCTGAATATTTTTTTTTTAATTTAAAAGAATGAAGTACTTTTAATTTCTGCTATTACAGTCTTGTCTCACAAGAAGAAAAACTTGAAACAGCTACTTCATCTTTTGTTTTCTTCAGTGGAGTAATTTTGCTTTACTCTTAGTACTACAGCAAGTTCTGTTTCATATCAGGCAACCAAGGATTGGGTCATGGGATTTTTGGCTTTTATCTGGTTATTAGTAAAGTGCACGTGCGATGCACATAGACAATTATACTTGTTATATTTCTCAAATAATGTGATGTTATTATATAGAATTCAACACATTTAAAAATGTTTTAATTCTTGTTAAATAAAATTTCTAATACTTAAAATCAATAGGAGAATAAATTCATTAGTACTATGCAATATAACATTCTTTTAATTATTAAGATGACTTTATTTCGTTATGATATTATTTGAGAACAGTTTTAGTCTCCCGAGGAATAAGTCTTTGTTTTTAAAGATAGGGATATAATCTTAATTAAGGAATTTAGCATACTTAAATATCATCATGTTTCTTTTAACTTTTCAATATTAGATGACACAAATTGTAGTGCTCTATTTGAAATTTGGTAACTTTTAATATATATTTTCATAATTACCATTTTAAAGTGTACTTCTAAGTCTAACTATTATTGCGAGAGGTATACTGGTCTTAGACCACAAAAAAATGAGGAAATCATCTTCCTCATTTGCAAATTTATACAAAACACTAGTAGTATCAAGCATCAAAAGATGACCAAGTTCAGCGTCCTACATTCATGCACAAAAGTTCCATATGCTAGCTCAAAATACATGTCATATTTTGAAGTATGCATAAAAAGTACGTCAAATTTCCTGTACTCAGATGATTAGAGCACCTTGAAAATTTATAGTACTATCTTATAATTGCAGGATCAAGAGATCAATTTTTTTGCCTAATTTTAGGCCTATCTTGTCATATTTGAATGTTTCTATCTTCCATCTTCAAACTCGTATTATCGTTAATCGGTTGCTTTGTTAATTTGTCATTATTTATATGAGATATTAAGTTATTTTTGTCCTTTATTGCTGAAGTGAAAGCAACTTAAGAATTTTGTTATTTCTTTGTTTACCCCACCCTACCAAAAAAGGAATGAAATAAAATAAATACCTCATCCTTAGTATATGTAGTTAGTTTGATTTCTTAATTAATTTAAATTTTTTCCTCAAAACAACTATTCATGTTTGATTTTTTTTAGCTGTCTGGTAAGCTTGAGATAAGAGAATTCTTATTTATTTTTTCATGTCCAATTAAAATCTATTTATTTCCCTTTTTTGTCAAAGGATTTGCTATAAGGAGACCAAGAAGCGAAGACTCTTGTCCTATAGTTTAACTGAGTAATCTAGGCACAATTAACCCATAAAGGCTTTCAAAGTATTTTCTTTGGGACATAAGATTTTTTATTTCCGTGACAAATACCTCATCTCTTATACATTTGAATTCCTTGTGTTGCTAGAATTTTCTTAATACTGAATTCTGTACACATACTTTCTTCTCTTTTTATATCCTATGTTTTTTAAGTTTTTAAATCGTGCTCTAGAATAATTTGATATCTATGGAATTACTTAACTTACAATACTTTAATGCTTTAGTATTTTATGTAGGGTTATTTTAGTCCTTACAAAAAAACTAAATGTAAAATATCCCAACTGTTTGTACTTTTATATAATAATAACAACAATAATAATAATAGAATATATAGTATAACATATAAATATAAGTATATAAATAAAGAATACTAATATAAAAATAATACAAATAATATAATAAAGAAGTATTGAACCTTGGTGCTCTTTAGATCATTGCTATGGAATGAGAAATAGAGGAGAGCCCAATCAAAGACAATCTTGAGTGATTCATTCATATTTGCAATCTCAAGCAGATTTCGAGATGTTCCGGTTGTTTTCCTCGACCCTTTTTAATCTTAATTCTAAAGTCTAGAAAATAATTTTATGACAATAATTTTATTTTTTTAACTTTTCCCTTTCCCTTCTTCTTTTTCGTTCCACCGATATATCTGAGATCCAAAGTGATGTCCCTTTTATCCAAATACACACACACGCACAAACACATAGAGAGAGATACGAATTATGATTCAATTTAGAACTGACTATAATTTTTGTTAAAAGAAGTCTTTGGAAGTTACTTGTTGTGGGCATGAATTGGATAGTTATTTGGATTGAATTTTGAAGGTTTTGATTCTCTACTCTGAAGCTTGTTTAATACTACGAAGAGGGTCATAACATTAAAAGGCCTAGCTAATAGTGAAAAAAGAAGAAGTTGAATATCAATTCACAAATCAATATCATGCATGCAATAAAAAAATCAATTCCACAAAAAAACCTAATAGGAAAGCTAGGGATCAGTTAAATATTCAACAGGAATAAAGGTTTTATTCCCTTTTTTATTTTGCCATGCTTCTAATCCTTTTCTTATTGTTTTATTCCCCTTTTCATTGTGCTTCTAATTCATCTTGTTGTTGTTCTATTCCCCTTTTGATTTGCCGTGCTTCTAATTCCTCGTGTTATTATTGTATCAGTACTTAATTTGTTTTAATTCTTCCTTGTGTTGCTAGAGTTTTATAAAAAATGGATTCTATAGATCCTAAATTTTTGGAGTTGTAAATTGCATTTTAGAATAATTAGATATGTACCAAATTGCGTAATTGTACAATAAATCAATGGTTTGGTAATATTTAATGAGGGTTATTTCTTTCATCACAAAGAAGTTAAGAAACGTAAAATATCGTGAGCTATTCGTACCTTCATAATAGTATAAATAAGAAACTAAAAGCTGATTCCAATGATGTCTAATTTAATTGAAATTGCAACTGGTCCTAGGAGGTTATCCATCAACATACATATAAAGTTATTGTGAATTTTTAGGAAGAAAGTTTCTAAAATTCCCATTTACAGTCCTAATTTTATAGTGAAGTGGACGGCATTCTAGTCCACAAAAATAGGAAAGAATCCCTCTAAATAAGGAATTTCTCTAAATCAGCAAATTAGTTCCTTATAGAATCAATCAACGATTCTGTCTAGGAAATAAATTAAATATTAACCTAAATAAAGCATTAAATACAAATATTCACAACTGTTTAAATAAGGATCGGCTCCTTTCTACACTCCCCCTCAAGTTGGGTTGTATATGTTATACAATCCCAGCTTAGAGCTGAATTCTTCGAAGCTTGTCCTTGGAAGAGCTTTGGTGAGGATATCAGCAATCTGCAGTCTTGTAGGAATGTAGCTCAATTGAACTATCCCATTCTTGACCTTCTCTGATATGAAATGCCGATCAATCTCAACGTGTTTTGTCCTGTCATGATGTACCGGGTTCTTGGCAATACTGATGGCAGCTTGATTGTTACTAAACATCCTTTTAGTTTTCTCTGTAGTAGCTCCAAGTTCACTTAGCAATCTTTGAAGCCACATCCCTTCGCAAGAGCAAGCGCATGGTATTCTGACTCCGCACTACTCCTAGAAACTACTGATTATTTCTTGCTTCTCCAAGTCACAAGATTTCCCACACATATGAGCAGTAACCGGTTGTGGATCTTCTCTCAGTTAACTCACCAACCCAGCTTGCATTTGTGTAAATTTCTATTTCTCGATTTTCATATTTTGTGAACAGTAATCCATGCCCGGGTGTCATCTTCAAGTATCTCAGAATCCGGTTTACAACTTCTAGATGATCTTCATTCGGATTGTTCATGTGCTGGCTTACTACGATGACAAAGAATGCAATGTCTGGTCTAGTATGTGAGAGGTAGATTAATTTGCCCACTAGCCTCTAATATCTCCCTTTATCTACTGGAATACTCTCTTCACTTCTCTTTGCCTTTTTGTTGGGATCCATAGGAGTATTGGCAGGTTTACATCCGAGCATACTTGTCTCATTAAGCAAATTTAGGATGTACTTCCTTTGAGAGATGACAATTCCTTTCTTAGATCGAGCAACCTCCATCCCTAGGAAGTATCTGAGAGCACCAAAATCCTTAATCTCAAACTCAGTAGCAAGTAGTTTCTTCAGTTGACAATTTTTTCCTCATAGTCCCCGGTTATAATGATATCAACATAAACAATTAGGATGACAATCTTCTTTTCAGGTGAGAATTTCATGAACAATGTATGATCAGCTTGACATTGACTATATCCGTGTGTGATCACTGTTTTAGCAAACCTGTCAAACCATGCACGAGGTGACTGCTTTAAACCATATAATGCCTTCTTGAGTTTACATACCATTCGGCTATTTGAGGAGTTCTCTAGGCCTGGAGGTACTTTCATGTATACTTCTTTGAGATCGCCATTTAAAAATGCATTCTTGATATCAAGTTGGTGTAGAGGCCAATCGTGATTCACTGCAAGAGAGAGTAGAACTCGGACTGTATTAAGTTTGGCAACAGGTGCAAAAGTCTCCTGATAATCAATTCTATATGACTGAGTGAAACCCTTGGCTACTAGTCTGGCTTTAAACCTCTCAGTACTCCCATTTGCCTTGTATTTAACTCTAAATATTCACTTGCATCCTATTGGTTGTTTTCCGTGAGGTAACTCTGAAAGAATCCAGGTGCCATTGCTTTCCAGTGCTATGATTTCTTCTTCAACAACTTGCTTCCATGCTGGAATTTTTAGTGCTTCCTGAATGGAGTTTGGAATCTGTATATTGTTAAGAGTAGACACAAAGGCTCTGTATGGATGTAGTAAATTCTCATAGGCAACATAGTTTCCAATAGGATGTTCTGTGCATGATCCAACACCCTTTCTTAGAGCAATAGGTGAATCATCAATAGTAGGATCAGGGGACTCATGAATTGAAAAATCTATACCAGTGCAAATTTCTGGAGCAAGAGGAATCGGTTCAAGTTCTTGACCTTGCCTGATTTGTGTAGTGTGCTCTAGTTGCTCAATAGGTTTCCTCCTCTTAGTATAGACACGAAGTTCCTGTTTATTTGTACTAAGTTGGTGTGAAATAGACTTGGGCAAGTCTGTTTGAGGGTTGATGGACTCAAGAGATTCAGGCTGATTTGTAGGAGATTCGGATTGGTTAGATGAGAGTAATGGCACTTGTGAGACAATTTGAGGTTGGCAAAATTGAGATTGAGTGTCTTGAAAATGTCCCAAAACTGATATTCCCTCAAGTGCTCCCCTTGAATCTCAGGTTTGGGGAAGTAGGATTGATGTTCAAAGAATGTGACATCCATGGAGTTGTACACTTTCCTAGTGATTGATGAATAGCACTTATACCCTTTTTGGTTGAATGAGTACCCTAAAAAAATATATTTGAGTGATTTAGGGTCAAGTTTGGTCTGGTTTTGATGGTGAATGTGAACAAATGCTGAACACTCGAAGACTTTGAGTGGAAGATCCGATGAGAATGATTTGATGTGAGGAAAGGTTTGCATGAGAACCTGACGAGACTTTTGGAATTTAAGAACTCGGCTCGGCATCGTATTAATGAGATAGGTGGCTGTTAATATGGCTTCCCCCATAAATGTTTAGGTACATTGTAAGAGAACATGATTGATCTAGCTACTTCAAGTAGGTGTCTATTTTTCCTCTCTATTACCCCATTTTGCTGAGAGGTATCTACACATTAACTTAAGTGTATAATGCCTTGTTCTAAGAGATAGGGGTCGAGAATAGAGTTGAAATAATCCTTAACATTGTCGGGTTTTAGGACCTGGATTTTTCTTTTGAATTGGGTGTTGATCATCGAAATTAGTCCGGTTTCAGATTTTTCTTTCATGAGAAATGCTCAGGTTGTTCTAGTGTGATCATCAATGAAAGACACAAACTAACGAGTTCCAGTTATGTTTTTGACTCGTGAGGGTCCCCAAATATCACTATGGATCATGGAAAATGGATATGAAGGTGTATAATGAATGTTAGGATACACATGTCTAGTATGCTTGGCAAGTTAGCAGATTTCACAATGATAAAAGTTGGGACTTTTATTGTTGAATAAACGAGGAAACAACTTTTCGAGGTACACAAAGTTTGAATAACCAAGACGAAAATGCCATAACATAACTTGATTTTCATTTGAAATAAATACAGAATTGAAAACAGATTGAAAGACACTACTTGTAGAGGGAACTTGCGATGTAGTGGAGTACTTTCTTTGAGTAAGTAGAGTCCGCCACACAACTCACCTTCCCCGAATCCACTTCCTGAAATTCACACAAGTTTGGAGAAAATTTAATCACACAGTTCAAGTCACGAGTAAGTTTGCTGATAGAAATCAGATTGCAATCTAATTTTGGAACATAAAGGACAAAAGAGAGAGTAAGATCCTTTGTTAATTTAATTGATCCAGTTCCAACCACTTTTGAGAGTGAACCATCAACTATCCGAACTGTAGAGGTATTGGGACATGGATTGTAGTGCTGGAAAATACTAATATCTCCTGTCATGTGATCTGAAGCTCCAGAGTCGACTATCCAAGTCTTTGATTTCCTGACTTTTGCAATATAAGCAGAGAAGAGAGTACCTTGATGTGCAAACATGCTAGTATGTTGATCTAAAGTTGTTGGAGAAGCTAGAGAAGGAATGGAGATATGACTAAATAATTTCTGCAATGCTTCAAGTTGTTCCTTGGTAAAAGGACTAGTTTCTGCAGAGTTGGTGTTGTCTGATATTGTAGCTGCATTAGCACGGCTTTCTCGATCACTGTGTGCTCGGTTGGGCTTCCAATCAGCAGGTTTCCCATGAATTTTCCAGCATGTTTCTTTAGTGTGACAAGGTCTTTTACAATGTTAGCACCATGGCCTTCCCCTTCTCAGCTTGTTATCCTGATATTGTTGGGAAGAGCTGTGTAAAAAGAGCTGATCCTTCCATAGTCGGAGTCGTGCTTGAATCTCCCACCATCATTACTTTCCTTCAGCTCTCCTCCCTTCTTACTTCTGAAAATGCTTCTCGTATAGTAGGTAGGGGTTTAATTCCCATTATTTTCCCCCTCACTTCATCTAGGTCTTTGTTTAGATCAAGAAGAAACTTGAATGTTCTCTTTTGTTCAACAATCTTCTTGTACAAACCAGAGTCTTCAGGGCATTTCCAGGAGTAGACTTCAAACATGTCGAGGTGCTGCCAATAACGTGTCAGAATATTAAAGTATTGAGTGACACTTAAATCACCTTGTTGGAGATCATGAAGTCTGGTTTTGATCTCGAACAGCTCTGATGTATTCTGTGAACTCGAGTAAGTTTCGCGTGCTGCATTCCAGATCTCTTAGGTTGTCTTGTAAAGCAGAAAATTATCTCCAACTTCAGTGGTTATGGAATTGATTAACCACGACATAACCATATGATTCTCTGTCTTCCAGGTTCGATACTAAGAATCTGATTTTTTTGGAATGGGAACTTCACCAGTGAGATATTTATCCTTCCTTTTGCCTCAGATATACATGAGGACTGATTGTGACCATTGAAGATAATTATGGCTATTTAGTTTGTGATTCGTTATGAGAAGAGATGAACTTTCTTGAATATTGGCTGAAGGAGTTGTTCAGGTCTGGAACTGACTTCAGACGCAGAGCATTGTGAATTCATGCTGTGTTTGGTCATGATGAGAAATCAGTAATGGGGAATTTTGTTGAGGGAATTAGGGTTCAGAGGTCGGCTCTGATACCATGTGAATTTTTAGGAAGAAAGTTTCTAAAATTCCCATTACACATTGAACCGAATTATAACCCTAATTTTATAGTGAAGTGGCCGACATTCCAGTCCACAAAAATAGAAAAGAATCCTCTAAATCAAAAATTCCTCTAAATCAGCAAATTAGTTACTTATAGAATCAATTAACGATTTTGTCTATTGAAATAAATTAAGTATTAACCTAAATAAAATATTAAATACAAATATTCACAGCTGTCTAAATAAGGATTGACTCCTTTCTACAGTTACAATGACATCCCATCATCATTGCTCTTCTTAGCTAGAAAGATTTTGATTATTATCCTTCAATCTTCTCAATTTTTATCATGCTATGCATTTGCTAATATAGGTCTTAAAATATGTAATTTTTTTGTTTTCTTGGTTTTGGGTTAGACAAACCATATATTTCTGTATTTTCTAGTTTTACTTGCATTCTTATATGAATATCGTTTCTTTTGAGTTTAATACACATGGAATCTTCTATTTTGAAGCACAGAGGAGTATAGATGTTCTATTATTTCCATTATGTTGATTTTGTAGAATAATTTTCCTTTTATCAACATAATGGGCAGTCCTTAGCAAACTAGGATTGGTACTATCATTAGCTTGTTAGTGGTTTCCTTTTCAGAATCCTTTTACTTGTTATTGGAGGGAGGAGAATTCTTTAGTCTTTAAATGCTCATATAGTCCTTTATATTAATTGAATTGGTTTTTCTTCCCAAATTGTAATTAATCTGAGTTGTTTATTCTTCTACTTCTATCTAACTTCTTGTTTCTAGGAATTTCGGTACAGTGACTACTTTTTCCTTTTTTTCTGATGATGGAACTAGTTCACTATCAAGCTAGTTGCTTTTGTAGAATAAAATCACTGAAAGAGGGTCCTGTTTCCAAAATTAATGTTCACAGGCACCACCTATCTGTTTAGGAACAGCCTCTCTGTCTCTCCCATTGTAAATCTTTGAACTTTAAAATATCTATCTTTGATGCCTGACACAGAGACTTTTCTAGTCTAAAAGTTTCCCTAATTTCATCTGCCCGAATTTGAAAATTTGCTGTAGTTTTCTTTTGTTTCATATTGCGTGAGAGCATATTGAAATGTACCTTTTCCTACATTACATTATCATTCAGTCTATGTTTTAGTTCACAAAAATATATGTACTCCCTCCATCCACAGTTTGATGTTTCTTTGTGACATTTGCAAGCAAATGTAAATTTTTCAATGCATAAATCTTGAGAAAATTTATACATACTGCTACTAGTTTAGAAACCTTTTGAACTACAATGGTAACATTCCATTTGACTACAGAAGCCTAATATTCTTGGTTTGTATGAAGAAAAAGCCAGATGGACATCTCTTTTGAATGTTGAAATCTGACAATATACAACTTACGTAAAACCTAAGACAAACAAATATATTCTATCTTTTTAAATAATAGGTAGAACTTTGATCCTTGGACTATGCAAAAATAAAACATAATTGATCTCATAGACCAACTTTCCAATGTGACACCAGAAATATAATAGAAATTGTTCTATGTCGCAATAATTTTATGCAATGTCACAACTCCCTTATACTTCTAAGGATATTAAAAAGAATATAGTGCAAACTTATAATATGACCTCTATATATTGAACTGTGCATGCCAATGTATTAAAATGGCTCTTATGAGTCCTACCATGAGAGCTTTTTAAGATACAAATTATTGTGGATAGGATTGCTTGAACATATTGGTTACCCATGTGGTGTCCATGCCAGACAGTCTCCACGCATCCCACCTTTTGGAAATAGACATGCCTCCCTTGTACTTGATACAAGTTCCTGTCACTACACACTTACAATTTTGTTGATAAACTGACTGACCGTGTTTTTCTCGTATTGATTTTTAGTTATAATTCCTATGTCCACATCTAAATGTCCTTATTTGAATTGCTACAAGGTTAGAGTTGAAAAACTGAGGCTTTTATGCATTTAAGCCTTAAAGTTTATATCTCTAGAGAAGTGGTGTCGTATCAGTGTCAGGCACATTATGTACTTTAAGGAAGGGTAATTTTGGAAACTAAATTACTAGTAAAAAATTTTATTTGAGAAAAAAATGACACGCTATTTGTGGACATTCTGAAAAGAAAATGAGGACATCCAAAATTGGACCCAGGGTGTAATATATATTTCTTCAAAACCTTTCAGCTTCAAGATTTTGTTCTAATATCTTTGGATGGCATGCCCCATACCCATATCCCAAAGTCAAGACAGTATTTTCACTAAATTCGTACTGGTTCCAGATATGGGATACAGCTGGTCAAGAGAGGTTTCAAAGCCTTGGTGTGGCTTTCTATCGTGGTGCAGACTGTTGTGTACTAGTTTATGATGTGAATGTCATGAAGTCATTTGATAACCTCAACAACTGGCGGGAGGAGTTTCTCATTCAGGTGATAGTTTCATCTGCTATCACCTATTTATTAATGTTGATGATTATTGCACCATATCTACTAATGTTCACTGGATTAATTTTAATAATTCAGGCTAGCCCTCCTGACCCTGAAAACTTCCCATTTGTTGTCTTGGGGAATAAGATTGATGTTGATGGCGGCAATAGCAGAGTGGTAATTTTCATTGTGCTTCTTTATTTAATTAATGTTGTATGCTTTCTGTAGCTGCTTTATTTCCGAAAGTAAAAACAGGAGGTTGGCATTAAGGATTCCTTTTTTATGATATTTTACTGTATGGAATCATGGAAAATAAACATATCATCTTAGGATTTCCATACCTGTAGGTTCAGTTTCTTTTATGCAGATACTGGAATGGTAATCAGATATTTAGGAATGTGGACTGGTATTATTATTGTTATTATTATTATTTTCTCCTTTGATATGTGATTTCCAGGAAGCTGTCTTTTGCTGCTTAATGCTCATTGTGTTGTATCTAACATGATTATGCATTCATACTTTCAGATATCCGAGAAGAAAGCAAAAGCTTGGTGTGCCTCCAAAGGGAATATTCCTTACTTTGAGACTTCTGCAAAAGAGGGGTTCAATGTGGAGGCTGCTTTTGAATGCATTGCCAAAAATGCTCTAAAAAATGAACCTGATGAAGAATTGTAAGTAATTCGCCCATTTGGGTTTAACTTCTGCGTTTTCTTGGTTTTCTGATAAAAAAAAAAGAGTGAATAATTGCTTCATCATGGTTTTTTCTATATCTTCCTTATTGATGGTCTAATTATAAAAAGCTCCTCTACCATGGATTGCCGAATCACAAGTTCAAGTAGTTTGCTTAGTATAATAGTGTACCTTTATGGTGGCATGAGTCGCTAGTACCAGACCCTTGTGCCAAGATGAGGATCTTCACTTGTTCTTTTCTATGACAAAGGGTCTTCTTCTCTTGGGTTTTTAAATATTTTCATTTCTTCCCTGGGAAGGGGGGTGAATTTGGAATATGATTTATAACTTCAAGTTTAGACACTTTTACTCTTCGGCAAGCTGGAACTTGACCAAATTATAGAAACCTTAAACCTCCATCTACAAATTGTAAAATGATTTGAATTTATCAATTCGGATGTTCATGATTGTTATGCTCAGCATGTTGTATGTGCTTGGGCCATTCTTCATTGATTCTCTACTAGCTTTTTCTAACTCATTTTCATTCCTTCTTCGTCAAACTGATGAAGATATCTTCCTGACACCATTGATGTGGTGGGCGGACAACAACAAAGATCTTCAGGCTGTGAGTGTTAGTGTCTCTTGTGGTTGTAATGCAAATTATGTTTTGTGCTCATTCATCTTGGTCTCAAGTTAAGGTTCAAAAGTAAAGACATGCCTGTTATGTACTCTGTTGTAAGGTTTCATTCATTTTATTTTCCCCTAGCTATTTAAATCTTGTGTTTTAGAGAAAATGAAGTCTCTCCCTCTCTGTTTTCTGCACAAGTCTAAGTTGAAGCAGAAATATGTCTCTATTCGTTCAAGTTTGCACCTATTTAGTTTAAAGTGCTGCTTACTTTTTGCATGTGTTGTAAAAATCGTGTACTAAAATACTCATCTCAAAAATAGGAAATACCCTGAATTACTAAGAGGTCATATCTTGGCTTCATGAGCACCAATATGTTAGTATAATTCTATAATAGTTTGTCCTTTCATGAATTGTCAAGCCTTTGAGAACAAAATGGAAGAAAAATATTCTCCATTCAATTTATCCTTTCATTAATTGTCAATCCTTTAAGACTAAAATGGATCAAAACAGAGAATATATAATGGAATGAAGATATCAGAAGTGACACATCTTTTCTACATTGTTCTATTCATTTTTGTTCGTCCAATTTGATTAAAAGTCACGTGCAATATATATGATTCCAAAGAAAAGTAAAAGTTGTCTTCTGAAATAAGAAATGATTCTTCATAATTTTTTCAAAATATTATATTTTTATTTAATCGATCAAATTCACACAATGTTTATTAATAAGATGAAACAAGAGTTTTTAAGGCTCTATAATAGACCTAACTATGGTTCATGAACTGTTGGGTCTACAGATTAAGATTTTTCAACTCTTATCAATTTAATTAAAAATCACATGCAATATATATGATTCCAAAGAAAAGTAAAAGTTGTGTTTTGAAATAAGCAATGATTCTTTATAACCTTTTTAAAATATTATATTTTTATTTAATTGACCAAATTCATACAATGTCTATTAATAAGATGAACAAGAGCTGTTAAGGTTCTATAACAAATGACATGGCCACGGTTCATGAATTGGTGGGTCTAAGGGTTGGAATTTCCTGACTCTTCACCTTAATCGGCATATGCCGGTTAAGGGCCGGTTCAAGAATCGGTGGTTTCAGGCCGGTTTCGAGTAAGTTAACAGTCAGTTCATGAACCCGTAGTTGATTATTTGTTTTTTTAAATTTGAAGTTAAATTTGAAAAAACTATTGTTAACTAAAATTTAACTCTTCAAATTTTTAAAAATTAAAAAAAGGGGCTTGAACTTAAATTTTTAAGTTGCCTACGTATCCTCTTATTGTGTAGAGGAATCAAAAGCATAGCAGTTTTCTTACCTTTGTACCATCCTTAACTCAGAGAGTGACATTGTCGAATCACTCCCACCAATTTCCATCGTCGTGTTTGTTCCTTATGTGTCTAAGTCATCTTGCTCGTCATCTGAATTTTGCATATCATGTATTCATTTTTTGACCTTTGTCCAATCATCGAGACATGATTAGACTTCTAAAGATTCGAGAGACATGGTTGAGCATTTTTCGCTCAATATGTTTCCTCCCGTGCTAAAAACTTGCTCTACACCAACTGTTGAGACGGGGCAAGCATGATCCTCCTTCTCCATCATGGACAAATTAGGTAAGTCCGCATGTGTTGCAACTACATCATCGCAAAATGTCAAATTCTCCATCGTCATATGCCTAAATTCAAAAGCAACATAAAAATAATTCTCAAGTTTCTGACTAGAATCTGAGAATATTGTCGACGTTTGTCCATTCTTTTATTAAAAATTGTGCCTTAGTAAGCCTAGAACTCCTACTACTATTAGTATTTTTTTGGGTTCCAAGTTGAGTAAATTGTCCTCCATACTTCAAATTATATTCATTATAAAAATTATTTAAATATATTTTAATATTATATATAATTAATGTAGGATTAGGAGAATAGTAATTTTTTAATAGGAATTAAAGTATCATAATATATTATTAACATGTTTTGTAAACCGTCTAATTTAAGCACAAGGTAAAAAACAATAACAACTAAATTAATTTCTGGAATGTTTAAAAAATATTTTTCCCTTTTAGTTTTCATTGCTTCAATACAATATTTTAAAATTTCGTCACTAGAGTATTCATTTAAAACTATTGCAATATTATAACAAATAACTAATACTAAATGGACAGTTGAATAATAAGCTCTGGTAATTATAAGGTGACGTCATTAAAATTTTTAGAATATTACAAATTTTTTCACATACTGTCCATTGGCTTGGAAACAAATTCAAATTATTAACATTTTGCATAAAAAAATATAATAATTATTTATAATCAAAAGATTCTTGTAATAATAAATATGTTAAATTTCAACTGATTGGAACATCCCATAGAAATCTTTTAGGTCTCATACTATTGGTCTTGTAAAATTTCATTGTTTCATAACTTGTGGATATGACTACAAGTAAGCAATTGTTTGTTTAATGGGTCTAAATTGTAATTCTAATTATCTTAATTTATCTTGTACATACAAATTTAAAACATGATATATACATCTAATATGAAAAAATTTACCACCACTTGACAACACACAGAACTTTAAGATCTCCAATACTAGCAGTATTTGAACTAGCATTGTCAAATAATATTGAAAAAAATTTAGTAGTTAATAGTATTTTTCTAATACTAATATTATTTGAGAAATGTTCTCACTTGTGTGTACTTCATTGAACACTCTATATGCAAGTAACCTTTTTTGGATTGACCAAAAATCATCAATCCATGGATAATTAATACCTATATATGAATGAATTGCCAATGATCATTCTAAATATAAGAACATAAAGAAACTTTATTATTTACATTAGCAAATAATTTAATTAAATTTATTTTACATTTAATATATAATTTTTTTAGTGTACGTGTGAGTGTAGTTCATGGAACACGTTTAACAGTAGGATTTAATGCATTTTGACAAAAATCTTCAAAAGTTAATTTATTACCAAAATTAAAAGAAAAATGTTCAACAACAAAAAAATTAGCTAATCTTTCTTTAAAATTAACATCACAATATTTAAATAAGATAAAATCATTACCTCCACTAGAAAACGAGTTCGTTGGGATTTGAGTTTGAGAATGGTCAATTCTATATTCAATCGGATGCTTCTTTTCTATATATCTTGTCAACGATTTATAACTGCATTCGAATTGAAATTTATATAATTGAGAGCAATACTTACATTTTGTTCGCATTTTTCCAGATGGAAGTTTTACCTTCTCAAAATATTTGGTGAAAATAGAAGATTTTAGTATAGGAGTAGCTCGAATATTGACATCACTCATACTTTCTTGAGTTGGAAATATATGAGGTTGCTTGTCATCATTTATTTCCACTTCCTAATTCATGTTGAGCGTAGATGTTGAACCAAAGTCGGAATAAGCCATCTTTTCCTTACCTCTTCCGCTTGAACTTGAACTGACAATTTGATAATTGATAGAATTGAAGATGAAGGAAAAATGAAAAAATAGTACTGACAATATAAATGAAAAATTAACAACAAATACTTAAATACTTAAAAAAATAAAATTGACACTTTAGAGTTGAGAAAATTGAGAGTTTAGAGAATTTAAAAGTTTGTTGTGAGAAAAAATAATGGGGTTTGGAAGGTATTTATAGGTTTAGAAACCTATTTCAAAAATTAAAAAAAAAATAGGGGGGGGGGGGGGTGATCTGGCCGTGCCAGAACATCCACTTAATTGTGGCCGTCTGGGTTGTTGATCATAAAAAAAATTCAAAAAAAAGAAAAAAGAAAAAAAGCTAAACCACCGAGTCCATGGGAGAAATGAGAAAAATAAAAATAAATAAGGGTTATCTTCACTTTATCTCCTTAAACTCTTGTTGAGTATTATTTTATCATCTTATACTATCAATTGTTTTACTTTATCCGCTTGTACTTTCATTTTGTCTCACTTTACTCATGTATACTCTTATTTTCTCAATTTATCCCTATATTCTAAAAAATAACCAAATTGTCCTATTATTTATAGTAAGATTATTTTAAAATATTCTAAAATTAATAGACTTATATTTATATATTAATTATTTTTTATTCATTAACATTAAATTCATTGAAAATCTTATTGCACTTAATTTTATAGTTATTTTTTTATTAACATAGTTCCTATTAAATTTCTATATCTTAGGATATATTTTATTAGATAATTATTTTACTTATAAATCTTCGACTCATTATAAATATGAAAAATATAGTATACTTCTAAATAATATTTTATTAAATATGTAAAATATTAGTATTAAAATTTCTATTATTAATGAAATTATCAAAATTTTATAGAAACAATGTTAAATACAAAAAAAGTTAATTTTGAGTTTAATTTATTATTATTATATAAATTATAAATAGTCGAATTATCATAATTTAATAGATACTATGTTAAATTAAAAAAAATAGTCATTTTAGTATTTAATTTTATTACTATTACTTGATAAGAATAACTATTTTTGAATTTAACATAGTTTCTATAAACTTATGATAATTTCATTAGTAATAAAAAATTTATACTAATATTTTACCTATTTAATAAAATATTATTTTAAAATACATAAAATATTAGTAATGAATTTTTTCTTATTAATGAAATTATCAAAATTTTATAGAAATAATATTAAATACAAAAAAAGTTAATTTTTTGTTTAATGTAATACTATTAAATAAATTATAAATAGTCAAATTATCATAATTTAATAGATACTATGTTAAATTAAAAAAATATATTAGTCATTTTAGTAATTAATTTTGCTACTATTACTTGATAATAATAACTATTTTTTAATTTAACATAGTTTCTATGAACTTATGATAATTCCATTAATAATAAAATATTTATACTAATATTTTACATATTTAGTAATATACTATTTTGAAATATATTATATATTTTTAAATTTTTAATGAGTAAGAAATTCAAAAGTAAAGTGTATTAGCTAATAAAAAATATTCTATTATGTAGTAAGTGAAAAGGAACTATGTTAAAATAAAAAATAACTATTAAAATTTAAGTATAAATTTTTTTAAAATGAATTTCATATTAAGTATTAAATAATTAAGTTGAAAGAAATATTAGGAAATAAATACAATATTTTTAAAGTAATTTCACCACAAATAATAGGTAAAGACAATTTAATTATTTATTAAGAGTAAATGGGGTTAAGTGATATAATTAGAGTATAATAGGGTAAAGTGAGATAAAATAAAAGTACAAAAACGGTAAAGTGAGACCATTGTAAGTACACGTGGGGTAAAGTGAAACACAACAAAACTAGATGATGGTAAAATATAAATAACCTCCCCCCAAAAAAGGTAATAAGAAGTGGAGGGAAATTGAAAGAGAATCATATTTCTTTTTCATTTATTTTTAGTTAAAAGTGCCCCTTTATTGAAACACCAAGACATAGTACAGGCGAGGTTTACTATGAATCAAAATCAAAAGTGAAATACTCAGAGAAAAATCTGAATACTATGGTTCTTCGGCTTCAATGAATCTGTAATCTGTCCTCTATGCCGCGCCACAACTCCACCATTTGGTGTTCAATTACTGTTAGCCATATCCTGTATCCTTACATCTCCAAAAAAGCAGCCTTATATTTTGGTCCATTCTCACAAATGAATTGAAGCAAAATGAAGGTAAATTGATTCTTATCTAAATATATGAATCCTTTGATTGCTGCTGGTATGTGATCAGTAAGAAAACCTTTGACCGCTGCATGGAACAAGCAATGTTAGCAAGGCTGTTTGCGGCTTGATTACCTTCTCGAAATATATGCAACATTTGTGTGACCATAGAAGATATCAGCACTCTAGCTTGGGAGGTTAGTTTCTGAAATTGCCAATGTCCCTTACGTGAACCCTAAAGAAGTTGAAGAACAACCTGAGAATCCATTTCAATCCAGAGTTATAATTGTATCCGAATTCCCTGCATAGCAAAACAGCTCTCACTAATGCACTAAGCTCGGCCAGTGTTTGTGGCCATGCCTATTAACTAGTATAATGCCAAAATAGGGGAGCCATCCGAATCACATAATATAACTCCAATACTTCGACACTACCTTCGTAATTTCAACAAAATGAAAGTTAGTAGGAATCCTTATCCCAAATTTTGTTGCCGTCGCTGCTTCTCCCTTCCAAAAATCCGCTGATAATGTAGCCAGATGCTCACAAATTCCACGAATTATTCTGGGAAAATGGAACCTCCTCTCACCATACTTAGCATTGTTTCGTTCACACCATAGAATCAAGAATGGCAAAATAGCTCTGACATTATTTAGCCGTGTTGTACTCCTCCAGTATTGGATCCACAGCTGTGCACAATTAGTTTGAGGCATATGAATGTTGAAGACTTCTCCAAAATAATCCCAAACTTTTCTAGCCTGCACCTCGTGTAAAAATAAATGTGAAATGAATTTTCACAACTATCACAGCATTGACATTTAGAAGGCATTTCAAAGCCTCTTTGCTTCATGATCTCATCAACAAGCAACCAATTATGCAATAATCTTCAAACAAAAATCGACATTGTTCCCGATTTCAAATAGCTCCAAGTAATTATTTGTTATGAGCCCATTTAGAAGGTATGAAAGTGCCCAAAAATAGATTGAATAGAGAAACTACCATCTTGAGAACCTTTCCACTAAGGCAAGTCCATAGAAGATAGATCAAGAGAAATATTGCAGATCTTGTTAACAAAGTCTAAAGGGAAGAGTTCCAACAGCTTGGCTCTATCTCACAGATCATGCTGCCAAAAAGAGCCAACAGATTCAGTGCCAACATTAATCATTGGAAATAGATCAAAAAGAGTTCTCTTCTCCAACCATTGACTATAGAAAAATGAAATTCTGCCCTGCCCCTAGCTCCAAAAAATATTCTCTTCACCTTGTACCTTGAACTTACACATCCGCTTCCAAAGAGGAGAGTTATTAACAGTGACTTTAGGTTGAGATGGATGAGAATCCAAACAATATTTGCTACGCCTAAAAAGAAGAGTCTTTCTTCAGGTTCCAACATAATTTGTACGAAAATGGGGAACTCACATTTTGTTGTGTTCGGGCGATACTAGAAACATATACGCAACGAAATTTAAAATTTTTAAAAAATATAAATATATATTACATCACATATAATTAAAACAAATTTCGAAACCCTTTTACGATTATTCAATTGTGCGTTTTCTAATAGTTAAAGTAAGAAAGTTTCAAAAACCTTACCTTGATTTGGACTCCTGTTGATGTAGGGATTGAAACGATTCAAATCATTATCCCTACATGAAAGTATCTTCATGTTCTTCAATTCAAAACCCATTTGATTGAAATCTGATTCGCTTCTAGAATCCCACATATTATCCTTTAACGGTATCCACACCTTGAATACCCACTCGCAACCGAATCCTATGCTAATAGTTTTCGATTCGATAATTCTATTCCAAAACGATTTTATTTGGAACAAGAACACACTACCAATTAGTGTTTTAGGTGTTTAATTTAATTCTTAATTCAATAATTGAATAAATAATTAAACTAGATAAAATTGAACTTTTGGAGATTGAAAGGAAACGATGGACGAATTTTTAGAGATAAAGAAAACTATTTTTCTTCAAGAGAGGGGCCGTTTTCCACACTTTTTCTTTTTAAAAATATGCAATTAAAATCCCCATAAAAACGTCCAAGAACATTGCTAATAAAAGCTATCACAAGTCCTTTTCTTGTAGGACTCTTCTTCCTTTCTTATCTCCAACTTTTTTAGTAAGTTTTCTTATCGCATAAGGATTTTTCTTTTTCTTTATTACCTTTTAGAAATTGAATTCCTAATTCAACTTCCTCTAGGAATTGGATTCCCAATCCAATTTCCTAATGGGCTTCCTACAAGCCCACACATAATGGGCCTAGGCCTAAGTAATCAATTAGGCCTAATTCATTTAATTAATTAGGCCCATCTTAATTGATTAATAAATATTCCAATTGGCCTCCCTAATCCAATTAGGTCCAATCAATTAATTCAATTAATTAATTGAATTAATTTAACTCCCATTAATTAATCAAATTAATTAATTTAATCCAACACTTAAATGAATTTCTAGGCTATAAATATATTTGTCCAAATTTTGTGTGTGACCCCTTAGGTTCACTTTAAGCTAACCGTGGGCTTACAACTCTTGTGATTTAGTTGAATAATTAATTGTTCTGATTAAGTAATCCAATTAATTAATTTTTTTAGAATTAACTCATTAATTCCAAAAATCCACAAGACATGGGAAACACCTAGCACTGCGTCATGACTCTTAGTCTAAGGTGAATGTGCGAATCTATTTCAATTATGAATACTATGCAAGTACGGTCCTTTCGTCATTTAATCTCTCGATTAAGCCTTGAGTATGGATGTTAAGTTGAAACCCCATTAGCTCAATAACTATGTTTCCATTTCTAGTAGGTTGACTCGATGATGAATAATTAAAAAACCCCACGTTTAAGTTTCATCCAACCTTGGCCAAGTATTTTAGAGTCAAGTACAGTGGAACACATAGAAGATTCACCTATTCATCTAGATAGGTGATGAATCCTTTGTTGACCACTCATTAATCTCCATACATGAAGATGTTACACCCAATATAAACTACTTATGATTTTTATGTAATCGAAATTATATCAAAGTACAACATGTCATGCACAAGATTACCATGGTGCTTCAAGTCCAAAGACTAATTCTTGCACTATCGTAACGAGAAAATTCCCATTCGACAATAGAATATTTTCAATTGAAATTTTTTAGGTGGGGTTGTTCAGTGTACTTATTCCCAGCAAGCACCACATACATATACTAGTGTCTCCACACCAATACCTATAGAATGAGACATCCTCCTTTCGAGCATGCATCGTATGCACAAGTCTCAAAGGGATCATTAATGTCCCATCTCATTGATCTTTAACTTGGAACGTTTTAAGATCACAGCTTTAGAGGCATATTCCACGATCACCATCATATGCGCAACCATATCCTATAGCTATGTGTGATTTAAGGACTTTGTCTAATTCTTATGATGAATTTAAGATAAAGATTGTCATTTAAATGATATTAATATAAATAATAATGATTCACAAGAGTATAAAAATGGCCAAAACAATTGGCTCGGTGGATACTACTCTAACAATCTCTCACTTGCACTAGAGATAATTACTCTCGTATTAAGGCTCATCCTTCGCAGGTGTCCTTCAAATACTTATCTAAAGGGTTAAATCAGTGGGTCTGCTATGTTTTCTGTCGAGGCAAATCTTTCCACGCTGATATTACCTCTACCAATGATTTTCAGAATCACGGTATTGCTAATCTATTTTTGCTTGGATCCTTTGATGAGACATTGACTTCTTTGCTTGTGTAATAGCCCCTATTGTTATCGCAGTACTCTAGTACTCAATTAACACTACTTGGAACTACATCTAATACTTGGATTAAGTTCCTTATCCAAATAATTCATTTTTGCATTGTATGCTCCAATGTATTCAATCATGATGGTGGAATCCATAGTTGTTACAAGCTTGAAACTCTTTCCAACTAACCGTCCCACCATTTAGGATGAACACGAATTTAAATATAGACTTCAAATCATCTACTTTAGACTAAAAACTAGATGAAGCATTTAAGTTTCAGTTCTCCATAACTGTACTTCAAGAAGAACTCCTTAGTGCTTCATAAGTACTAAAGATCGTCTTTACGGCTTCCAATGCTTTTCGCATCGAATTGATTGATATTTGCTCGAATACTTAGAGCATTTCTAATATCAAATCATGTACATAGATTTACATATTTTATACTCTCTTTCAAGGATACATAAAACATGTGAGTTATTATTTCTCTTTTTTTAAAAGTCTTTGGGGACGAGGACTTCGAAAGAAAAATTCCATGACTCATAAACAAGAATCTCTCATAGGATTCTTCCATGCTAAACCCTTTTAGCATCTAATCTATGTACTTAGATTTAGGATAGTCCAAACATCCTTTCAAATCTATCTCCATAAATTTCAATCCCCAATCCCTAGAATGCTTATCCCAAATCTCTCTTGGAGAACTTTGTAGATGACAAGTCTTAGTTGACTATAACATTTCTACATCATCTCTATGAGTAAAATGTCATCAACGTAAAACACAACAGTTATCACCATACTCCTACTAACCCTCTTGTACACATATAGCTCATTCGCATTCCTAAGGAAATCAAACCATTTGATTGCTTTAGAGAATCGAATGTTCCATATTCAGAAAATTTATTTTAAGTTCTTAACAGATCTTTGAAGCTCGCAAATTTTTTGCTTGTGTTTGTTTGATATGAAGACCTCAGGCCGCTTAAATTATATCCCTTTCTTAATACCCCTATTGAGTAAGACGATCTTCATATCCCTTTGTCATATCTAGTAGTCGTAATATGTAGATATAACTAGCATACTCTGAATGGACTTTAGCATCACGTCTGGTAAAAGATATCCTTAAAAGTCATCACCTTAACTTTGAGCATAACACTTTGCTACCAGTCGTGCCTTTATAGGTCACCACCTCTCCATGTTCTTCAATTTATATTTGCAGACCTGTTTGTAGCTAATGAGAACCATTCCTACTAATGGCTCCACCAAGGTCAAACCTTGTTGGAGTACATAGAGTCCATTTTGGATTGTATGACATTTTGTCAATTTCTGAATTGATGTCATACATCATTACTCCTTAGTTAAATTAATATTTAAAAATGAGATCCTCCTTGCTGCTCTCTAGCAAGAGACTCTTATCGTATAAGTAGCCCCGAGATTCTTTTAGATCTCATTGGAGGTTGTGTACTAGAAGTTTTAGTAATTTGGTCATACACCATTTTCACTTGTAAGATAAACTGTGGTTCTTGAACTGTTTCAAGTTTTATAATCTAGCAATTTCTATCTAATAGAAATTCCTTCTTCTCAAGAAGGTGGTGTCCCTAGAAAACAAACTCTTTTGTTCTTAGGAACCATAGAAATGGTATTATTTAGATTCATTTGGATACCCCACGAATTTGCATAAGCTGGATTCATATCCATCCTATCTCCCACTAACTACTTTAAAGAACCAGGCCCCTTTATACCTTTAGGTATATATGCGAGGGGTCTTTTACCATATCATATCTCATATGATGTTTTGAACACCGATTTAGATGATATCCTTACTTGATAAGAATATCATCGATTCTAGGGTAAATTCCTAGAATGAATGAGGAAATAAGTGAAACTCAACTTGGATTCACTTAAAGTGAGAATCTAATTCTTTATTTGATAATCAAGAACTTACCACCTTACTATTCTCTTCCTTGATCACATCGATAGATTTAATACTTTGACCGATTTAATTCTCTACTTCATGTCTAAATTCTTTGAACCCTTCAAAGGATCTTAGAATAATGAAATAAGAATAGTTCGCTTGTACACTAACATTTAGTTGACTGCTTACGTCCCTTTGGATCACATCCAAAGGCATGGTTTGCTCCATTTGTCCCATAAATGGTGATTTAGTCATGTTTTTCTAGAGATAAGATTTACAAGTTGGCACTTCATACAAGTCCAAAAGGTCAAGCAAATGTACCATCTTTTGAATTCTTTCTTTAGAGATATGACCTAATCTAGCTTACCAAAAGTATGCACTATTTTGATTATCTAATTCTTAGATTACTTTGTTGATTATGTAGCATGGAATGTTGAGATTGTATAGTTTATTTGTCAATGTAGCAAAGACAATTAACTAATACTATCCTAATTCCATCTAGAGTTAAGTAGATCATTCCTATAGCCAATAAAGCAACATTTACTTTATTCTCAAGTTTAAGGATCGTCCTTTATCTTAGTCTCCATTTTTCTTGTCATCCAACTGTAACCCCTTGTAAAGATGGGATCATATTCAATATCCAATATCCAAGAAAAATTTATCAACCTTAATGGTTGATATCAACAATGTATAAACTTGAATTAGAATCCCTTCTAATTCAACTAAGCAAGTCAATACTTGTGTTTCCTCTTTATATGCCCTAAATATCCACAATGGTGACAAACATCTATATTGAGCTGGTAAGTTTGTCTGTTTGTCTAGATTATCCTATGTGGAATTACTAACAATAACCATTATCCTATGCGAGGCAGAAATTTAAGCATTCATTTAATTAATATCCATTTATGATATGGTCTTTAATCAAAAATATCTCCCACTATTTTATTCAAATCCCATCACCTTCTAGATGGAAATTCGAGAAATCTAATTTTTTAGTGGACTTGAGGTCCTACTAGCCTTGTCATATACCCCAATTTTATGAGCCCATATAACAAAACTAAAAGGTAGCTAACAACATTAGCAATTGTATCCCCATGCAACCCTCAAGCTATTTTGCCTCACCTCTTCCCATACACCCCAATTTTATAAGCCCATATGGTAGTGAGTGTCAAGCATTACCCATCAAACATCCACGTAGATGGAGCATCTAAACGTCCCACGACTCATAGCCAACGATAAAGACGAGTTCACCACATGGGCATCTCAATGCTTAGTAGTGGTTACAGCTTGCCTACACCCCATGGGCATCTCACGACTCATGGCCAACAGACTAAATGTGGTAGCGTATCGGCATGCCACTACTTTTGATGGAAGGCATGGATGATTGGGTCCCACCAATATTGCCCATTTACGCTTGATATCGAAGTAATAAATGTTCTCAATTTAAAATATTTTCAAGTGAGGGTCATACTAGATTTATTATACAAGGTCTCAATATTTTTTTTTCTTGTTTATTTAATGTTCACTATCCTAACGATGACAATCATACATCATAAGGAAGCATTAAATAAACACAACATGTATCACATACATCCTAAAATAAATAGATGATTATGAGCCTTTAATCCTATGCGATCCACTTGAGCCAAAGTGGATCTAGGTCAATTTAAGGGTGATAATTAAAATGCAAATAGACCTATCTATTACATAAATATATCTCATACATTTATGCGCCTTATTTTCTCGCTTTTCCTCCATCTTCATTCAATCTTCTTGTAATGTCCGCCAAATTACAAAAAGATTAACCTCACCGCCTAATTCTACTCTCATTACATTTGCTAAAACTACAAAAAACCTTGGAACAATTCCAAGGGGAGATACATTGAAGGAAGATAGAAGTATATCAAGAATATAACAAAGAAAGATGAGACTCGTAGGCCTTATTTTAATTAAAACCCAAAAATAACCAATTATGCATAAAATTAAATCAATCACATTGGTATAGGCTCTATGATCATCCAATTAGCATGCTTAACATAAATCATCACATGATAATGAAAATATATAAATTCACTAATTATGTTATGTGCAATTTTTTCAATTTTATGATTTTTATGAAAAATAATTTTTCAAAAATTAAAATTAACATCTAATTTTAAAATGAAAAATCATAAATTTCATGTAACAATTATGTAACAAGGCAGGATGGACAACAGTTCAATAAGGCTGCTGCCCGTCGAGTGGTTGGGTAGACCACCCGTCGAGCAGCTGGGCGCCCACACGTTGGGTGGTTGGGCACCTGCACGTCGGGTGCCGACTGGCGACTCGAGGCCCGCACGTCAGGTGGCTAGCTGCCCACCTGACATCACACGTTGGGTGGTTGGGGCCCGCACGCCGGGTGCCAGCAGGCGACTCGACACCCGACTTCAGGTGGGCGGCAGCCCACCCGACGTCATATATTGGGTGGTCGGCACTCCCAATTTTTTAATGTCCAAGAATTCAAGATTTTCACAAAATCTTGATTTCATAGTTTCTTGATCTCATCAAGAAATTTTTGAAAACTTGATAAAAACTAATTTTCTTGATCAAGAAATCAACTTATTTGATTTTTTTTTTATTTCTTGCCACGTTTCAAGAAATTCAAGATTCACAAATCTTGAAATTTTTGGATCAAGATTCAAGACTTCACAAAATCTTGAAATTCTTGAAAATCAAGAAATCCAATTTCTTAACTCGTTTCAGTTCTTAAAATATTTTAACATTTAAAACGATTAATAATATTAATTCCAAATAAAGAAATTAATTGATTCAAAACCAATCACACATAAATATTTAATCTATCACATATATTAAATAAACATAATAAAAAAGTATCAGAAAACGCATGAACTTTGGCTCTGATACCACGATATCGGGAAACATATACGCAGTGAAATTTAAAATTTTAAAAAAATATAATATATATTACATCACATGTAATTAAAACAAATCCCGAAATCCTTTTGTGATTATTCAGTTGTGCGTTTTTTGATAGTTAAAGTAAAAAAGTTTCAAAAATCCTTACATTGATTTACACTCCGGTTGATGTAGGGATTGAAACGATTCAAATCATTATCCCTGCATGAAAGTATCTTCATGTTCTTCAATTCAAAACCCATTTGATTGAAATTTGATTCGCTTCTAGGATCCCACATATTATCCCTTTAACGGTATCCACACCTTGAATACCCACTCGCAACCGAATCCTATGCTAGTAGTTTTCGATTCGATAATTCTATCTCAAAACGATTTTGTTTGGAACAAGAACACACTACCAATTAGTGTTTTAGGTGTTTAATTTAATTTTTAATTCAACAATTGAATCAAGAATTAAACTAGATAAAATTGAACTTTTGGAGATTGAAAGGAAACGATGGACGAATTTTTAGAGATGAAGAAAACTATTTTTCTTCAAGAGAGAAGGGCTGTTTTCCACACTTTTTATTTCTAAAAATGTGTAATTAAAATCCCCATAAAAATGTCCAAGAACATTGCCAATCTCCAACTTTTTTAGTAAGTTTCCTTATCCCATTAGAATTTCATTTTTCCTTATTATCTCTTAAAAATTGAATTCCCAATTCAACTTTCTCTAGGATTGGATTCCCAATCCAATTTTCTAATGGGCTTCCTACAAGCCTACACCTAATGGGTCTATGCCTAACTAATCAATTAGGCCCTACTTTAATTGATCTAATCAATTAAATTAATTCATTTAATTAATTAGGCCCATCTTAATTAATTGATCCAATTAATTAATTAAATATTCTAATTGGGCTCCCTAATCCAATTAGATCCAGTCAATTAATTCAATTAATTAATTGAATTAATTCCACACTTGAATTAACTTAACTCCCATTAATTAATCACATTAATTAATTTAATCCAACACTTGGATTAATTTCTAAAGTAGAAATGGACTTGTCCAAGTTTTATGTGTGACCCCTTAGGTTCACTTTAAGCTAGTCATGCGCTCACAACTCTTATGACTTAGTTGAACAATTAATTGTTTTGATTAATTAATCCAATTAATTAATTTTTTTAGAATTAACTCATTAATTCTAAAAACCACAAGACATGGGAAACACCTAGCAATGCATCATGACTCCTAATCTAAGGTGAATATGCGAACATATTTTAATTATGAATACCATGCAAGTATGGTCCTTCCGTCATCTAATCTCTCGATTAAGACTAGGGCATGGATGTTAAGTAGAAACATCATTAGCTCAATAACTATATTTCCATTCTTAATAGGTTGACTCGATGATGAATAATTAGAAAATCCCACGTCTAATTTTCATCCAACCTTGGCCAAGTATTTTAGAGTCAAGTACATTGGAACACATAGGAGATTCACCTATTCATCTAGATAGGTGATGGATACATTGTTGGCCACTCATTAATCTCCATACATGAGATGTTACATCCAATATAAACCCCTTGTGATTGTTATGCAATCAGAATTACATCAAAGTACAACATGTCATGCACAAGATTACCATGGTGCCTCAAGTCCAAGGACTAATTCTTGGACTATCATAACGAGAAAATTCCCATTCGACAATAGAATATTTTCAATTGAAAATTTTTAGGTGGGATTGTTCAGTGTACATGTTCCCAACAAGCACCCACATACATGCACTAGTGTCTCTACACCAATATCTATGGAACGAGGCATCCTCCTTTCGAGCCTGCATCGTATGCGCAAGTCTCAATGGGATCATTGATGTCCCATCTCATTGATCTTTGACTTGGAACATTTTAATATCACAACCTTAGAGGCATATTCTACGATCACCATCATATGCGCAACCATACCCCATAGCTATGTGTGATGTAAGGACTTTATCTATTTCTTATGATGAATTTAAGATAAAGATTGCCATTTAAATAATATTAATATAAATAAGAATGATTCATAAGGTTATAAGAACAATCAGAACAATTGGCTCGGTGGGTACTACTCTAACACATTTGCCATCAACCGAACCCCCAAACCTCCTTCAACATATGGATAACATACTTTAGACCAATAAGTCCAATGAATCCTTTGCCTACTACCGTCATTTGTGCCCTAATTTTTTCCACAAATAATCGTTCAATTTTATGAATCACAGTCTTAGTAGGCTGAATCACTTGCAATATATGCATCGACATAGGTTGTAACACACTGCTGAGAAGTATTGATCTCCCTCCACTATTAAGAGACTTCTTTTCCCATCCCCGAGGGCGATCATGAATCTTCTTAAGTACCCCATTGTACAAAACTTTCTTCTTCCTCCCTTTAAATAGTGTGCACCAAAGTATGTGATTGGCAACCTTTTCAATGAAAATTTTGTTACCCATTTGACAACTTGTAATGTAGTTGTAGACGTTCTTTCACCTATGATAAATGAACTTTTGGAGATATTGATAAATTTTCCAGAAGAGCTCTCATATCCGCACAAGAATTTCATAATTTTGATCATAGCTCTCTCATTAGCCTTTGTAAAAATAATCACATCGTCCGCATAAGCCAAATGAGAAATAACCATCCCTCCGGACATGTGATACTTCAAACCTGAAGGAAAAAATAACTGTTGAAATATTAATTTGCAATTCAACAACTCATTAAGGAAAGATAATGGAGCCTTGAGTACACGCTCATTAGTGTGACACTGTAAATAGTTAGGATTAACAATCAACAAATCCACTTATTAGTGCGATATTATTAATGGTTAGGATTAACAACCACCAAACCCACTTAACTAGTGCTTATTTTGTTGTAATAATTAAGTAGTGTGATTGACCTATAAATAGGCTATATTTGTAACACATTTGTATCAAGGCAATTGAGTAAAAGCTATTAAAGCAAGTGAGAGTAAAACAAAGAACTTAGAGTGAGAGAGCCCAGTGCTTGTAAAATTGTGAGCATAGTTGTATTATTTGAGTATTGAAAAATATTGCAATATTGTACTTGTATAATATAGCCTTAATTTATTTTTACCTCTATTACATTTATATATATTTACATCTTTACACCCAACAAATTTGTGGTATTAGAGCCATCATTTGCCTGATAACCCCTCCTATACACAAAAATGGCTTCAACTAGCAACAATGAATTTGCTTTCAACCTATGCCCAACAAGGTGTTCTTATCTTTGTCGGTAAAAATTACGAGTTATGGAGTGTTCTGATGCACACATTATTCGTATCCCATAAATTTTGGGATATTATTGAAAATGGATATAATACATAATACTCCAGTGGAGGAAGCTGCGCTAGCAGCAGCAGAGAAAAAACAACATAAAGAGAATAAGACGAAAGATGGTAGAGCCTTGTCCTTTATGTGCCAAGGTGTAAGTCGATCCATTCTTCCGCGCATTAGGGTGTTAAAACATTAAATGATGCATGAAAAATTTTAGAAAATCAATCTGGAGGATATGAAAAAGTTATCTCTATCAAATTGCAAATTTTTTTGTTGAGATTTTGATAATTTGGCTATGAAAGATAGTAAAAATGTGCAAGAATTCTTTTCCAGATTTTCTACAATTGTCAATCAAATCAGAGGATATGACGATACTGTTGAAGGCTGAAAGATTATTGAAAAAGTGATATGAAGTTTGCCAGTAAAGTTCGAGCATATAGTCGTTGCTATTGAAGAATCCAAAGATTTGTCAAAATTATCTATGGATGAACTTTTGGGATCACTAGAAGCCTATGAAAAAAGAATGAGTAATTTTTCAAGTCAAATCTTGGAGCAAGCCTTTCAAGGAAAGGTTGATATTTCAGAGCAAAAAAATAACAAGATGGCCTGAAGAACAACTCAATTCAGCAAGGTGCACGAGGCAGAGGTTGTGACAGATATCAAAACTTCCAGGCGCGAGGACAAGGAAGGAGAGGTATTTCTAGTCCGAGAAATTTTAATCAAAATTCAGACTTATATTGACGAATAAGCAGAAGAAACGGCCATGACATAAAAAATTGCCGGAATAAATGCAAAAAGTACATAAATGAAAATCATTCCCAAGGAGATTGTTGGTACAAAGATGATAGAGGTACAAAGGAGGCCAACTTCACTGAAAGAAACGAGGCTTATCAGGTGTTTTACTCCTGCTTGAACTCTCAACAACAAATTGAGAATATTTGGTACGTGGATAGCAGTTGCATCAATCACATGTGTGGAAATAAGAAAATATTTGTGAAGCTCGATGAGTCATATTTATCAAAAGTAAAAGTCGGAGATAGCAAAGCACACAAAATTATTGAAAAGGGAGAAATTGCAATCTAGACAAAAGAAGGCAAAGCCAATATTATCAAGGATGTCTTTTATGTGCCAGACTTAACTTAGAATTTATTGAGCATCGGTCAACTATTGGAGAAAGATTACAAAGTGGAGTTCATTAATAACTAGTGTGTTATTATTGATAAACAAAAGAATCTCACAATGACTAGAATTAAGATGAGTTTAAATAAAGTTTTTCCTCTTAATTTGCCATTGACTGAGAAAGTCGTACTTCAGAGCACAATAGATAAATATTATAATCTTTGGCATTTGAGGTATGGACATTTGAGTTATAAAGGCTTACATTTATTGAAGAAGAAAAATATGGTATTTGGCCTTCCAACTATTCCAGATCGAGACAAGTTATGCGAAGGATGTATATTTGGTAAAATGCATCGTCTACCATTTCCAAAGACAACATATAGAGCCAGAGCTCCTCTCGAGTTAGCACATGCAGATATTTGTGGACTAACTCAAACGCCATCTCTCAATAATAACAAATATTATCGTTGATGACTACACTAGGATGATGTGGGTTTATATTTTAAAGCAAAAGTCAGATGTATTTCCAAAATTTTTGGAGTTCAAGACGTATGTGGAAAATCAAAGTGAAAGAAAAATAAAAACTCTACGTACAGATCAAGGAGGTCAATTCATTGAAAAATCCTTCTTGAATTATTGCAAAAACAAAAGAATCCACCAACAACTAAAAGTTTGGTACAACCTACAACATAATGGAGTTGTAGAGCGAAAGAATTATGCAGTAGTTGAAATGGCACGAAGCATGATGAAAGGAAAAGGACTTCCAAAAAGTTTTTGGGCAGAAGCAATAAATGCAACAGTCTATATTCTGAATCGATCACCGACAAAGGCAGTTCCCAATAAGATTCCATACGAGGCTTGACATCAACCAAAGCCTCAGGTAAATTATCTCAAAGTTTTTGGTTGCATTACTTATTTACATATTCCTTCCCAACAAATAGAGAAGTTCAATGGTAAAGGAGAAAAGCTTATCTTTGTTGGTTATAGTGACGAATCCAAGGGATATCATTTACTAGACCCAAAGACAAATAAACTTATTATTTATCGAGATGTTATATTTGAAGAAAAATAGTCGTAGAATTGGGAAGAAAATGAAAAGATGAAAACAAAGATTGTGTATCTGCCCGGACCAATTTCTATTTCAACAAGATAAAGAGATAAACCAAGTAGAAGTGGAAGCACCAGCCCAAGTTCCCATCCAAGTTCTAGTTCATCGGGAACTAGAGAATTCTATCCAAAATTTGAAAGTCCAATTAGATAAGTAAGAAGTTTAAGAGAAATTTATGAATCATGTGATGTAGTATTTTTTGCTTGTGATCTACAAATTTATGCAAAAGCTGCTAAAGAACAAGTTTGGAAAATAGCAATGGACGAAAAAATTGCAAGCAATAAGAAGAACCAGACGTGGGAGCTCGTAGACCTTCTTGAAGAAAAAAGTGTGATTGGGGTAAAATGAATCTACAAGAGAAAGTACAAGGAAGATGGCTCAATTCACAAACACACAACTCGTTTAGTTGCAAAAGGATATTCTCAGCAACCATGGATTGATTTCAATGAGATATTTGCACCAGTTGCTCGAATGGAAACAATACGACTTGTCCTAGCTCTAGTAGCACAATTGGAGCTACCAGTTTATCAATTGGATATTAATCATCATTTCTCAATGGTGACCTAGAAGAAGAAGTTTATGTGGAGCAACTAGAAGGTTATATTGTCAAATGTAAAAAAGATAAAGTTTATCGACTCAAAAAAGCATTATATGGATTGAAACAAGCACCAAGAGCTTGTAACGGCAAAATTGACAGTTATTTTCAGAGAAATGGATTTCAAAAAAGTCAAAATAAGCCATCATTATTCGTGAAGAAAAAAGGTGCGCAATTTTTTATTATTTATCTTTACTTAGATGACTTGATTTATACAGGGACTAATCCAGTGATGGTGGAAGAATTCAAAATGGCCACGATGAAGGAGTATGAGATGACTGATTTGGGTCTCATGAAATATTTTTTTGGGATTCAAGTTTGCCAATCAAAAGGAGAAATATTAATTTCTCAAGAAAAATATCTTGAAAAAGTATTGAAAAAATTTTAGATGAACAATTGCAACCTAATCTCGACTCCGCTCGCGGTTAATGAAAAATTATAGTTGAATGATGGTGCAGCCAAAGTTGAAGCAAAAACTTACAAAAGTTTAGTCGGCTCCTTGATCTACTTAACAAATACAAGGCCTGATATTGTCTATCCAATCAGCTTGATATTAAGATTCGTGCACGATCCGAGCAAACTACACTATGCAACAACAAAAAAATCTTACGATACCTTCAAGGTACGAGAAAACTCGGCATCAAATATGTTAAAGAGAAAGAAAATAAGCTCATTGGACAGTGATTGGGCTGGGTCACTTGATGATCGTAACAGTACATTCAGATATGTATTTTATTTGGGTTCAAAAAGAATTGCATGGGTATCTAAGAAGCAAAAGATAGTATCACTCTCGTCAGCAAAAGCATAATATATCGCAGCCACTGATGCTGTTTGTGAAGCAATTTGGCTACGAAGAATTTTGACTGATGTTCAACAAAAGCAATACACACCCACAATAATTTTCTGTGATAATATGTCAACTATAGCGATGACGAAAAATCCAATTTTTCATGCAAGGTCGAAGCATATCGAACTACACCATTATTTCATCAGGAATCTTGTGAACGAATAATAAATTCAATTAGAGTTTGTGAACATAAAAGAGCAGTTAGCAGATGGTTTCACCAAAGTAATCAGTCTTGAAAAGATGGAGCAGTTTCAGAATAATGTTCAAATTACAAATTAAGAGAGGGTGTTGAAATATTAATTTGCAATTCAATAACCTATTAAGAAAAGATAATGGAACCTTGAGTACACTTGTTGATTTGTACAAATTGATGAACATACTCACTCATTAGTGTGACATTATGAATAGTTAGGATTATCAATCAATAAATTCACTCATTAGTGTGACACTATGAATGGTTAGGATTAACAACCACCAAACCCACTTAACTAGTGCTTGTTTTGTTGTAATAATTAAGTAGTATCATTGGCCTATAAATAGCCTATTTTTGTAACACATTTGTATCAAGGCAATTAAGTGAAAGCCATTAAAGCAAATGAGAGTAAAACAACGCTCTTAGAGTGAGAGAACCTAGTCCTTATAAAATTATGAGCATAGTTGTATTATTTGAGCATTGAAAAATATTGCAATATTGTACTTGCAATATAATATAGCCTTCATTTATTTTTACCTCTCTTACATTTATATATATATTTATGTCCCTACACCCAACAATAACAGTATGCAGCCCTCGCGAAAGCACCTCCACTGCATAAAGGGATAAAGGATCCCCTTGCCTTAAGCCTCTGGTAAACTTAAAGAATCCATTAGTACCGCCATTCACAAGCATTGAAAACCACACATTCTCTACACAATTCGGACCAAGTGAATCTGCTATTGTGGAAAGCCAAATCTTTCCAGAACCACATACAAAAAATTCTATTGAACTCGATCATAGGCCTTTGCCATATCAAGTTTAAAAATCACATTATTTTCCTTCTCTTAACAAGACCATTTCTTAAGCTAGTAAAATGTTATCCACAATTGTCCTCTTGGGGATAAAACAGCTTTGCGAAGGTGAAATTAACATCAATAAGCATTTGTTAAGTCTCAAGCACAAGAGTTTAGAGAAAATCTTGTTAATGACATTGCCAAGGCTTATGGGACGAAACTCACTCCAATTTTTCTCAACTTTAGGAAGAAGAACAATCATAGTTGCTGTGAAATTTCGAGGAAGAGGAACACCATTGAAAATTTTCAAACAAGCTTCCATCAAGTCCACATGACAAAGTCCCAACAATGCTGAAAAAAATACGAAGAGAACTCGTCTGACCCAGTAACACTGTTAAGATGAATGATAAACCCTACTTCCTTCAACTCCTGCCTATTTGCCGGAGAAGATAACTGAATTGTGTGCTCATCGAAAAGTACTTGTGCTATATAACTAGTAGCTCCTCATTGATATCAGGTTGGTCTTCTGTCAAAGGGTCCTGAAAAAATTCAGCAGCTGAATCTTTTATATGTTGCGGACTATAAGCTGCTGTACCTTATAATTGATCAACGAAATCCAAGATTTTGCCCCTTTTCTCTTAACAAGGGAGTGAAAGTATTTGCATTTCTTTCACCTTTTTGAAGCCATTTTCAAGCGGATTTTTTATGCCAATAAGATTCCTCAATGATAGTGAATGAGCCAATGCCACATAGCATATCTTCATTTCAGTCCGATTGCTATCAGATTATCATCAAAATTTTGCTCACTCCTTTGCAACAGCTAATTCAGCCACTTTTACCCTATCAAATATATTCCCAAAGATGTTCTTGTTCTACCATTTTAAGTGATCCTTAATGAAATAAAGTTTTTATTGCAGATTAATTATTCCGAAAGATAAAGTCGGCAGATTCCAAACCTGCTTGACTGATTCCAGAAAGTTATGATGCTTTATCCATCCGTTGATGAACCAAAAAGGTACTGGACCTCTTTCCACTTTTCGAACTAGATTAATCAACAAGGCATGATGATCTGAGCATTTTCTGGCCCTATGAATCACTCTAGTTTGCTAAATAAGTCATCCCATGCCGGCGAAATAAAAACATGATCCAAACGCTCCCAAAATGTGTTATTCGTCCATATGAATTGAGAACCTTCAAAACCATGATCGGATCCACACTCCACCATCATATTGCTAAAATCTTCCATTACCGATAAAGGTGCAGGACCTCCATTTTTCCATTCATGAACTTCAAGAATAACATTAAAACTAGCCACGGTTCATAAGAAATTCCAAGATTTTTCAGCCCTTCCCAAAGATCCAATCTTTCATAACGAGTACACTTTGCATATACGAAAGTGCAGAAAATTGGATCATGTATGCCATTAGAGATCTTAACATGTATAAACTGCTCAGCATCACAAATTACCTTTAAATTTTCAGAATCCTTCCAAAAATCCATATTTTATTTAAACAATTTGACAACGCATTATCAAATCTAAATTTCCTTCTAATTTGATTAACCTCCAATTTTACTTTTGGTTCTAATAAGACAACAATATGAGGCTTCTTTTTCTAGCATAAACGAGCCAAACTCATTTAGAATCTGAATTCCCAACACCTCTAGTATTCCAAACAAGTAAATACATTAATTAAAATTGGAGAGAGAGAGGAATTTGTAGTGGACCTTGATCGAGTCATTTCTAAGAGAGATTGAATTTTAGAAGCAACAGCTTTCTTCTTATTAACAGCTGAAGGTTCTTGTATAGTATCAACTTTCTCATTTATTTTTTGCTCCAAAGATGAGCTACGCCGATTAGTAGTCATTTCTTTAATCAACTGCAAATCAACCTCTTTATCTGGAAAACTTTTGCTGGATTAGTAATCTGATTACATTGAGTTCCTCCCAAGTTGTGAAAATCTGCCAAAGGTAAAAACTCATCTACATCTTCGTCTTGAAAAACATTGCTAACTGATTTTGTGAGGAAAAATCCTTGGCCTTCGCTGAACTTGGAGACGTCAAGTTAGGAGCAACCCTAGGGGTGGAAATTAAATTCGACGCCACATTAATGATCGGTAAATCTACTACACGATGGTAAGGGTTGTGAATAAGGATTTGGTTAGGGTTTTTATCCAAACCCTCAACTTGCAAAGAATATTGCACATCATTGTACTCCAGATTAATTTCATTCATCTGCAGAGTGGGAGACGTTTGAGGCTGGTGAACCAACCCATTCACAATTGGATCAGCAAAATCTTTACTCATGCTAGGACCTTCCTTTGTTATTTGCAACACAAGTAACAACAACTTCCTCAGGATTCTTGGTCTTTTCAACGAAAACCTGTATTCCCTTCTTAGCTTCAATAATTTCCCTTGCATCTCCAACAATTAGCGGAGTGTTTTCTTCGACGGAGGATGAGGTTTGTTGCCTATTTCATAACAGTCAACCACATCATGGCCAAGGTGTTTACCAGCTGTGCAGTATTTCGAATAATTCTCGTAGCAAAATTTTTGCCCAATCATAGACTTGCTAATACCCAAATGTATCTCATCAATTATGTCATAGGTAACGGTTTACCTCAATACAGACTCTTGCAATGCTCGGACGGGATTGATCAGCAGTTGGTTCATCAATTTTTAATGGCGCCCCAATCAAAGAGGCAATGCCAAATAGGGCTTTCTTGGTGAACAAATATATAGGCAGCATTGGGAATCCAATCCATACTGGAGCAATAGGAGACTCGACCATTGGATCAAAATCTGGCATCCATTTGAAAACCTGCATAGGGAATCCTTCCAAAAACCAAATCTGATGGGACTAGAAACGGGTGATGATGTGGAATGGATCCAAATTCTCAAATGTCAGTTCTCCGCGAGAACTCTTAGGTGAGTTCCTGTCTGCGACACACATAAGTCGTTAGGGCGCTGGAGTTGTCCTGGCAAAAATCCTTTGACGCTCAAGTTAAAACCAAAGTAAAATGAATAATCTGAAAGTAGAGAACTGAAAGTTATAGAGAAATAAAAATGTGTGCCCTTGAATTATGAGAATGGACGATATTTATAGTGTAAATTAGAGGGTCTTCGTGGGCTTAAGCCTCAGTGTGCTTAACCTAAGTATTATGGCTCAAGTTGTTTGTTGACTTGTAGAGCCTATGACCTTGGCCTATCAAATCTTTTTTTTTTCGGCTTCTAATTCGAATGAACCTCTTACACTTAGCCTATTTCGGACTCATAGCCCATCATAAGCCCCCCACTATCACGCAAACCTCGCATAGGGAGGGTTGATCAAGGGTAGAGAATCTTGGAGCAGGTAACCTCTTGGGGTGAGTATTTTGGATTTGCATTTCTTGTTTTAGGAGTTAGCCCATCTTGATCACTATGTAGGGAATTATCTATATTCAGTAAGAATCATCTCCTCTAGAGAAATAGACTCTCAAGTTAAAGCAATCGCAAAGACCAGGTTAAGCCTTTTGGCTCAACCCAGTAAGCCTTCCCGAGAAGACTAGGTCGAGTAGCCTTACAATGGCCAAGTCATGTTATTAGCTCGACCTAGTGAGTCTCCTCGTGAAGACCAGGTCGAGCCCTTTGCTCGATTTGGTGGTTTCCCTGTAAAGATTTGGTGAGCTTCAACCTGACTAAATTTTAATAAGCCTCAAATTTTATTTTGAAGATGTGTGGAAAGAGTGTTAGAAAAAAAAGCCTCAAAATAGGAATTGTTTTCACAGTATGAGGAAGGTGCTTGATAAATTGTCTTAGAGAAATCTTGTGTTGTAGAATGGAATGCATTTTCATAATGCGGGAAAGCTGTTTGATCTTTGGCCTAAGTGAAGGAGATATGCAAAATAAGAGAAGAAATGATGAAAAAAATAAATAAAAAAATATGGAAGAAGTAAGATCAGATGTCAAAAATCAAATATCTTTTGTGGGCTCCGCCCCCGAACCCCCGCAGGGGGCGCGCAACCCCCTAGCTTACTGACCAATCAACGAGACACCCGAACAACTCAATGAATGAGACATTATTCGATGACGAATACATGCATTAGCTTGCGAGTCTATCCCTCCAGGGGAAATGCTTCCCACCGAATATAGTCAATTCCATACCTATGAATCAAGATGGGCTAACTCCGAAAAAAAAGGAATGCAACTCCAAGCCGCTCACCCAAATAGGTGATTGCACCAACACTCCTACTCCAACATATTCTACTCTTAACCAACCTTCTCTACACGAGGCTTGCCCGAGAGTGGGGGGCTTATGATGGGACATGGCCTAAAACAAGCCCAATAAGTTAAGTCTAAGAGGTCCATTCAAATTATGAGCCGGAATGAAGACAAGACTCAATAAATCAAGTTTATGAGTTTCACATCAATATACAAGATCGGGCTATAATGCTCAAGCTAAGTTCACTAAGGCCATAACCCAAACCCACAAAAACCCTCACATCAGCACTATAAATACCTTCAACCTTCATTACTAAAAGGTATGTAAATTAATATAAACCCTCACATCAACACTATAAATACCTTCAACCTTCATTACTAAAAGGTATGTAAATTAATGTACGTATAACTACTCTCAAGTTCTCCTATTTTCATTGACTTGCTTTGGAACTGACTTGAGCATTAGAGGGTCTTTATCGGTTTAACCTCCGACACTCCTAACAACTTTTTTTTGATGCAAATAGTAATCTACGTTGCAATTGACTTCCAAATAGGAGTTTCGTGAAGAGGAGTGATACCACATCAAGTGAAATCATCCTCAATCGCCAAATTAATGATCACATGTTTGGTGTTAATAACACCAATGTCATATGCCCCTAATAATCCGAATGTTAACACCAATGTCATATGCCCCCAATAATCCGAATGCTGCAAATTTGGCCTGCAAAATTTTAAGGTTGGGGAGCCATGAGAGAACTTCCAACCAACTTGAATCTGAATGGAGCAGTGAATGAATCCATCTCTTCTTTGGAGTAGAATATGGCAGGACAATTCTAACAAACTTAGAGTCTGAAACATCAAAAGATTTTTTCAAGTTGCGGATTCCATGGAAATGAGAGTTCTCCACCACCGCTGATCTGAGAACGGAAGCGAAGGATTTTTAGCCGTCGGGTGGTTTACGGTTAGGAGTGATTTTGTGAGAGAAAACAGAACATGGGGCTGTCATGAATGTGATTTCGTAAATACAATTATTGGGAACTTATATATTATCTGAAAAAGAGAAAATCATATAGTAGTAGAGATATCTGTGTTGGGTGAATGCGAAGTAGCATATAGATCAATAATTTGGAGTGTTGTGCAGAATGATGAGGTAAATTTTACCTAATATTGGTAAGTTGATCTCGGTAAATAATGAGAGAGATTTTATTTTAAGTTGGCTAAATTGGGTCCATGCATCTTTATAATTTGTGATGATTATATAATTTTTAATGAAGTTTGGTCTAAATACAAATAAGTTCTTTTATGTTTTCAAAATTAGATACATCTTTCCTAATGTCAATGGCCGTTGAAAAATCTTAATATTTATTATGAAATGATTCTTTGGCCTTTATTGAAAATACACAGGCCTTTATTGAAAATACACAAGCCTTCCTTAAGGTCAATACAAATTTTAGGGACCTCTCCTAAAATTTGTCATATTACAATTAATTTTTTTGATTTTTTTTTCCAGTTTTACAATAAGACTCCCTATATTTTATCTTGATAAAATCATTAAATATCTTAATATTAGGTTTGCATAAGCCCAGGATACTAGATGCAACGAAAATTTCAAATTATTTGCTTAACAAAAACTTGCAAAAATGATAACCTTGTATCTAGTTCCTTTGTAATGAGATTTTGCATAAACAAGATTTGATTTAAGGTATGACATCATACCTATAAAGCACTTTGGCTAATGTAGAATAGTGAGTGAATCAATTTATACTTCTTAGCCACGAGTGCAATTCCAACCCTTTGATTTATCTAAATTCACTTTTGAGGCTCAAGTTTTCCTCCTCTAAAGTTTAATCTTCATGTCGAACATCTATGCGATATCTTCCTGATGTTAGTAGGTAAAATTTAATGATTTGTTTTATGGGAGCTCTCAAACTATTTGAATATATTTTTAGAATTGGAGAAAACTCACAAATCTTGTGTATATTTTCTCATGAACCTTTTGTGTATTCAAGAGAATTTATAAAAAAGAAAAGGGAAGAAGAGAAGGGATGTAGCCGAAAAGTCATCAGCTTAAGGCTTGTGATTTTTGACAACCAAGTGGCCTCTTTTAAAGGCCATATGGCCCTCCCTACAGTTCCAAACCTTAGCCTATGTCTTGCACTTCAAGTGCAAGACGCAAGACTTTTTTGCTTGGTAGGTATCTCAACCTTATCCAATAGTTTCTATCTTGATTTAGGTATTGGATACCTTGTGCTCCAAGAATTTCCCTCCTATCAAGTGTAAGACTTTCCCTCGTTGTAGATCTCATACCTTATCCAAGAGTTTCTATCTTGCTTTAGGTATTGATACATTGTGCTCCAAGATTTTCTCTCCATTTAATTTTCCGATATGGGCTTGGTATTCCCATTTTTGGGTTCTCATAGGTTTCAGGATACGTGGTATATTAAAATGTTAATTTTTTTTCTATGCTCAGTTATAAAAAATATAATTATATTTGTGTGTCATGTTACTATTGTGATTGATTGATCATGCGAAATCAATTCTCATGTGAGAAAAGTTCAAAACTTTTCCTCCACTGCTTTAGGATGATGAAGTGGGTCTGTCACATGAATTGATTCACGGTCCACGAATGTCTATTTAGAAAAATTGATTAACTGCTCTCGTACGTTTGCATTTGTTCACCTTATCACTCCATGTATATTTATTTTAAAGTTAATCAACATCTTGGATGTCCACATGGTATCAAAACTATAATAGTTTTAATTTGATAATTCCTCACTAGAGGAGTGTATGGAATTTCTAGTGAAGTAAAAATACATATGTATATGTCTTTTTGTTCTTGTGTTCTTCAATTCTATGAATTAGAGTTAATAAGAGTACAAAACAAAAGAGAAAAGAGTAAAAAGGTAGAGGGGCAATTTTGTCCCACTTGGAGTATTATACTCCAATACTCCAAGTGGATGCCCACATAAGGTTTCTTGTCTCCTTGTAGGACACTTGGAGTATCTATACTCCAATACTCCAAGTGGACACCCACATAAGGTTTCTTGTTTCCGTGTAGGACTCTTTCTCCGTATGGTAATCTTTTTTATTGCCCTACAAGAAATCAACTTGTTATCTTCTACTCATACAATGAATTGAGGTACTTTTATTTCTAATTCAGTTGGGCCTTCATTAAATCAAGCTCATATTTTATTGGACTTAGACTTAAATAAATTAAACCTAATTAATTAATTATATTAATTAATTTAATGAATCCATCTCATGAATTAATTCATGTTCTTAATTAAAGTAAGTATATTGGATAATTTTCATTAGCAAAAAGTATCCAAGTTAGTATGTGAAATTCTTCTTACTTAATTAACTAATTGTAATTATTTAATTAATTAATATAATTAATTAATCCTCTTTGAATTTGCTCCTTAGTTTTAAGAACCCTTCAATCATGGTTAACGTCTAGCAACATACTATAAAGACCTAAATATAAATGAATTAGCAAAACTTTCCAAACATGAGTATTGCAAGTATGGCCTTCCATCATCTAATCTTCGAATTAGGTATAAGATATATAATATTAGTTAAAACTCAAATAACCTAATAACTATGTATCCATTCCTAGTAGCTTGACTTAACGATAAAATTAGAAAATCATTTCCTACTTGCTATCATGTCTTGGCTAACGTCTTCTCAAGTCAAGTATGTAAAAAATATAGGAGATTTCTCTATTTAACTAAATAGGTGATAAATTCTTTGTTGACACTCATATAACTCCATATAAATAAAGTTACACCAAAAATATATCCCTTATGATTATCTATATACTTAGAGAATAAATCAAAACACAACTATTATTTACAAGGTTATTATGGCGCCTCAAGTCAAGTGAATAGTCTTACACTATGTTAACACTAAAATTCCATAATTGGTAATATTAATTTTTTAATTAGAAACTTATTAGTGGGATAGTTCATGAACTTATTCTCTAACAAGAATCCACATACATGCACTAGTGTCCCCACACCAATCCCCATGAAAAAAGACATCCTTCTTGCGAGTATGCACATATGTGGAAGTTTAGCTGAATCTTTGATATTCCATCTCAATAATTCTACAACTCGGTCATAGAGGTGTATTTCATAATCTCTATATGTGAGAACATGCCCATAGCTATATATGATTTAGAGATTTCATCTAAATTTAATTAAACGCACAAATAAAGATGAAGAATTGTCTATTTCATTGAAGTTAAATGAATAAGAAAGTTTATTACAAGAGTATAATAGTAGCAATCTAATTAGTTCGTCAAATACTACTCTAACAATCTTTTACTTACTCTAGAGCCAATTGCCTATCCTTCAAATATCTTTTGCACTGAGGGCTTCATTAATGGCTCTACTATATTTTCTTCTAAGGCAACCTTCAAACTTTGAAGTTACCTCTACCAATGATCTCTCAATCAAATGGTAATCTTTTCAATATGTTATTGATATTTGTTGAGACCTTTGCTCTTTTACTTGAGCAATGACACCATTATTATTGCATTACACACGTATTGGATCATAATGAAAATGATATGCCCAACTCTTGGATGAAGTTTCTCATCCAAATAGCCTCATTTGCAGCATCAAATGTCACAATGTTTTCATCCTCGGTGGTAGAATCTATGGTCGTCTCTTGCTTGGAACTATTCCAACTAATCGTACCATAATTAGGGGTAAACATGAAACTATTAGAATAGTGCCCGATAATCCAACTAGATTGGTTGTATTTATACTCTTGTAATATATATTATTATTGAATCAATATTAATAAAATATTAATTCTTCATCGTTACTTTTATATTATTAAATTTAGATGAAGTCTCTAAACCTTATATAGCTATGGGGTATGAGAATAATGATCGTGGAGTATGCCATATGGCTTTGGTCTTAAAGTGTTTCAAGTCGAGGATCAGTGACACATTGAATTCAGTAAGACTTGCACATATGAAGAGCATTCCTAAGGAGGATACCTCGTTCCATGGGCATTGGTATTGTGATACTATTACGGGTATGCGGGCGCGTGCCAGAAAACTAGTACACTGAACAACTCTATCTGAAAATTCTTAATTTGAAACAAAATATTATCGAATGTGAATTTTCTCATTACTATAGTACTTGAAATAATCTTTATACTTGAGGTACCATTTTAACCTTGTGCATGATATGGTGCACTTTGATTTATTATCTGATTGCTTGACAATCACAATAAGAATATTTTGGGTGTATCATCTTCATATATGAATGTGTATGAATGGCCAACAAAGGATTTTTCACCTATATTTTTGAATAGGTGAATCTTCTATGATTTTTATGGTGCTTGATCTTGAAATACTTGGCTAAGGTTGGATAAAAATTAGAAAATGGGTTTTTAATTTCATCATTGAGTCAAGCCACTAGGAATGAAGACATAGCTATTGAGTTATTACGATTTTGACTAATAATCCATATCCTATGATCTATCTAGAGATTAATTGATGAAATGATTGGACTTGTACGGTATTCTTAATTGGAAAGGTTTGTTCTTTCAGGTATATCTGGGTCTTCATGGCTCATTACTAGATGCCACCCATAATTTGTGGGTTTTTGAAATTAATGGGTTAATTCCAAGAGGATTGATTATTAAAATTAATCAAAATAATTAATTATTCAAATAAATCAAAAGAGTTGTTGAGTAACTACTAGTTTATGGGTGAATATAAGGGATCACACACTAACTTGGGCAAATCCATCTATTCCTTAAGAAATAATTCAATGGTTGAATTAAATTAATTAATAAAATAATTAATAGAAACTTAATTAATTCAAGTGTTGAATTAATTAAATTAATTAATTAGATTAATTAATTAACCTAATTAGATTTAGTAGCCCAAATTGAAATACATAATTAATCGATTAGATCAATTAAATATAATGGGCCTATTTAAGTCATGGGAATGAATTATTTAAATAATTTGATCAATTAAATTAGACCTAATTAAATTATTGAGTCTAGATCCATTATGTATGAGATTGACAGAGATCATGGCACATTAAGAATTGGATTAGGAGTCTAAATTCTATTAGAATTAGGGTTCGGTCTTTATATGCGATATGAAGACTTACCATGTTGAGATATGATAAGTACATATTTGGTATATTTTTGTATCAAATCATTTATACTTTTTTGATTTATTCTTGTTAATATTATTATTTTATTAATGTTTTGTGTTAGGGAATCAATGAATATAAAAAGATCAAAAGAAACATGTTTCTAGACTTGTGCAGTTTTTGTATTTTGAGCATAACTTCATGATCAAAAACCCTATGGACCTGAATCTTGCTTCATTTGAAAGCCAATGGATATAACTACAACTTTCTATTGTAAGTTCAGCCCAATTCAGTTTTGAGTATAGTAGAAAGTTCGTCCAAATGGTTGCACAAAATGGATCACCAAAATTCGGATTAGAGTTGAGCCCAATATTGACCTATTTGACCAATTAGGTTATATTACTTAAGACCAAATTTATTTTGGGTTAACATTTGGATATGTTATACCAAATAGATAAATAAACAAGTTTTCTAAAGATAAGATGGTTAGAAAATATGTCAAAATGATAAAATCATAGGCTGTAAGGTCTTGCTGCTGTTAAAGGATGGCTCTTGAACATGATTTGTAATTTGACCATATTTCCCTCATCCAATTGTCAAATTTGACAGATGATATATGAAAATATATCAGAACCAAAAGATCTACAACTTTTGTTCTTTACTCATCATTAAAATCTAGCTGTATCTAACCTAAAAATGTAATTCAATCCAGTAGGTGAGAATTTTGAGGATTTGGTGTAACAACTTACCAACTCTTGGCAACTAGCATACCACTTGATTAACTCCTCCATTATTTGTTTGGCCTCTAGCATACTCCAAGTACTATAAATAGGCCATATATTAAGCTTGTAAGAGAGGAGGGGTAGAGGGTTTCTTTAGGTTAAGTTTTTCTAATATGTATGTTTTCTAGTAGTAATATAAATGCATTCTATAGTTTCTCTTCTATTTTTAGTCTTTCCTATTTTTATTATGTCTTTCTAAATTTTATTTTGTTGAGAAAAAAGAGTGAACTTCTTGATGGAGAAATAGGAATGGTTATAAGGGTAGAAAATGTTTAACTACATTGTATTATTATTTTGAGTTTTGATTTAAATTCTACTTATTTTGTGGTGATTCTTGATTTATGTATCTCCAATGACACAACAAATACTTGGGTTCATTTAGCTTATTGTACGATTTTAACACAACAAAAATATAAACATACATTACATCACATATAATTAAAATGAATCCCGGAACCCTTTCACGATTACTCAGTTATGCGTTTTCTGATAGTTAAAATAAGAAAGTTTCAGAAACTCTTACATTGATTTGCACTTCGGTTGATGTAGGGATTGAAACGATTCAAATCGTTATCCGTGAATGAAAAAATCTCCATGTTCTTTAATTCAAAACCCCTTTGATTGAAATCTGATTCGCTTCTAGGATCCCAAATGTTATTTCTCTAACGGTATCCACACCTCGGATGCCCACTCGCAACCGAATTCTATGCTAGTAGTTTTCGATTCGATAATTCTATCCTAGAACAATTTTGTTTGGAACAAGAACACACTAACAATTACTGTTTTAGGTGTTTAATTTAATTTTTAATTTAACAATTAAATCAAGAATTAAACTAGATAAAGGGTTGGTGAATTTTTGGAGATTGAAAGGAAATGATGGACGAATTTTTGGGGATGAAAGAAAACTATTTTTCTTCACAAAAATCTGCAATTAAAATTTCCATAAAAATATCCAAGAAGATTGTCAATCAAGACTATCACAAGTTCTTTCTATATAGGACTCTTCTTCCTTTCTTATCTCCAACTCTTTTGCTAAGTTTCCTTATCCCATAAGGACTTTCCTTTTTCCTTATTATATCATAGAAATTGAATTCTCAATTCAACTTCCTCTAGGAATTGGATTCCTAATCCAATTTCCTAATGGGCTTCCTACAAGCCCAAACCTAATGGGCCTAGGTCTAAGTAATCAATTAGGCCCTACTTTAATTGATCTAATTAATTAAATTAATTTATTTAATTAATTAGGCACATCTTACTTAATTGATCCAATCAATTAATTAAATGTTCCAATTGGGCTTCCTAATCCAATTAAATCCAATCAATTAATCTAATTAATTAATTGAATTAATTCCACACTTGAATTAATTTAACCCCATTAATTAATCTCATTAATTAATTTAATCCAACACTTGGATTAATTTCTAGGCTAGAAATGGACTTGTCCAAGTTTTGTATGTGACCCCTTAGGTTCACTTTAAACTAGCCGTGGGCTCACAACTCTTGTGACTTAGTTGAATAATTAATTATTCTGATTAATTAATCCAATTAATTAATTCTCTTGAAATTAAATCATTAATTCCAAGAACCCACAAGACATGGGAAGCATCTAGCAATGCATCATGACTCCTAGTTTAAGGTGAATGTGCAAACCTATTTCAATTATGAATACCATGCAAGTACGGTCCTTCCGTCATCTAATCTCCCAATTGAGCCTAGGGCATGGATATTGAGTCGAAACGCTATTAACTCAATAACTATGTTTCCATTCCTAGTAGCTTGACTCGATGATGAATAATTAGAAAACCCAACGTCTAATTTTCATCCAACCTTAGCCAAGGATTTTAGAGTCAAGTACAGTGGAACACATAGGAGATTCACCTATTCATCTAGATAGGTGACGGATTCTTTATTGGCCACTCATTAATCTCCATACATGAAGATGTTACACCCAATATAAACCCCTTGTGATTGTCATGCAATCGAGAAATACATCAAAGTACAACATGTCTGCACAAGGTTACCATGGTGCCTCAAGTCCAATGACTAATTCTTGCACTATCGTAACGAGAAAATTCTCATTCGAAAATAGAATATTTCCAATTAGGAATTTTCAGGTGGGGTTGTTTAGTGTACTTGTTCCCAACAAGCACCCGTATACATGCATTAGTGTCTCCACACCAATACCTATGGAACGAGGCATCCTCCTTTTGAGCCTGCATCGTATGCGCAAGTTTCAACGGGATCAATGGTGTCCAATCTCATTAATCTTTAATTTGGAATATTTTAAGATCACAGCCTTAGAGGCATATTCCACGATCACCATCATATGCGCAACCATGCCCCATAGCTATGTGTGATTTAAGGACTTTATCTAATTCTTATGATGAATTTAAGATAAAGATTGTCATTTAAATGATATTAATATAAATAAAAATAATTCGCAAGAGTATAAGAATAGCCAGAATAATTAGCACGTCGGGCACTACTCTAACAATCTCCCACTTGCCCTAGAGACAATTGCCCTCGTATTAAAGCCCATCTTCTGAAGATGTCCTTCAAATACTTATCTAAAGGGTTAAAACAGTGGGTCTGCTATATTTTCTGTCGAGGCAAATCTTTTCATGCTGATGTTGCCTCTACCAATGATTTTCACAACCAGGGTATCGCTAATCTATTTCTGCTTAGATCCTTTGATGAGACCTTGGCTTCTTTGCTTGTGCAATAGCCCCCATTATTATCGCAGTACTCCAGTACTCAATCAATAATGGTTGGAACTATATCTAACATTTAGATTAAGTTCCTTATCTAAACAATCCATTTTTGCAGCATCGTATGCCAAGATGTATTCAATCACGGTGGTAGAATCCTTGGTTGTTACAAGCTTGGAACTCTTTCCAACTAACCGTCCCACCATTTAGGATGAACACGAATTTAGACATAGACTTCAAGTCATCTACTTTAGACTAAAAACTAGATGAAGCATCTAAGTTTCAATTCTCCATAACCGAACTTCAAAAAGAAATCCTTAGTGCTTCATAAGTACTAAAGGTCGTCTTTACGGCTTCTAATGCTTTTCGCATCAAATTGATTGATATTTTGCTTGTAACACTTAGAAAATTTTTAATATCAAATCATGTACATAGATTTGCATATTTTATGCTTTTTTTCATTGATGCATAAAACATATGAGTCATTATTTCTCTTTCATTCAAAAGTCTTTGGGGACAAGGACTTCGAAAGAAAAATCCCATGACTCATAAACAAGAATCTCTCCTAGGATTCTTCCATGCTAAACCCTTTTAGCATCTAATCTATGTACTTGGATTTAGGATAGTCCAAGCATCCTTTCAGATCTATCTCCATAAATCTCAATCCCCAATCCCTAGGATGCTTATCCCAAATCTCTCTTGGAGAACTTTGTAGATGACAAGTCTCAGTTGACTGCAACATTTCTACATCATCTCTATGAGTAAAATGTCATCAACATAAAACACAACAATCATCACCATACTCCCACTAACCCTCTTGTACACATATGGCTCATTTGCATTCCTAAGAAAATCAAACCATTTGATTGCTTTAGAGAATCGAATGTTCCACATTTGGAAAATTTATTTTGAGTTTTTAACAGATCTCTAAAGCTCGCAAACTTTTTGCTTGCGTTTGTTTGATATGAAGAGCTCGAACCGCTTAACTTATATCCATTTCTCAGTACCCCTATTGAGAAAGACGGTCTTCATATCCCTTTGCCATATCTAGTAGTCGTACTACGTAGATATAACTAGCATACTCTGAATGGGCTTTAGCATCGCGTCTGGTAAAAGGTATCCTCAATAGTCAACACCTTGACTATGAGCGTAATACTTTGCTACCAGTCGTGCCTTTATAGGTCACCACCTTTCCATGTTCTTCAATTTATATTTGCAGACCCATTTGTAGCTAATGGGAACTATTCCCACTAATGGGTCCACCTAGGTCAAACCTTGTTGGAGTACATAAAGTCCATTTTGGATTGCATGGTATTTTGTCAATTTCCGAATTGATGTCATACATCATTACTCCTTAGTTAGATCAATATTTAAAAAGGAGATCCTCCTTGCTGCTCTCTAGCAAGATACTCTTATCGTATAAGTAGCCCCAAGATCCTTTCAGATCTCATTAGAGGTTGTGTACAAGAAGTTTTAGTAATTTGTTCATACACCATTGCCACTTGTGAGACAAACTGTGGTCTTGAACTGTTTCAAGTTCTATGATCTAGCAATTTCTATCTAATAGAAATTCATTCTTCTCAAGAAGGTAGTGTCCCTAGAAAACAAACTTTTTGTTCTTAGGAACCATAGAAATTGTATTCTTTAGATTCATTTAGATACCCCACAAATTTGCATAAGCTGGATTCACATCCATCATATCTCCACTTACTGCTTTAAAGAAGCAGGCCCATTTATACCCTTAGGTATATATACGAGGGGTCTTTTATCACATCATATCACATATGAGTTTTTGAGCACCGATTTAGATGATATTCCTTACTTGATAAGAATATCATTGATTCTAGGTGAATTCCCAGAATGAAGGAGAAAATAAGTGAAACTCAACTTAGATTCACATAAAGTGAGAATCTAATTCTCCATTTGATAATCAAGAACTTACCGCCTTAGTATTCTCTTTATCGATCACATCGATTGATTTAATACTTTGGCCGATTTAATTCTCTACTTCATGTATAAATTCTTTGAACCCTTCAAAGGATCTTAGAATAATGAAGTAAGAATAGTTCACTTGTACACTAACACTTAGTGGACTGCTTACATCCCTTTGGATGACATCTAAAGACGTGATTGCTCCATTTGTCCCACAAATGGTAATTTGATCATATTTTCCTAAAGATAAGATTTACAAGTTAGCACCTTATGCAAGTCCAAAAGGTGAAGCAAATGTACCATCTTTTGAACTCTTTCTTTAGAGATATGACCTAATCTATATAACCATAAGTATGCACTTTTGATTATCTAATTCTTATATTACTTTGTTGATTATGTAGCATGGAATGTGGATTGTATAGTTCATTTGTCAATGTATCAAAGACAATTAACTAATACTATCATAATTTCATCCAGAGTTAAGTGGATCATTCCTATAGCCAATAAAGCAACACTTACTTTATTCTCAAGCTTAAGGATCGTCTTTTATCTTAGTCTCCATTTTTCTTGTCATCCACTGCAAACCCTTGCAAAGATGGATCATATCCGATATCCAATATCCAAGAAAAAATTATCAACCTTAATGGTTGATATCAACAATGTATAAACTTGAATTAGAACCCCTTCTAATTCAACTAAGCAAGTCAATACTTGTGTTTCCTCTTTCTATGCCCTAAATATCCACAATGGTGACAAACATCTATATTGAGCTGGTAAGTTTGTTTGTTTGTCTAGATTATCCTATGTGAATTACTAACAATAACCATTATCATATGCGAGACAGAAATTTAAGCATTCATTCAATTAATATCCATTTATGATATAGTCTTTAATCATAAATGTCTCCACTATTTTATTCAAATCCCATCACCCTCTTAGATGGAAATTCGGGAAATCTAATTTCTTAGTGGGCTTGAGGTCCAACTAGCCTTGCCATACTCCAATTTTATGAGTCCATACAACAAAACTAAAAGGTAGCTAACAACATTAGCAATTGCATCCCCATGCAACCCTCAAGCTATTTTGCCTCACCTCTTCCTATACACCCTAATTTTATGAGTCCATATGGTACTAAGTGTCAAACATTACCCATCAAACATCCATGTAGATGGAGCATCTAAACGTCCCACGACTCATGGCCAACAATAAAGACGAGTCCACCCCATGGGCATCTCAATGCTTAGTAGTGGTCATAGCTTGCCTACACTTAGCACATCCACGACTCATGGCCAACGGACTAAATGTGGTAGCGTATCGACATGCCACTACTTTTGATGGAAGGCATGGACGATTGGGTCCTACCCAATATTGCCCATTTACGCTTGATATCGAACTAATAAAGGTTCTCAACTTGAAACATTTTCAAGTGAGGGTCATAATAGATTTATTATACAAGGTCTCATCGTTTTCTTTTCTTGTTTATTTAATGTTCACTATCCAAACGATGACAAGCATACATCATAAGGAAGCATTAAATAAACACAACATGTATCACATACATCCTAAAATAAATAGATGATCATGAGCCTTTAATCCTATGTGATCCACTGAGCCAAAGTGGATCTAGGTCAATCTAAGGGTGATAATTAAAATGCAAATAGACCTATCTATTACATAAATATATCTCATACATTCATGGGCCTTGTTTCCTTGCTTTTCCTCAATCTTCATTCAATCTTCTTGTAATGTCCGCCAAATTACAAAAAGATTAACCTCACCGCCTAATTCTACTCTATTACATTTGCTAAAACTACAAGAAACCTTGGAACAATTCCAAGGGGAGATACATAGGAGGGAGATAGAAGTATATCAAGAATAAAATAGAGAAAGGTGAGACTCATAGGCCTCATTTTAATTAAAACCAAAAAATAACCAATTATGCATAAAATTAAACCAATCACATTGGCTAGGCTCCATGATCATCAACTAGCATGCTTAACATAAATCATCACATGATAATGAAAACATATAAATTTATCGATTATGTTATGTGCAATTTCTTTCAAATTTGGGATTTTTTTGAAAAATGATTTTCAAAAATTAAAATTAACATTTAATTTTAAAATAAAAAATCATAAACTTCACGTAACAATTACGTAACGAGGCGGGATGGACAATAGTTCAACAAGGCTGCTGCCTGTCGAGTGGATGGCAGACCACCGTCGGGCGACTGACGCCCACCCGTCGGGTAGCTGGGCACCCGCACGTCGGGTGCCGACTGGCGACCCGTCGCCCGCACGTCGGGTGCTGGCTGCCCACCCGACGTCACACGTCGGGTGGCTGGGCGCCCGCACTCGGGTGGCCGGCAGCCCACCCGACGTCACACGTTCGGGTGGCGGGGCGCCCGACTTCGGTGGCCTGCAGCACCCGACATCACACATCGGGTCGGGTGCCAGCGGGCGACCCGACGCCCGATGTCGGGTGGCCGGCAGCCCACCCGACATCACACGTGGGTGCCTGGGCGCCCGCGCGCCGGGGACTGGCAGCCCATCCGACGTCACACGTCGGGTGGTCGGCACCCCAATTTTTTTTTTAATGTCCAAGAATTCAAAATTTTCACAAAATCTTGATTTCATAGTTTCTTGATCTCATCAAGAAATTTTGAAAACATGATAAAAACTATTTTCTTGATCAAGAAATCAACTTATTTGATTTTATTTTTTTTATTTATTCTTGCCACGTTTCAAGAAATTCAAGATTTCACAAAATCTTGAATTCTTGAAAATCAAGAAATCCAATTTCTTAACTAGTCTCAATTCTTAAAATATTTTAACATTAAAAATGATTAATAATATTAATCCCAAATAAAGAAATTAATTGATTCAAAACCAATCACACATATAAATATTTAATCTATCACATATATTAAATAAACATAATCAAAAAGTATCAGAACACACGAACCTTGACTTTGATACTACTGTTGGGTTCGCGCGATCCCAGAAAACGTATACGCAGCGGAATTTAAAATTTTTCAAACAATAAATATACATTAAATCATATGTAATTAAAACGAATTCCAGAACCCTTTCGCGATTACTCAGTTGTGCGTTTTCTGATAGTTAAAATAAGAAAGTTTCAGAAACTCTTACATTGATTTACACTCCGGCTGATGTAGGGATTGAAACGATTCAAATCGTTATCCCTGCATGAAAGTATCTCCATGTTCTTCAATTCAAAACCCCTTTGATTGAAATCTGATTCACTTCTAGAATCCCAAATGTTATCCCTCTAACGGTATCCACACCTTGGATGCCCACTCGCAACCGAATCCTATGCTAGTAGTTTTCGATTCGATAATTCTATCATAGAACGATTTTGTTTGGAACAAGAACACACTAACAATTAGTATTTTAGGTGTTTAATTTAATTCTTAATTTAACAATTAAATCAAGAATTAAACTAGATAAAAAAGGTTGGTGAACTTTTGGAGATTGAAAGGAAAGGATGGACGAATTTTTGGGGATGAAAGAAAACTATTTTTCTTCACAAAACTCTTTAATTAAAATTTTCATAAAAATATCCAAGAAGATTGTCAATCAAGACTATCACAAGTTCTTTTTATATAGGTCTCTTCTTCCTTTCTTATCTCCAACTCTTTTGGTAAGTTTCACTATCCCATAAGGACTTTCCTTTTTCCTTATTATATCATAGAAATTGAATTCTCAATTCAACTTCCTCTAGGAATTGGATTCCTAATCCAATTTTCTAATGGGCTTCCTACAAGCCCACACCTAATGGGCCTAGTCTAAGTAATCTATTAGACTCTACTTTAATTGATCCAATCAATTAAATTAATTTATTTAATTAATTAGGTCCATCTTACTTAATTGATCCAATCAATTAATTAAATATTTCAATTGGGCTTCCTAATCCAATTAAATCCAATCAATTAATCTAATTAATTAATTAAATTAATTCCACACTTGAATTAATTTAACCCCATTAATTAATCACATTAATTAATTTAATACAACACTTGGATTAATTTCTAGACTAGAAATGGACTTGTCCAAGTTTTGTTTGTGACCCCTTAGGTTCACTTTAAACTAGCCGTGGGCTCACAACTCTTGTGACTTAGTTGAACAATAATTATTCTGATTAATTAATCCAATTAATTAATTTTCTTGAAATTACTCATTAATTCCAAGAACCCACAATACATGGGAAGCATCTAGCAATGGCATCATGACTCCTAGTCTAAGGTGAATGTGCAAACCTATTTCAATTACAAATACCATGCAAGTACAGTTCTTTCCGTCATCTAATCTCCAATTGAGCCTAGGACATGGATATTGAGTCGAAACCCTATTAACTCAATTAACTATGTTTCCATTCCTAGTAGGTTGATTCGATGATGAATAATTAGAAAACCCCACGTCTAATTTTCATCCAACCTTGGCCAAGAATTTTAGAGTCAAGTACAGTGGAACACATAGGAGATTCACCTATTCATCTAGATAGGTGACGAATTCTTTGTTGGCCAATCATTAATCTCCATACATGAAGATGTTACACCCAATATTAAATCTCTTGTGATTATCATGCAATCGGGAAATACATCAAAGTACAACATGTCATGTACAAGGTTACCATAGTGCCTCAAGTCCAATGACTAATTCTTGCACTATCATAACGAGAAAATTCTCATTCGACAATAGAATATTTCCAATTGGGAATTTTCAAGTAGAGTGTACTTGTTCCCAACAAGCACCCGCATACATGCACTAGTGTCTCCACACCAATACCTATGGAACGAGGCATCCTTCTTTTGAGCCTGCATCGTATGCGCAAGTTTCAACGGGATCAATGATGTCCCATCTCATTAATCCTTAACTTGGAACGTTTTACGATCACAGCCTTAGAGGATATTCCACGATCACCCATTATTGCGTAACCATGCCCATAGCTATGTGTGATCTAAGGACTTTATTCTAATTCTTATGATGATTTAAAATAAAGATTGTCATTTAAATGATATTAATATTAATAAGAATGATTCGCAAGAATATAAGAACGGCCAGAATAATTGGCACGCCGGACACTACTCTAACATGAACCATACTATCAATACAATCACAGATATGGGAGACCTCATAGAGGATTACAAATCACTCAACATGCATCATTGTCAATATCAATCACTTGCATATTAGTTAATATTCACTCGCTTGCAACATTCACTGTCAATTACTCACCTACACATCATAATCAACATTACTCATAATGCGAGATATAATCACTACTCAACTATGATACCCGAGCCTCTTACTACTCACATGGCCAAATATGATTCATGCATTACATGTTAATTTTATATGCTATTTGCATTTCTATTGACATTGCATAATTTATTTCATTTTATACGACATTCTTGAATATTAAACTTAATTCTGAAGCTCTTGCACGGTATTAGTTATTGAATTTCTTAATCTAAGTAGTTGATTTTATATTGAAATAAGAAGAAAATGAGGTGGATCAATATTAGATATAGATGGGATATATAGGTTATAATTTTGGAAGTGCTTAAAAGTGTTACTAGTAACCTATACGGTTTAATTTGATTTGATCAAGTTATTTCAAAAGTATATATTTGTAAATTAGCATACTTGGGATATTGGACATGATATAATATGATTTAAGTGTCATATTACAAGGCCCATATGTGCATATGATTTTAGAAATGCAAACTAGATAATTCTTTAAGAATCGGATGCGAATCGGTTTGGAGATCGAATGAACGGACATAGGAATTACTATGGGAATGAATGGTGATTAAGATAGGTTGCAACCAAATAAAAATAGGTGAGACACACAAGATTAGGGCTGCAAGATAAGGGAGAAAATCAGATTTTCCATTTACTTGCCACCTCATGCTTTCTTATTAAGCTTAAGCTAACATCTCAAGCTAACACCTCAAACCCTTCACCCTTAAGCAACGACCAGACCCTCATTTCAGCCATTTTCATCTTCCAAACACACACCTTAAGGTCTCCAAGTGATCCAAATTGATTCCAAGTTGAAATAAAAGCAAGAAAAGCAAAGGAGAAGTGATTACCATCAAGTTAACCTCAAAATCTGCATAGGTAACACTTATCTACGGTTTTGCCTTTGGTTTTCAGATTATTATGAATGGTTTTATTGTTTATTAAGCTTTAAATATCTCTTATAAAAGTGTTAGGAAGTTTTTAGTTAGACTTTGGTGCACAAAGAAAGGGTTTTTGATGACAAACACTTAATAGGAAATACTTGTGGCAGAAACTGTCATCTTACTGTTTCTTGTGTTTTAGGCTTCAAAAGTGTATGGTATGTTGAATAAAACCTATAATTATTACCATTTACATGACCATATATGAGTTAAGAGTATTGGAATGAAGTTTTATCAGTTGGAAATTGAAATAGAGAATGATATTGGAGAAACACTCAAACTGCCAAAATAGCAAAATCTGTTTTGGTGTGCTGTGAAGGAAACTGAATTAAGGAGCTAAATCCATTATTTTTGGTAATATTATGACCTGGTTGTCTCCTTATATATGTTATCTAAGTATGGTGAAAATTTTGGAGTGATTGAATATACTTAATGGTGCCAAAACCATTAATGTCATGAAGTGTGCAAAACTGTCACGGTAGGAAACAATCTGTTTCAGTATGTCGTGAAGAGAGCTGAACTTGGGAAGCTATATCCGTGATTTTTAGCAATTCTATGATATGGTTACATTTATATACATGTTATCTAAGTGTGGTAAAAATTTTGGAGTGATTGGATATGCTTAGGGATGTTAAAATTATCATGCAACTAAACTTGACAGCAAGAAAATATGAAAATGTGAATCTGCCACATTTGATCACTTAGCATGTTTCAACCTAGACATGTTGCTATTGAGTGTTAACAATTAGGTACATGCTATTAGAGTTATAATACTTCAATTACATGATGTTTGCATGTATTTAAGATGAGAAATTGAGGTATTTGAGGGGCTATATTGGGTTCTAGTTTGTGAAAGCTTGATTGTTAGCTTATAGCTTGGTGTTTAAGGTCTAGTATGAGATTTTGTGCTTTCAACTTGCCAAATTGGAATGGTGCTTGATGTTGGGTAATATTACAGGCTATTTTACATCTAAGGTTGGAGAGGAATACTAAACAAATTTAGACTAAGCCACCAACCAAGTGAAAGGTAAGTAAAGATTCATTTGCAACCACAATGCATAGACATAGTAGATGTGTGAATTATATGTAATATCATAAATCATATGTGCATAGTAGAGGGCTCTCCATTGAGCATACATACATGGGCATTGTCATTAGCACGTGCATGCATCATATACGAGCATTGTGATAAATCTTGCATTGCACGGCATGATTCAGAGAAAGAAAAATGTTTTGCTGACCACTACTAGTGCACCGAAGCATGCATGGATTTGCATGGTTTTATGCATGGATTTGCAGGTTCGCGTGCATGGATTTGCATGCGTATGAGTATGCATGGATTTGCATGCTTATATGATTATTGGCCATTGGATTATGGCGGTGTACAGAGCTCTTTTCCGGTGCATGGGATAGTAGCGTTGGTCAGGGGCCAAGAAAGAAATGATTTTGAGAGAAATATTTTGATGCATAAAATTGCATTGTGAGCATAGCATTTTGAGTTGCATGACTTGATATTGTGGATTATTCTTTGACATGCATAATCTTTACTTGCTGAGCGTTAGCTCATATAGTTTATGCATTGTAGGTGAGTACGACGATACCTGAAGCATCTTTTATTGGCGGCGGCTGGTTGGAGCTCCTGCAGGTGTCTGAGAGAGTGTGTACATGGATGACGACCTGTTGGGCTATTTTGTTGGCTTGTTATATTTTGAGTCTGTTGTATTATATTTTTAGACTGGTACTATATTTCGCTTTTAAAACTTTACTGTAAATAAGTATGTAAATATTGGGTCGTTGTGGGTGTTGTGCTTTTATATAAATACCGATCCTGCTATATACATGACATGTGTTATAAAGTATTTTAAATAGGGTTGTGCATGTAAGAAGTGATTTATCTTTTCTTAAAGTGTTAAAAAAAAAATATTCCATGCATGCACACAGGTTCTATCATGTCAAATTATAATATATATCTAGTTGTGTAGTAATGGGGTGTTACAGAGTGGTATCAGAGCCCAGGTCTTGATTCTGTAGACTGTCCATGTACATGATCTTAGAACTTGCGGAGCGCAGCCACGCCAGTAAATTTTACATTATCATATATTGCATTACATATTCCATGAATTATATTGGCCATATGTTGTCAAACTTGTGTAAAATAGCACTGCAAATTGGTGAGAACTCGTGGTGAGAGCAGTGGTGGTGCCAGAGCACAGAGAAATGAGACACCCATCCTGGTTAATGATCGAGATACCATGATTAACCGATTAACAGAGTTAATTGAACGACAGTCCGAACAAATTCAGCAACTGATTCGACAAAGAGATAATGGTGAACAACCGCGGGTGAGGTAAACCAACAGCGGGTAGACTATATATATATGGTGGGAGAACGATTTAGGAGGCTGGATCCCCCAACATTTGAGGATGCGATTGATCCTACCACTGTAGAGGACTGGTTGAGGACCCTGGAAAACATGTTCCAGTATAGCAGGTGCCAGTAGAGGAGAGGGTAATGTGTGCCACTTTCATGCTTCGCGGTAGTGCAGGCCATTGGTGGGACATGATCAGCAGCATAGAGGACATTACTACCATGAGTTGGACAGATTCAAGGAGTTATTTCGAAATAAATATTTCACGCCCCAGTTCGCATGATGAAGATGAATGAGTTTATACAACTGCGACAAGGAGCAATGACTATTGGGGAATATATTCGTAAATTTGAACAACTGTCCAGGTTCGCTACGCACATGGTCAGCACTGAAGCACTTAAAGTAGAGAGATTTCTGGAGGGTTTGAGGCCAGAATTATATCGGGATGTGAATATGGCGGGTACTCAAGGAGTGACATTTTCACAGGTAGCTGAGAGGGCACTAGTAGCCGAACAGGCTGAATTGAGAATCGCTCGTGCATAAGAGGCTCGACAGCAATTCAGACAGCAGGGACAGAGATAAACTGTGGGGCAAAAGAGGCCAGTCCAAATGCAGAGGCCGATCCAAATACAGAAGCCAGAATTTAAATTTCAAGGAGAACAAGCCAACAACAAGAAGGTCAAAATAAGAGGCCACGGGTCGAACAAGGAAAAGCACATCGATGCCAGAAGCTGTATGTCAGAAATGTGGTAATCGACATACTGGAGGCTGTTATATAGATACCAGGACGTGTTTTCGATGTGGAATACCGGGACATATTGCTAAATTTTGCCCAGGTAAACAGAATCAGACCAGCCAAAAGAATGTACCAGCCAAGGTGTTCACCATGACCAGGGCGAATGCAGAAGCAAATCCATCGGTGGTAACAGGTACACTTTATATTTCTAGTGTTCCAATACTTGTATTATTTGATTCTGGAGCTACGCATTCATTTGCATCCACTGAGTACGTGAAGAGGCTGGGTAGAATACCAGATGTAGCAGAAATCAGTTATAGTGTAACAATTCCCTCTAGAGATGCTAGACAAACTGATCGGATTTTGAGAGCTTGTGCTATACTTGTTGAAGGTAGAGAATTACATGCTGATTTGATTGTACTGGATATGAATGATTACGATGTTATTTTGGGCATGGATTGGTTGTCAAAGTATGGGGCTACTATCAACTGTAAGGAAAAGACGGTGACATTTCAACTTTCTGGGAAAGAGTCTTTCACATTTGCCAGCATTGTGTGAATTCCCTATGATTTCAACAGTGAAGGCACACCGATTACTCGATGATGGTTGCGAAGGGTACTTGGTGAGTGTCATGAACATTGAGGAACAACACCCACCAACTCTGAGTGAAATACCAATTGTACGGGAATATACTGAAGTATTTCCAGATGATCTTCCGGGACTGCCACCAGATCGTGAAATAGAGTTTGTTATTGACATACAACCAGGAACGCCTCCAATTTCTAAAACTCCTTACAGAATGGCTCCCTTGGAGTTGAAAGAATTGAAAGTAGCACCAATGAAAGGCATCATGCAATTGGAAAGAAAAGAAAATTGAGTCCTAGTACATGGCCTATCTCTGTGATTGAAAGAATTTGGTGATGTTGCTTACAGACTGGATCTGCCAATGTCTATGTCCCAAATACACAATGTATTTCATGTGTCTATGCTAAGGAAATATATTGCTAATCCCTCTCACATCTGAAGAATGAACTAGTAGAATTAAAGGCAGATTTGAGCTATGAAGAAAAACCTGTACAGATTTTGTACGAGAAGTGAAGCAGCTGAGAAATAAACAGATTCCATTGGTTAAAGTGTTATGGAGAAATCAATTGATAGAAGAGGCCACTTGGGAAAGGGAGGATGAAATGAGAACTAAGTATCCGGAACTTTTTCGATAAGTGAAATTTCGGGGACGAAATTTTTATAAGGAGGGGAGGATGTGATACCGAGCCTCTTACTACTCACATGGCCAAATATGATTCATGCATTACATGTTAATTTTATATGCTATTTGCATTTCTATTGACATTGCATAATTTATTTCATTTTATACGATATTCTTGAATATTAAACTTAATTCTGAAGCTCTTGCACGGTATTAGTTATTGAATTTCTTAATCTAAGTAGTTAATTTTATATTGAAATAAGAAAAAAATGAGGTGGATCAATATTAGATATAGATGGAATATATAGGTTATAATTTTGGAAAGTGCTAAAAGTGTTACTAGTAACCTTATACGGTTTAATTTGATTTGATCAAGTTATTTCAAAAGTATATATTTGTAAATTAGCATACTTGGGATATTGGACATGATATAATATGATTTAAGTGTCATATTACAATGCCCATATGTGCATATGATTTTAGAAATGCAAACTATATAATTCTTTAAGAATCGGATGCGAATCGGTTTGGAGATCGAATAAACGAACATAGGAATTACCTATGGGAATGAATGGTGATTAAGATAGGTTGAAACCAAATAAAAATAGGTGAGACACACAAGATTAGGGTTGCAAGATAAGGAGAAAATCAGATTTGCCATTTACTTGCCACCTCATGCTTTCTTATTAAGCTTAAGCTAACATCTCAAGCTAACACCTCAAACCCTTCACACTTAAGCAACAACCAGACCCTCATTTCAGCATTTTCATCTTTCAAACACACACCTTAAGGTCTCCAAGTGATCCAAATTGATTTCAAGTTGAAATAAAAGCAAGAAAAGCAAAGGAGAAGTGATTACCATCAAGTTAACCTCAAAATCTGCATAGGTAATACTTATCTATGGTTTTGCCTTTGGTTTTCAGATTATTATGAATAGTTTTATTGTTTATTAAACTTTCAATATCTCTTATAAAGGTGTTAGGAAGTTTTTAGTTAGACTTTGGTGCACAAAGAAAAGGTTTTTGATGACAAACACTTAATAGGAAATACTTGTGGCAGAAACTGTCATCTTACTGTTTTCTTGTGTTTTAGGCTTCAAAGGTATATGGTATGTTGAATAAAACCTATAATTATTACCATTTACATGACCATATATGAGTTAAGAGTATTGGAATGAAGTTTTATCAGTTGGAAATTGAAATAGAGAATGATATTGGAGAAACACTCAAACTGCCAAAATAGCAAAATCTGTTTTGGTGTGCTGTGAAGGAAACTGAATTAAGGGAGCTAAATCCATTATTTTTGGTAATATTATGACCTATTTATCTCCTTATATATGTTATCTAATTATGGTGAAAATGTTGGAGTGATTGAATATACTTAATGGTGCCAAAACCATTAATGTCATGAAGTGTGCAAAACTATCACGGTAGGAAACAATCTATTTCAGTATGTTCTGAAGAGAGCTGAACTTGGGAAGCTATATCCGTGATTTTTAGCAATTCTATGATATGGTTACATTTATATATATGTTATCTAAATGTGGTAAAAATTTGAGAGTGATTGGATATGCTTAGGGATGTTAAAATTATCATGCAACTAAACTTGACAGCAAGAAAATATGAAAATGTGAATTTGCCACATTTGATCACTTAACATGTTTCAACCTTGATATGTTGCTATTGAGTGTTAACAATTAGGTACATGTTATTAAAGTTATAATACTTCAATTACATGATGTTTTCATGCATTTAAGATGAGAAATTGAGGTATTTGAGGGGCTATATTGGGTTCTAGGTTGTGAAAGTTTGATTGTTAGTTTATAGCTTGGTGTTTAAGGTCTAGTATGAGATTTTGTGCTTTCAACTTGCCAAATTGGGAATGGTGCTCGATGTTGGGTAATATTACAGGCTATTTTACATTTAAGGTTGGAGAGGAATACTAAACAAATTTAGACTAAGCCACCAACCAAGTGAAAAGTAAGTAAAGATTCATTTGCAACCACAATGCATAGACATAGTAGATGTGTGAATTATATGTAATATCATAAATCATATGTGCATAGTAGAGGGCTCTCCATTGAGCATACATACATGGGCATTATCATTGGCACGTGCATGCATCATATACGAGCATTGTGATAAATCTTGCATTGCACGGCATGATTTAGAAGAAGAAAAATGTTTTGCTGATCACTACTAGTGCACCGAAGCATGCATGGATTTGCATGGTTTTATGCATGGATTTGCAGGTTCGCGTGCATGGATTTGCATGCATATGAGTATGCATGGATTTGCATGCTTATATGATTATTGGTCATTGGGTTATGGCGGTGTACAGAGCTCTTTTCCGGTGTATGAGATAGTAGCGTTGGTCAGGGGCCCAAGAAAGAAATGATTTTGAGAGAAATATTTTGATGCATAAAATTGCATTGTGAGCATAGCATTTTGAGTTGCATGACTTGATATTGTGGATTATTCTTTGACATGCATAATATTTACTTGTTGAGTGTTAGCTCATATAGTTTATACATTGTAGGTGAGTACGACGATACCTGAAGCATCTTTTATTGGCTGGGCGGCGGCTGGAGCTCCAGCGGGTGTCTGAGAGAGTGTGTACATGGATGACGACCTGTTGGGCTATTTTGTTGGCTTGTTATATTTTGAGTCTGTTGTATTATATTTTTAGACTGGTACTATATTTCGCTTTTAAAATTTTACTGTAAATAAGTATGTAAATATTGGGTCGTTGTGGGTATTGTGCTTTTATATAAATACCGATCCTGCTATATACATGACATGTGTTATAAAGTATTTTAAATAGGGTTGTGCATGTAAGAAGTGATTTATCTTTTTTTAAAGTGTTAAAAAAATAATAATAATATTCCATGCATGCACACAGGTTCTATCATGTCAAATTATAATATATATCTAGTTGTGTAGTAATGAGGGTGTTACATCAACTGCACATCATGCATATTAATGGGCATCTGTTCAAAAGAAGCCTAAAGAGTTTGCTCATCAGTTAAGGAAGATCAAACAAGTGCGGGTTCCTAAAAACACTAACAATATTATACCCAAAATCCAGTGGGTACTGAAATGTAACAAAGCTTTGTTTTTGCATGTACGCAGGGTAGTTATTATGTCTCCCCGTGATACATATATGATGGATGCTCAAGATACATGATAGGTGATAAGACTTAAGTGATGGGTTTCAAATCAACTCTAGGTGATGATTAAACAGCCAAAACCAAGGGTATTAGTAAAGCACGTGAAGGTAACATTGAAATTCAAGAAGCATCATATGTCAAGGTCTTAAATATAATTTGTTGAGTTTAGTCAATTCTGTTACAACTGTTACAAAGGACACACTGTCAGGTTCTCTAATAATATTATTATGTGAGAGATGTGCACACTACAGATATTAAGCACACTGGCATTAGTAAATATTAGATCAGACAAGGGCTCTGAGTTCACCAATAGTAGAGTGGAGAAATTATGTGTAGAACACGAAATTAGGCATGAGTACTTTGCAGCAAGAACTCCCCAGCAGAATGGAGTGGCCGAAAGGAGAAACAAAACTTTTAAGGAGGCTACTACAACCATGCTTATAGAACGTAAATAATAAATAAGGTTTCGGGCTGAAGCCACAAACATAACATTCTACACTCAAAACAGATGCATGATCAACAAGTAACACAAAAAAACTCCTTATGAGCTAGGGAAAGGAAGAAAGGCCAACATCTCGTACTTCCACCTATTTGATTGTAAGTGTTACATTCATAATATTAACAAAGATTGGCTGCATGTATTTGATGCTAAATCTAAAGAAGGAATACCTCTTAGTTATTCTTCAAACAATAAATCTTTTAGTATATTTAACAAACAAACTTTAGATGTAGAGGAATCTGTTCATGTTATATTTGATGGAACTAACAATGAGTTGAGTAAGGTGCATACTCTTGATATAGAACAGAGCAGTGAAGAAACCAGGAAGATAGTTGATCTAAATCTAGAAGATGATAGTGAGGATGAAATATATATGGGCCTCGGGAAGATAAAGATACTCACCTAGCAGAAGCAGATTAGGCAGGTCCTAGTCACCTTAATGCAGTAGGGTCTCAACTAGAGCAGAGCACTGAATTGGAACCAGACCTGAGATGGCTCAAAGATAACCCTCCAAATCTTGTTATTGGAAATTCAACATTTGGAGTTAAAATGAGATCAATAACACAAAATGAAGCTACATTTCTAGGATTTCTTTCACAAATGGAACCAAAGAAGATAAATGAAGCTCTTGGAGATCCTAGTTAGATTGAAGCCTTCAAGTGTTGGATCCGCTTGGCATAAATGAATTCTAAAATTTTACTGAACACACAAATTATGACATTTATAATTTAACCTACGTATTCCATTCCTATCACCATTGGATTGATTATGCGTAATTTAAGTCTTATGTAGGAAAATTTGAGACTTTTGCCAGCAAGCTTCCAGCTGAGTGCAACAAACTTTGAGATGATTCAAATCATTCTCAACCTCCCACTGTTAAAATTAGGAATTCTTGAATTGAATCACAAGCTCGTCGAACTAACTTGATTTCCTACAATTCCAAACTCCTTGATAGAATCAATTCACTTAACAGCTTCAAATATATATCATCTAAGTTTATCCACACCTTAAATGCCCTTACGACACTAAACCTATTCTAGTACATCTAATTTGAAAATTCCTATCTAAAGGATTAGTGTTTAAGGTTTATGGAAGCAATAACACGAAAACTTGTGTCTAGATATAGAATTTCGGAGTTCCTTTATTCGAAAGACTGGAACAAAAAACACAAAATTCAAGATTAAAGGAAAAAAAAGTGCTGGGTTTTTACACGTAAGCAAGGGATATTTTTAGGCTATTTCTGGCTGGAAAATTCACATTATTTTTGCTGAAAATTTGCACCAAAAATGTCCGAAAAGGGGGCCTTTTAATCCCTCACGATCCCATCTCAATGGGACTCCCAACCCCATGGGATTCCATCATTTTAAGGTAGTTTCCTTTTGTATTAAGCACTCATGAATAATGCCCATCCAACTATCTTAATCCTTCTTCTTCTGGATTGGATTATTCCATCCTCCAATTCCTATTTGGCCTTGATCCTGTCAAGCCATGCATATTGGACCTAGGCCGAAAATAAATAAACTCTATTTAAAAATCTAAATTAATTAATTAATTAATTCATAGTACAAATTAAATAAAGTTTATTAAATTAATTGATCCAATTAATTAATTAATTATTCTAATTGAGCTTCTCATAGTCTCATTAGGTCCATCCAATTAATTGATCCCATCAAGTAATTAAATTAATTCTCATTAATTGAAGTAAAATAAGTTTATTGATCATATTAATTAATTAACTTAACGCAACAATTGGATGATTTCTCTTAGATAGAAATGAATTTATTCAAGTTACTTTGTGATCCTTTAAGCTCACCAATAAGTTAGTAGTGACCTCACAATTCTTGTGACTTAATTAAATAATCAAAATTTCTCTAATTAATTAATCTAACATTAACCCCTTAATTTTAGGAACTCATTAGTCATGGTTAGCGTCTAGAAACATGCTATATAGACCTAGATGTAGGGGAAAGTAGTGAACATTTTCAATTATAAATATCATGCAAGTACGATATTTCAATCAACTAATTTCCTTATTGGGGTTAGGGTATGAATAATTAGCGAAAGTCCAAATAACCTAATAGCTATGTGTCCATTCCTGTTAGAATAGTGCCGAGCCAGCTAATTAGATTGGTCACATATTGTACTCTTATAAAAAAAATCTTTGAAATTAATTCAATAAATGACAATTCTTCATATTTATTTGCACATTTGGATAAAGTTCCTATACCATACATAGCATGGTTCCGCATAGGATCATTGAGGAGGAACATCAATGAATCAAATAACACTTTCACATAAGATGGAGGCTCGCAAGAAAGGTGCCTTATTCCATGGGCATCGGTGGTGTGATATTGATGCATATATATGGGTACTTGTTAGAAGTAAGTACACTAATAAAATTACCCACAAATTAATCTTGGTCCTAAGTAAGTATGAAAGGGTTTAGAGGGGGGTGAATAGACTTTTATAAAACTTTGAAACCCTATCAAATATTATTACAAGTGTTGAACTTATACTTATCTTACAAAACTCATGTTAGGTTCATATGCGGTGGGATAGTTATGTAGTGAAAATTTAATTTTTTTTAAATAAAACAAAACATTCATATCATATATGCTAATCTGATCCTAACATTCGATACGATTAATTGGTTTGTGTTTCTGATTACCTGTTTTAAATTAAAAACTGAATCGCAAATTTATACCTGAAAGTGCATTCTGGTTGATGGAGTGTGTGAAACGATTCAAATCATTATCCACGTATCATAAATGAATTCTCCAAAGGTTTAATGCGTTACCCTTCAATAGTATCCACACCTTGAAAACTTCCACGTACATATAAATTTATGCTAGTAAATTCGTAGACATATTCTATTCTATATTACAGTGAAGTATTAGGGATAAGTCCAAAAAACCCTCTAATTTTTTGCAAAATTGCTAAAAATCCCATAAGTTATAAAAATAGCCTAAACCATACCTCGTGTTTTCAAATAATCAGCCAAAAACCCCCCTATTCCATCAAAGTTTATGAATGTGTTATGCACATAGGGGATTCAGAAAACCCTTCATTTAACTGAATTTGACCAGGGAGTATGACTACAATACCCCTCTTATATATAATATATATATATGACTACAATACCCCCTTTTAATATATATATATATATATATATATATATATATATATATATATATATATATATATATATATATATATATATATATATGATTCCTTCATTTGACTGAATTTGAACCTAGAAATGACTTACTATACCATTTAATTAAGTGATAACATGATTTCTTTTGAATTAGTTCAACTAATTAAGATTTTGATCCATTAATAAAATATGATTTTATTTGAATTGTTTTAGCTAATTGAGTTTTTTAATATAATATGATTCCTTTTATTCTTTATTTATGAAAATCCCAAATAATATATAATTGCCTATTTTTATATCTAATACAAAAGTCCTATATTTAACTTGAAATTATTTCAATAAAATTAATTTTCACTTATAGAATTTGGGAGAAAACTTTAAATTATTCACTAAAAAAATTACAAAAAAATTATAAAAAGCTAAAAATTGAATTAAAATTACTGAAATTTTATTAAAATTGCATTAATAATCATTACTAGAAATTCAAGAAAACTATACTTAAAAGAACCAAAAAAATTACAGAAAAAATACATAACAATTACTAAAATTTACAGAAAATTACATAACTATTATAATTAATTACAAAAAAAATGACTAACAATTATAGGAAAATTGAAGAAAATTACAAGAAAAATGGCTGAAAAATTACAAAAAAATAAATAGAAAGTTATAAAAAATACAGAAAATCACTAGAGAAATTACAAAAGTATTACAGAAAAGTTACATTAACCTTACAACCAGTAGAATTCAGTAAAAATCCAATAATAATTTAATAACCAAGGGGGTGAGAATAAAATAAAGAATTCACTTCTTTAAAGAATAAAAATTGAATGTAATCAGAATTGGGGTGAGAATTTGGAACAATAAAACCTGTTTGAAAAATGAGAAAATTTATTAAAGATTTTACAATCTCCATGGGGCGCGACTCCATGTTTCTATCTGTAGACGAACTCTTCTTTTTCCGTTTGTAGATAAATGGCCGTGAATCTCGACTCTTGGAAATAGACGCATCTCTCTCGGCTCCTGGGAATAGACAACATCTCGTTCTGCTTTTGTTTCGGCCTCCACCCTACCTTCGCCTCTACCTCCGCCATCTACTTTCAATTCTAGGGTTTTCCCGCTCGCTTCCTCTCTATCAGTCCAGTTTAATGTGTTAGGATTAGAATGCAAGTCAGAAAGACTATATATATAAAGGTATAATGGAAAAATGTGTAAAAAATTAACGGCGTAAGGTTAAATGATTGAAGGGGCGAGTGTGTAGAATTTTCATTAACATAGGGGTTTTATGGCTATTTTCGTAACTAATGGAGTTTTTAGCAATTTTGCTAAAACACAAGGGGTTTTTTGGATTTATCCAGAAGTATAAATTCTCAATTCAATTAGTAAAAGGAGAATTAAACTTAATTAAAAAGGTGGGACTTTTTTAATGGAATCAATAATACAAGAAGATGAAGAGAGGGTGATTTTTTCTTTAGCTCACGGGGGCAAATTCTTGCTTGAAAAGCATTAAGAATTATGTATTTATAACTATCTCTTTTCTTACTTATCTTGATTCCTTCTTTCTATCTAAGATTAGAAGTCTTTGATTTTCTTATCAAAACTCCTCATGTGCCTCATATGAGCCCATCAACTTAGAATTGGACTTGAATTAATTTACTTAAGTCCATTTAAATTGATCTCCATCAATTAAAGTAAGCCCAACTTAATTAATTTATCCAATAAATTAATTAAATAGTTCAATCTAGGCATTCTAATCATATTAGACTCAATTAAATAATTATATTATTTAATTAGATAAATTAATAAGCTCCGTAAATTAATTTATGCCTTTTTAATTAATTGATCCAATTAATTAATTAGTCTAACTCCACTTGAACTCCTAATCTTATTAGGTCTAATTAGATATTTAATTTGATAAATTTATTTGATTCTTTAGATTAATTTTAGCTCTAATTAATTAATCAATATTGATAGACTTAATCCAACTTCTTTGATTACCTTCAAGATAGAAGTGGATTTTTTCGATATGCATGTGATCCTTTAGGTTCATAATTAAGCTAGCAGTGGGCTGCAACTCTTATGACTTAGTTGAATAATAAATTTATTTTGACTAATCAATTCATTTAATTAATCGTTTTGGAATCAACTTCTTTATTTCAAGAATCCACAAATAATGGGAAGTACCTACCATTGCATCATGACTACCTAGTCTTAGGTGAGGAAAAAGTGAATTATTAGTCCAAATCCTATTTGATTAATAACTATGATTTCATTCCTAGTTGCGTTGACTCATTGATGAATCATTAGAAAACCTTGTCTAATATTAATCTTACCTTGTCCTAAGGACTTCTGGGTTAAGGATTATGGAAAGTATAAGAGATTCACCTATTCTGCTAAATAGGTGATGGGTCATTTGTTGGCCACTCATTAACCTCTATACATAAAGATATTACACCCAATATATTCTCTTTGTGATTTTCTGGCAATCGGGAAATATAACAAAATGTAACATGTCGTGCACAAGGTTACAATACGCCTTAAGTTTAAGGACTAATTCATGCACTATTGTAACTACGAATCCCAATTTGACAAACGATGTTTCAATTTGGAACTTCCAAGAGGGGTTATTCAGTGTATCTGTTCTCTAACAAGCACCCATGCACACACATTAGTGTCCTTATGTTGATGCTTATGGAGTGGAACATCCTCCTTTTCGAGCATGAATTTTGTGCAGAAGTCTTATTAGATGTCTTATCTCATTGAACCCTCGACTTGAAATATATTTAAGACCAAAGTCATTGAGGCATATTCTATGATCGTCATCATATGTGCATCTATGTCCCCCGTAGCTATGTATGATTTGGGAACTTTATCTAATTGATAAAAATAATTGAAGATACAGAATGTGCCATTTTATTAATAAACTTTGAATAAAATTATCTATTACAAGAGTATAAATATGGCCAATCTAATTGGTTCGTCGAGTATCAATAAAGGATTCGTTACTTGTTTGGCAGAATAAGTGAATCTCCTATGTTTTCATAATTCATGACTCAGAAATCCTCAGTCAAGGCGGAAGGAATGTTAGACGGGGTTTTCTAACGATTCTTCATGAGCAATTGAAACTTAAAATGGAATCATTGTTATTGAATAATTGGGGTTTTGACTATTAATCCATGCCCTAAACTCAATTAGGAGATTAGTTGATGAAAGAACCTTACGTGTATGATACTCGTAATTGAAATAGGTTCACTCACTATTTGATATAAGTCTAGGTAGTCATGATATACTTGTTAGGTGTTTCCCATGACTTTGAAATTAAGGAGTAATTTCAAGAGGATTAACAATCGATTACTGCAATCCCTTTTGATAACCGGAGTGTATTGAAAGATACAAATCAAAACTATTTTAACTTTTAATTATCACACAGTGGGAAATTGCGAGATCGTTAAAAATTACATTGGATCTAGTATAGTGCTGTAACAGTTATGGCATGTTATTTTTAAAATTTTATTTTTCCACCGTGCATACCCCGGGATCACGCAAACCCAACAGTAGTATCAAAGCTACGGTTTGTACAATTCAAATTAGATTTGATTTATGTCTATGAATTTAATTGTTAAATTCTAATTGATTTTTTGTATTTCTAATTGGGATAAAACATATGTATGATTGAATTTGATTCAATCGAAAGAAGAAAACACATGGCACAGCTACGTGCAACAATGCGCTGCGGTGGGAGTGTTGGGCATTCTTGTCATGTTGAATTACAAAATTTGATTTTTTATTTTTTTTAATTAAATTATTAATTTTAAAATTTTGAAGAAAAGGTTTTTCTTGAAAAATCGAGATTTTATCCCAAGTCATGAAATTATAATTTAATTGGATGGTAAATTTATATACTTTAAGAAATTCATGTGATGTTTTTATTGGTATGTATGGGAGATCATGGAGCCTCTTGGACCAATGTGATTGGAATTTATTTATCTTTGAGTTTTTGAAATGGGACTTGAAAGTCTCTTATTCTTTCCTTGTATGTACTTTATATTTTTGAAATGAGAGTAGAATAGGGTGAGGTTTTTATTTTTATTTTTGGTAGACAAGAAGAAGTACCAAGATGAAGAATCAAGAGAAGGCCCATGAATGTATGAGATATATTCATGTAATAGAAATTAGTTTTCATTTCCATTTTATTACCCTTAGATTAACCTAAATCCATTTTTGACTCAAATGGATTGCATAGGATTGGCCCATGATCATCCAGATTATGTATGTATTAGATGCATGTGTAGGGTTTATTTAATATTTTTCAAATGATATGCTTGCCATCAATTGAATGCAAACACATTAAATAAACTAAGATTAAAATTGATGAGGTCTTGGTTAAAGTAAACAACCCCACTTGAATTAAAATCAAGTAAAAGATTTTTTCAATTCTGATTTCAAGCAAATATGGATAAAATTGAGTTGGACCCAATAATCCATGCCTACCATCAAAAGTAGTTGACATGACGATGCTACCTTACTTTATCATTAGTAATGAGCCATAGAATGACTCTATAATGGAAAGCTGTGATCTCTCTACTAAGCATGGTGATACCCATGGGATGGACTCGTCTCTACATTGGCCATGAGTTGTGGAACATTTTGATACTCCATCTACAAGGAGATTTGATGGATCTTGCTCGACACTTAATACCATATGGACTCATAAAATTGGGGTATATAGGAATATCTTGAGGGTTACATGGAGATGTAATCGTTAAAAGTTAACTACCTTTCAATATATTTTATGAGCTCATAAAATTAAGGCATACGATATATTGATTAGTCTTCAAGCCCACTAGAAAATAAGGTTTCTCGAATTGCCATTAGGGGTGATAGAATTCAATAAAATAGTGGGAGATATTTATTGCTAAAGACCTTGTTATAAATGAATATATTTTTGAAAGAATTCTAATTTTTTGCCTTATTTAAATTTGTAGATTATCTATAAAATGGCTATAAATCCACTTGCATCAATTTTGGACACCAATAAATTAACTGGACCCAATTTTTTCGATTGGCTAAGGAATCTCAAGATTATTTTACAATTTGAGAAGAGATCCTACGTCCTTGATATTTTTCCGCTGACAGGTCCACTAGTAGATGGGACCGCAAAGGAGCTTGCAGAATATCAACAACAAGTTGATGATGATCTGCAACCATGATGATATATGATGGCATGGATATCAAATGATTTTCAATGGCAACATGAGGTACATACAATGTGCATGACATCTAAGTTCACCTACAAGATTGTATGGTGAACGTACTAGGCAAGCGAGATATTAGAAATCAAAAGATTTTTTCAGGACCCGTATGATGGAGGGATCTTCAGTCTATGATCATGGAAAGAGAATGATAGGCCTGATTGAAAGGCGAGTCATTTGGAGTCGTTATGGATAACGAGCTCTATTTGGATCTCATCTTGTAGTCTTTGCCTCCATCATTTGACACCTTCATTGTCAACTTCAACATGTATAAGATAGAAACTAGCCTTGCTGAGCTGGTTAACATGTTGAAGATGGCTGAGTCCACTATGAAAAAAGGCAAGCCAGTCATGCTTGTTGGATCTTCTTCCAACTCGAAGGTTGCAAAGCCCAAGAAGAAGAAGGAAAAAGGAAAGCGTTCCTTAAAATCCAAAGGCATGAAGGCAACTGGTGGGATCTCGAAGAGTTCCAAAGTTGCTGATAAATGCCATTACTTTGGCAAATTGGGTATTGGATCATGAATTGGAAGGAATACCTTACGAACCTAAAGAGTTCAAGTATTTATTTTGTTGAAGTTAACTTATCAGTTAATGATGCTTCTTGGGTATTAGATACCGGATGTGAATCTCATTTATGTAATGATTTGTAGATGATGGCAAGAAGCAGGAAACTAAGTAGAGGAGTCCTGCAGCTGGGGAATGAAGCAAATGTTGCTGCATTAACCATAACAAGTGTCAACTTAGCTTTAGGAAATAGAGTACTTTTAGTTTTAAATAATTGTCTTTATGTTCTAGAGATAGTTAAGAATATTATCTCCATTCCTATTTTGGATGGAGAAGGTTTTACTTTTTCAATAAAATATGAAAGTTGTTCCATTTTTAGAGATTTAGTTTTGATTACCTCTGGCATATTGATCAATGGTTTATATTCTATTACTCCCCATCACTTTTTTTTCCACATTCAACAAAATAAAAGAAAGTTAGATAATCATAGTTCTCAACTCTTATGGCTTGCTAGATTAGGTCACATCTCTAATAAGAGGATTCATAAGTTAGCTCAATTGCTCAATCTTTCAAAAGATCGAGAAATGCCAACATGTGAGTCATGTCTTAAGGGAAAGATGATCAAATCACCATTTGTTAGATAATTAGAGCAAGCCAAAGATCTATTGGATTTGATCCATTCGGATATGTGCGGGCTACTAAGTGTTAGTGCTCGTGGAAACTATCACTACTTCATAACCTTTACTGATGATTATTCTATGTATGGTTATGTTTACCTTTTAATGTACAAATCTGAAGCTTTTTAAAAGTTCAAACAATTTAGATATGAGGTGGAGAAACAAATTAGGCTAAGTATCAAGGCTGTTCGATCAAATTGAGGAGGTGAATACTTGAGCACAGAGTTTCTTAATTATCTAAAAGAGAATAGGATTCTCTCTCAGTGGACCCCTCATGTTACTCCGCAACTCAATGGAGTTGTGGAGCATAGGAATCGAACCCTATTAGACATGGTTCGATAGATGATGAGTTTCGCTGGGCTTTTTCTTTCATTTTGGGGCTATGCTCTAGAAACATCGACAAATCTATTAAATAGAGTGCCATCAAAGTTGGTGCCCAAAACATCATATTAGATGTGGTATGGGAAACCACCCTTTTATAAATACCTTAGGGTATGGGAGTGTGTTGCTTGCATGAAACATCAAGTAGGAGATAAATTGGATATGAGATCTAGTTTATGTAAGTTCATGGGGTATCTAAAAGAATCCATTGGATACTACTTCTACAACCCCTCAGAACAAAAAGTGTTTGTTTCGAGGAATGCCACCTTCTTAGAGGAGGAGTTTCTAATGGATAGAAATGGCAAAGTCGTGGAACTTGAAGAAATTCAAGAACCATAGAGTCTCCCAACAGACGCAGTAATGAGCCAATGAGCTGAGGATGCACCTTTGGACACACAACCTTCTAGGAGATCCTAAAGGATCTCAAAGCCACCTGAGAGGTATGACTTTTTATTAGAGAACAACAAGGAAAATCTCCCATTGGATAGTGATCCAAGGACTTATGGAGAGGTGATCTCTGACATTGATTGGGAAGTTGGCAAGACGCCATGTAATCCGAGATGGATTCCATGTACTCCAGCAAGGTATGGATATTAGTGGACCCACCATAAGGAATAGTTCCTATTGGCTACAAATAGGTCTACAAGCAGAAGCTTGGAGTAAATAGATAGATAGTGACCTATAAAGCACAACTGATCGTAAAAGGTTATACTTAGAAGCAATGAATTGATTATGAGAAAACTTTTTTTGCCAATAGTGATGCTTTTATCCATCTGGATACTACTAGCCATATCAACATATTATAACTACGAGATATGGAAGATGGATGTGAAGATCACTTTCCTTAATGGAAATATTATGGAAAAGATTTATATAAGGCATCCAAAAGGCTTTATATCCGGAGGGAGTGAGCAAAAGGTTTACAAATTCCAGAAATCTGTTTATAGACTCAAGCAGGCTTCTCGAAGCTGGAACATTCAGTTTGACGGCAATCAAATCGTTTGGTTTCAACAAAAACTCAGATGAACTTTGTGTTTACAAGAAGGTTAGTGGAACAAAGTGATATTTATTATGTTGTATGTTGACGACATCCTATTCATTGGAAATAATATAGGGATGCTGCAGTCAACTAAGACTTGGTTGTCTAACCAGTTCTCCATGAAGGATTTGGGAAAGCATCCTTTATTCTGGGATTAAAGATCTACGAAGATAGGTCAAGAATAATGATCGAACTATCCCAATCTACGTACATACATAAAATGCTAAAGTGGTTTAGCATAGAGGAATCGAAGTGAGGATTCTTGCCAATGATTCATGGTGTTTCTCTCTCAAGGGCTATGTCTTCTAAGACTCCTGAAGAGAGAGAAAGGATAACCTGCATACCTTATACTTCTGCCATTGGAAGCATAATATATGGTATGCTATGTACGAGCAAATATTAATCTAATCTAGTTGAGGAATACTAGAAGGCTGTAAAGATGATCCTAAAGTATTTGAGAAGAACTAATGATATCTTTCTTATATATGGCTCTAGAGAACTGAAACTAGAAGGCTATACTGATTCTAGTTTTTAGTCCGATATAGATGACTCAAAGTCCATGTTTGGATATGTATTCACCATAAACGGTGGTGTAGTCAGTTGGAAGAGTTCCAAGTAAGAGAAAACTATAGATTCTACCATCGAGGTTGAATACATTGCTACATGTGATGTAGCAAAGAAGATTGTTTGGATGAGGAACTTCATGCAAGAGTTGGGCGTGATTCCATCTGTTGTTGATCCTGTATTGATATACTGCGATAACAATGGAACTATTACGTAAGAAAATGAGCCAAGTTCTCATCACAGATCCAAACATATCATAAGGCGATGCTATCTGATTAGAGAGATCATTAGTAGAGACGACGTTGTAGTGGATAGAGTCATTTCGGCAGAAAATGTAGCAGACCCACTGACTTTCCCCTAGCACAGAAGGTATTTGACGGACATCTTGAGAAGATGGGCCTGAAGTACATGGGTAATTAGTATTAGGGCAAGTGAGAGATTGTTAGAGTAGTGTCTGATGCATTAATTTGATTGGGTATTTTTACACTCTTGTATTTGTAAAAATAATTTTTAAAAATTATAGTAATAAAATAGGGAAATTTCTTTATTTTTAATTAGATATAGTGATTAGATAAAATTCCTAGACCAAATTTAGCTATGGGGCATGATCACGCATTTAATGGTGATCATGGAATATGCTTCTATGACTTTGGTCTTAAATTATTTTCGAGTTGAGGGCTTTTTACTATGGGACATCAAATGACCCAATAAACTTATTTATACGATGCATGCTAGTATGAGAAGGATGTCTTGCTAAATGGACATTAGCATAGTGACACTAGTACATGTATGTGAGTACTTGTAAGAGAACAAGTACACTGAGTAGGCCTACTGAAAATTCTCAATCGGAAACATTATTTGTCGAAATAAGAATTTTTATGTTACGATAGTACACGATTAGTCCTTAGACTTGAGGCGCCGTGATAGTCTTTTACATGTCATGTTCCATTTTGATGTTCTTCTGATTGCCTAACAATCATAAAGGAGGTACGTTTGATGTTGCATTGATATGTATGGATGTTAATGAGTGGTCAATAAAGGATTCATCACTTGTCTGGCAGAATAAGTAAATCTCTTATGTTTTCATAGTTCATGACTCAAAAGTCCTTGGCCAAGGCGGGATGAATGTTAGACAGAGGTTTTCTAATGTTTCATCATGAGTCATTGAAACTTGAAATAAAATCATAGTTATTAAACAATTGGGATTTCGACTATTAATCTATACCTTATACTCAATCAAGATATTAGTTGACGGAAGGACTTTACGTGTATGATACTCGTAATTGAAATAAGTTCATTTGCTATTTCACCAAGTGTAGGTAGTTATGATACACTTGCTAGGTGTTTCCCAAAACTTGTGAGATTCTTGAAGTTATGTAGTTAATTTCAAGTGGATTAATTAATTAGATTAATTATTATTATTCATAAGTTCTAAATATTATAAACCCATTGCTAGATTAGTTGTGAACCTAAAGGGTCACACACAATTTGAGATGGAATATTTCTAACTTAGGAAATGATCCAAGGAGTTAAATCTAATTAATTAATACAGATTAATTAATTAGGGCTTAAATTAATTCAATGAGTTGAATTAATTATTTAATTAAATGATTAAATTAATTAATTAAACCTAGTAAAATTAAGAAAAGCCC